>JAMZEH010000047.1:5552500-5892500 GCA_024699665.1 Ostrea denselamellosa | reverse complement strand
CAAACACTAATAAAAAAAAATCAGGAAAATGATTATAGAATATTAAGGGAGCAACTCAATTTTCTTCAATTTACTCTTTTTGTCGCTTTCAAATAGACACATCTGTATGAGTGCATGGTATACAATACCGCCCGTTTGACTGACTGGGTACAGGTTCCGTCCCGTGGTACCCTCTGTATTCGACTTAGACATTTTATACTATGTTACACTTTCACTATTGCATCCGTGATGTATTGTGTGTTTTCATTCAGTGTTGTTATGAGTCAATGTCAGGCTATTGTCAATATAGAAATCCTTAACATATGTATGTGTATATATGTGTATACATGTTTGTCTGTGTATGCATGTATGTGTACGGTGTGTATGTGTATATGGTATCATGTACTAACAATGATTAATTATTAATACTGTACACCCCCCCCCCCCCCTGTGGGCTCTTGATTGGTGAACAAAGGAGTAATAAATAAATGTTTGTTTGGTATATACATACACCCAAACATACATACATAAATACTAAGGATAACCCATGAAAGCTTGAAAGCGTATTTCCAATGGGGCCATTTGATGCATGGACGTTGGCGCAAGGGCATGATTACCTGTGAGGAAACCGGAGTACCCAGAAGAAACCCACGTGTCCGAGCGGTTTAACACCATACTCTATTACACACAACCACGGTAGATCACGGGGATCGAACTCGGGTCTCAGTGGTGAAAAGCGAGAGCCTCGGCGCTACCCGAATACACACACACACACACATGTTGGAGAGAGAGAGAGAGAGAGAGAGAGAGAGAGAGAGAGAGAGAGAGAGAGAGAGAGAGAGAGAGAGAGAGAGAGAGAGAGAGAGATTCACCATTTCCCCAAAAGTTTTTTTTCTTTTAATGATCAAAAATCTATTGTCCAATGTGTTCTGATTTTTTTTAATTACGTTATAAATTTTTAACAAACTCTTTATAGAGAGTTTATTATTTGTTGTGTAAACAAAGATTAAGATATGTTATTGTTTGAAAAGTTTTGAAAATCTTTGGTTATCGATCTAAATTTATCCTATATATCATATTTCGGTATTCTTTATAATTACGTTATAAATTTTTAACAAACTCTTTATAGAGAGTTTATTATTTGTTGTGTAAACAAAGATTAAGATATGTTATTGTTTGAAAAGTTTTGAAAATCTTTGGTTATCGATCTAAATTAATCCTATATATCATATTTCGGTATTCTTTAGTCAAAATATGTCATTTAAAAGTTAAGTTTGTAATTACCGTACAGGTTAGGAAGTAGGTCTGTCTGTGATATATAATACCATATATATTGTATTAATTGTGTAAAGTATTCACAAAGGGTTCTCATGGGACACGTACAATTTTAATATTATTAGGGGTTGCCTTTTTTAATTAAACAGCATCATTTACAATGTATTTCAAAACTGCCAGGAATAAACTTAAGTTTTCTAAGACGATGATACCGCATCCACCAGAGAGAGAGAGAGAGAGAGAGAGAGAGAGAGAGAGAGAGAGAGAGAGAGAGAGAGAGAGAGAGAGAGGTTACAACTCACCTGTGCCATGTTGATTTCCACTTGTGGTGTTTAGTACATACATGAGACTAACAAGCTATGTATAACAAATCTATTTACACAAAAAACAATGAAAAACTTAGATTTGATTTTCCCAGGAAGGCCACTAAATATTTGCATTATTTATAAAGTCGCTCAAATATGAATTCAATGAGAAAGCGTTGTGCACTATGTGATTTAATTACACAAGCAAACATTGACTATTGGTTTATAGTACCCCAAGGTGTTATTACAGAACGGCGAGTGAACCGACCGTCAGAAAGAAACGGAAACCAAGTATTTGTCCGGTAAAAACGTGTCGTTTTGTTGGCAAGTTTATCTAAAAACAAAATATAGATCTATTCTATGCTAATAAATGCTATTCGCAAAGAGGTGTGCGTGGTGCAAGTAAAAACTAAACCAACTCTAACGGGAAAAGAAAAAAAAAACACGAAAAATAAATAAATAAAACTATACTAAATCTACAAAGGTACGTATTTGCACTGCAAATTATATATATTTTTAAAACTCATGCAGTGGGTTGATCCACAACTATTGTAGGCTTATGTTATCCATCTTATGTAAACCTTTTCGTTTTTCGTTTGTCCTGAAGATCATCTCTCTCTCTCTCTCTCTCTCTCTCTCTCTCTCTCTCTCTCTCTGTGTGTGTGTGTGTGTATGTGTGTATGTTTGTTTGTAAACCCCATTACACGAATATGAATACACACGTTTTATCCCACTTCATTTTCTATCCCACTACATACACTCGTGTAGTGGGATAGAAAATTGTTCGGAAATTATTATTTTCATCATTTTCATTTCAGAAAATGTAAAATTGCAAATTGTGTGGGTTTCCGGTGTACATACGAATTTTGTCACACACATTTTGGAGTTCATATCGGCATGTTACACACTTTGCCTCGCTTGTTGAATCGGCGCGTGGAAAATCATTTCTTGTTTAAAGATGGCGACAGACAATTCGAGTAAATGTATTATTTTATTGTTTATTTTATTTGTTTTTTTTTATGGACAAAGTATACATTTTCATCAATGATAAATGTTTTTAAGCTTGGATAGTTAGGTTATACGCATCCACGTCTAAGTTGCCGGTAGAGAGAGAGAGAGGGGGGGGGGGGTAACTAATGGTGTCATTGTGAACTGTAAACATAATTGTAGTTTTGATCACAATCGACAAATTGTTCCTAATTTAGATTTTTTTACTGTTTAAGTATTAATGTAGAAATGTGTTTCACAAAATGATTATTAACATTATTACCGTAACGTTATTTACTAACTCATTCAGAAGGACATATGTGCAATGTTTTCTACAACATTTTACTGGTTTGAGTGAAGGATTAATAAAAATCTATAAAAGCTGTTTTATTTTACCAATGTAGAATCTAGATTTTACATAGCTTAGGAAATATTATCCAGACATGTAATCGCGGTAACTCCCCCCCCCCCCCCCCACTTCTCCACCCCCACCCCCAATTATTGAGAGGCAAAATTAAAAAGAAAAACAAGCTATTATTATATAGCTTATTTTGTATATTAGATACCAAAGAGAAATGCCAGACGCGATTTAAATTCCATCTGTTACACGTACAGAACCGGTTAAATAATTAGTACAAATAAATTAACACTATCAATGCATGTTTAGAATTTTTAAAATAAAGTGAAATCAGTAATCAATTTGAAATACAAACTTTTATTTGTTGGGGTGAATTCATGTCTCTATTTATATGTGATAGGCCTAATTGCTGACTGTAAGTGCCTCCTAATATTTCGTGGTTCTTTAAAAATCATAGAGATTCACCTGGATTACTGTTTAAGGGTCATAGGACACCCAAACTTTGGATGCATCAAACGATGTAGCATCTTGTTGTGATTATGAAGGATTTTTTGATTATTTAATCAAACAACAAATTGGTCATTTACAGTTGAAATGTATCGATAAAAAGATGTTTTTGAGTGTTTTAAAATTTTTAGTTTTTTTTATTTTTTTAAAAAAATTATTGAATTTGTGAATAATGCACAAATAAAGCAGTTTCATGGGGGGAAATGTTGTGACAAGTATGGTTCTTAATATCAAAACCTGTATGGTGACGTCTACATTTGAGTGAAAAATATTCAAACAGGATGTTAAACAATATACATACATACATACATACATACAAACACAGCTTCTAAACCTTTCATAAGAAATTGATGATATATATTTTTTGCCACATTGACTCTTGAACCAAGGTAATTTTGAAAAGATCAAGGTCACTGAACATACACCCTATATAAGAATTTTTTTTTATTTCAACAGTTTTTAAACAGGTATTGATAATATACCTCACAAATAATTAACATGCAAATGACTTTCAGACAAAGATCACTCAACCTCATTATGGAAAAGATTTCATCCCACTACATGAGTGTGGGTGTAACTGTACTGTAATCTCACTGCATACACATAATCATGCAACATACATTTCATCTGATTCAAATTTAATTGATGTTGTGTAACTGTTGATGCCACACTATGCATTTAAGTAATTATAAGTGTTAAACTTTAGATTAATCCCAATACATGAGTGTGTTGTGTAACTACTATAATCTCACTACATACACAAATTTAAATGAATTTGCTTAATTGATCATGCTTTAGTATACATTTGAGCAATTGTAATTATTTAAATATAACAGATTTTTTTTTTATAAGATTTAATCCCACTACATGAGTGTATGTGTGTGTGTGTGTGTAACTGTACTGTAATTTCACTAAGTACATACATGTGGAAATTTGGCATATTTTATCTCGTTCAAAATTTAATTGAATTTGTCTAATTATCATGCTATGGTATGCATGCAAGTAATTATGATTGTTAAAATAGAGATAGATTGTTGACAAGATTGAATCCCACTATTTAGTTGTGAATGAGTGTGATTTACTAAAGGTTGTTTAGTTATAACTGTTTTTCTCTAACTGTTAATCTGATATTGAGATTATTCTACTTCTTTATCAGCTCTAGTTCTGAGACATCAATGGACATCTAAGGAAAAGGCTGCACTATGAAGGCAATTCTTGGGGGGGGGGGGGGGGGGACTCTGGGCCAGCTGAGTTGTTTAAATGCCATGCAGAAAGAATCACATCCTAAAAACTTTGAGAGGAAACAAATCTTTGCTGTGAAAAATTTTATTACCACTCAAAAAAGACGAACAAGAACAAAATAAATTTTAAAGATATCATCATCACTACTTGTCACTCAGTCTTCTAGACTTGTCAGATATTTATGTAGACTTGCCAGATATTTATGTAGACTTGTCAGATATTATATTTATGTAGACTTGCCAGATATTTATGTAGACTTGTCAGATATTTATGTAGACTTGTCAGATATTTATGTAGACTTGTCAGATATTTATGTAGACTTGTCAGATATTTATGTAGACTTGTCAGATATTTATGTAGACTTGTCAGATATTTATGTAGACTTGCCAGATATTAAAGATGCTAATGTCATCATTAAATCTGACAAGTGGACATGATGAAGATCTGACGAGTTAACATTCAGAAAAGTTATAATGAAGTGATATTTATGTCAACTTGTCAGACACTATGTTGACTTGTCATCAAATGAAGTCAATTAGTCAGGTATTTCTGCTAATTTCTCATACCTTTATGTTGATTTGCCAGAAACTATGTAAATGGATGGATTAATTGGGCATGAAATTTTTTCTTGTTTATCACATTTATTTATACAAGTGACAAATAGAGAAAACAGTTGACAAGTTGAAATAATTATCTGACAAGTTGACATAATACCATGCCATCATAAATTTGAACCATTTATTCAATCACTTAAACAGAAGGCCCAAGTAGACTTTTCTCATCAAAATATGTCCATTGTGTATCATTATTCTTGTAAACTTTTCAGTTTCATCTTTTTCTTTAGATCCCTGGATCAATTTCAACCAAACTTCGCAAAAAGCATCTGTGGCTGAAGGGATTTAAATTTGTTCAAATAAAGGGTCATACCCCTCTCTAAGGGTAGATAATGATAGAGTGAAAATAGGGTGACTATTTCATGGGGTTTTTCTTAATCTGAACCAATGCTCTGGTATAATAAAAGTTTTGCTTAAGTTTGTTCAGATTTTGGAAACGATGCTTAAGTGAGCGTATGGTTCAGGACCCCTCTTGTTATTAAGTTAAACTCATGTGGTTAAGGTAAAAAAGGATATGGAATTTTGTTTTTTAATCGAAAAGCACTTGGCATGATGTAATTTCTATTGAATTTATTAATATATGTATGCTTTATCCTTCATTAGGACATTTATTGATATTGCAGTTGAGCTGCTTGCATTGTCTGTCAACTTACAACAAAACATATTTAGCTTCTTGATTATTATCAATTATTATTTTAACTACCTTTCCAATTCTTTTCAAATTTGGTATGAAGCATCATTGAGACAATGGGAACATAAATTGTAAATTTCAAGACTCCTGCACCTTTGGGAGCAGGGCAAAAACTGATAAATTTTCTACAAATCTTTACAACCACACATGTATCAGAAAAACTAAATACACATTGATGTAGAGTAGGAAGGCCTCCATCAGAATTGTAGATTTCATAATCCCCGAGGTTCTGGCACCAGGGTGGGACCAAACTTGGTATGTATAATGGATATGTGTAAAAAAAAAAAATATCTTCTTTAATGCTATTGATACAAAATTAAAACTAAGTAGATATTTAGAAGGAGTAGGCATCCATTACCTAAATATAAATTTCATGATCCCAGGGGTAAGGGTTTAATGGTTCTAGGGTGGAGTCAAAAATTAGTACAGTGATTATTGTCTGCCCTTGGGACTAATGATAAATATTTTTTACTAATACTTAGGTGACCGATAAGGCTAGTGGACCTCTTATTTTACATAGTTACAGTTAATAATGCATCGATTAACATTCTATGTTTATTCTGAAAATTGCATTGACCTTTGTTGTGTATGATAGGAATTGTGTTAAAATGAAAATATATCCCAGAAATTGTGTTGTGCATCAATAGCTGATGTAGTGCAAGTTAGTGAGCGATTGTAAAAGTACATTTTGAAATCTAATTACTTTCGTGATATGTTATCTTTAAATATTTTAGGGTTACTACTAAAACACCTGAGGATGGAGCCCCCCCACCCCCCACCCCCACTTTTTTTTACCTTTCAGATATTTAAGTTATGTGAATTGTTTAGCCCTTATGAGGTGTTTGAGCTACATGTATTAAGGTTTTACTGCATGCACATTACACATAATTTCATATGAACAAGGTAAAGCTCTACGGTGAGCTTCAGTGTTGTTCTGTTCTTTTGGCTTCGATAGATTTATTTCATACCAACACTCTGGACATGATGAATTCCTTTTCATACAGTATATCGTGATTTGAATTGCTTTGGACATAAGTTCAGGACCAGGGGTTTGGTTATCATCACCATGGATAATTAAAACAAAAATTGGGTGTAGTTCTTTAAATTATGTTTGTAATACCTTAAAAGCACTTGGTCCACTTTTGAAAAACTTGAGATTCAATGATTTTCTAGACAGAGTAGTTATCTGGAAATGTATAAATTTTCGCCAAATTACATTAAAAAAAAAATCTAGATCTTTTCAAAGATAAGTAATTAAACTATTTTTTGTTAGTTTGCGCAATAAATACAGTGCTTACGGAAATGTAAACAGGTGATTTTGTTCACATATATATCGGATACCCCAAACGATTTGTCACAATTTCAGTTTTAGCGTGTTATATATATTTAATTATTGAAAGTTGTTAAGTTAAGATCTGTCATTAAATTCCTATTTTAAAAAATCGGTTTGAAACCGGGAAGTACATCGTACGAAACAATGCGTTACATGTGCCTTTTCAAATATTTATGAATTCCTTTAGTAAGCTGTTCTGTTGACATAAACGTGTTTTGCTAAGATTTATTTGAATTATCACAATAAACAATGTATCTTTTAAAGATGTTGAAGATAAATAATAGATTTGTTTTCACCGTGACCATAAAATATGTCGTGCAGTCGGACAAAGCGCTTTTAATTGGCTTGTATATTGGTGGAGTCAATATTCCCCCTTACAGTTGTAATCATGTGATTTCAGTACTGGTGTAGGTGGGAAAGTTTGTTCGGATTGAATGCCATTGATTTTGTGTGCTTTATATTCTAATTTCAGGTAATGCAAGTAATTGTCATGATACATGCAATAAAAATTGTATCTGTGCAATTTTTTCAGTTGTCAGATTTGTGAAAATAATGTTGCTTACAATAAAATATTTGAAGTAAGCTGTCTTATGTTGCATTTTTGAATGAAATCATTTTTAGGCAGTATATTAATTGTGTGAAGTAGGCAGGTCAGCCTTTAGCTACAACATTCATATCTCGGCCTATATTGAAAACTGTAGGAAAATATCGTGGATATTTCTCACAGCAGCAAACAACGGCTGAAATGTAGGCTACTAGGCGCTAGGGAACATTGATGTAGGCTACTAGGCGCTAGGGAACATTGATGTCTATTTGCCTATTTCCAGTGCGCGTGTACTTCCACTTGTTTCAACCGTGGCTTGTAACGGTAGATACACGTATTTCTGAGATCATTGCTTTTTATCACGTGAAAATTAAATTAGAAAAGACCTACATACATAATTACACTGTATATTCAGTGCACAGCAAAAATCTATTAATAGAATAAGTATGTACTGAGCATGTATACATAAACTTAATTGGTAAACAAGTTTATGATAATGTTAATTATGTTGGTAATTTCATTTTAGCATATGCGGGGTTTTCTAAGGTTTTAAAGATGAATGATGAAGGCAATTTCAGTATTTTCAATGAATTATCATTAAGTAATATTTGAAGTTTGGCATTTATATTATTTAAGGTTATATTTTTAATATGAGATTTTAGTTCCTTCAACAAATTATCTCGTATTTCTGTATACGCAATGCAATGTAACTAAAAGTGTTCTTCATCTTCATTGAATTTGGTTTTGTAGGCATTCAATTGCATCTTGGAAGGTTTGAATATCTTCCTTTTTCTATAGCAAGATCATGAGCGCTTACTCTAATTTTACAGATCATCGAACTATCAAATCCATTTATTGATTTATCAACACAGGCTGATTGTTTATACGTGTTATGTAATTGACTGAAAAATGCTCATCATGATCATGTCGGGTTCGGGATTCAGAAGTATTTTGACATAGGGAGGAAACAGAAAGTAACAAATCTAGCAAGTCTTGAACCTCGGGAACATGGAACAGCCTATTATTTCGTGTATACAAAAAGTTATTTTATATGAAACTAAGGCAGTAAGTACACCATCTATTACCCGAATCCGTTGACAAGTTAGCAGTGTCAACATGGGTAGTTGATAAACCCTAACAAGTTGTAGGGTTTGACAGCAAACCACCATTTTCTGTAACTTGTAAGGGGTCATTGGAATTCGAGGAAACACCGATGTTTCACCAAGATTGTGAACAGAAGTCAACTTACTTAAGAAGAAAATGTGTAAAATAAAAAAAATAGATGAATTATTTTGAAACCAATAAATGAATAACGATAATGTTACCATTGATGAAAAGAAGAACTTTTGCAGTGGGGATTATGATTATGTCTCTCTGTTTTGTTGATAGGGGATTTCGAAACAAGCAAGATATAAAATTGTAAGATTTGATTTAAGTATGGACAACTCTTAGACATATAACTTTGACATGTTTTGATGAAATTGTTGGAATATTAAAATGAATTACTTGTGCAACTGGTGTGTTATCATGATATGAAATGATCAATTAAGACACTAAAATTTGCTAGAGTAATGGTGTGCATACTGATTTAACATGCTATATACACTGTAATGCACATTTGTACAGCTGTGGCCCCTTGATAAAAGTTTTAGAAAAATACAATGCTGCAAATTGAATTCCTCTTTAAAATTATCAATGCTTGAAGTATTCATCAAAAGAACCTTAACATTTTTGAGTTGAGGGTGACAATGTTATTTTATTGAACTTGAAATGACATAATTAGAGTTTTATTTATTTATAATTAAAAAATTTTTTTTTTAAAGTATGAAGTTCTTTTCTATTGATTACATTACAGACATGTAAATATACCCATATTTATTTATATTTTTTTAAAAAATATTTTGTTAAAGTGTGAAGTTCTTTTCTATTGATTACATTGCAGACATGTAAATATCCCCATGTGAAATTTAAGGCACAGATAACTTCATATATTATTTTACTTTCATCTCCTTTCCATTTTAAAATATTCATAATTTTAATTGAACTTGTATTTTGGCAAGTAATTTCTCTCTTTCCTGCAATGTCTAAGTATCAATCTAAAGTATCTGAAATACAGAATTTGAAATCAAGGCCAAACTGTTCATTACCATTTTTGACTGAAGCGTTCCGTTCTCTATATTAAGAAGTGTTTGTTCCCCATCGCAAAGTGTTCCCGATTAAAATCGTTCTGTTCTTGCTGAGAAGCATTCTGTTCAAACTATTCAGTGTTCATTCCCAGACCATTCAGCGTTCATTCACCGTTCTGCTGATGTAGTGAGTGCGCTTCAGGGTCTTTAAATCACTTTTCATGTGAATTTCACATTAATATTTCTTATGAATCTTTTGTGAAAATTGTGTGAAGCATATTAAACTTAGCAAGTTGGAGGTAGAGTAACCTGTCAGGCTAGATGTATACTGGCACACCAGAGTCTCAGTCAATTTTGCCTTATATCAAATATTAGTGAACAGAAAACAAAAGGGGGAGGGGGATAAATTAAAATTTTGAAAACATCCAATAAAATCATGAGATTCACTCTGTTTACATTGATTTAGAACTGTTAGGCTAACTGAAAATGAAAGTCAGGGAAAGGCAAGGCTGCTTGTAAATATCAATTATCTCTCCAATATAGAAACCATCTACTTGAAACATTGCCTCAGTGTTGTTTGCTTAATATCTTAAATCTTGGACCAATTGATTTTCATTGCATATCTGTGTAATGTGATAAACTAAGGCATGACATCATAAATACATTTTTGTTTACTGCTACACACAGACTAAAGTGTAAATAGAATGATAATTTTGATTAAGTCACATGATGGGTAAAGTAGATCATTGATTGGCTATTTTATCACATGATTTCACTTTGCCCTTCTAGTTGTCTTTTTTTATCAAATGATTTTACTTTTCCTTCGTAAAACGAGCCGATTCAGAGAGTCGGTGGAGAATAACCATAGATTAAGACTCCAAGGTGTGAAAGAATGAATTAGTTGTATTGCTTCAATCAGTGTACAAATTTTTTCTATTGAAGACAGATTTCAGAATTAGTTCTTGCATCATATACATGATGCATGATTCAATGAACTTTTGTAACATCAGTGATATGATAATATTTGTATAAAAAAATTATCCTATGTATGTACATGTATACATATCTTTCTAATGCAGAGATTCTACATTGTTGGATCCAACTCCACAGAGACCAGATTTCGTGTTTTGAAAATTGATCGCACAGAACCAAAGGAACTAGCCATCCATGAAGACAAGGTGAATGTATAGTATGTGTATGTTTAAAAACTTTATATTTCCTGTCATTTAAGGTAAAGCATGTGACTCGGGACTCATTAAACTGATTGACAATTTATGTGTTCCATTTCTGTTGGTGTTCCATTGTTGAAAGTAATGCTATGTGTACGTCAAACAGAACAGATGATATACATATGATACAATTATAGAATGACCCCATGGGGATCCGGGTTGTTAGAATAGATCCTCAGTACCCCTTGCTTGTCGTAAGAGGCAACTAAATGGGACGGTCCTTCGGATGAAACCGCAAAAACCGAGGTCCTGCGTCACAGCAGGTGTGGCACGTTAAAGATCCCTCCCTGCTCAAAGGCCATAAGCGCTGAGCATAGGCCTAAATTTTGCAGTCCTTCACCGGCAATGGTGATATCTCCATATGAATGAAAAATTCTCGAGCGAGACATTAAACAATATATAATCAAGCAATCAGTTATAGAATGCATATGAGGGAAATAGCAAAATTAATTTATTGTTCCCCAGAGACAAAAACAAAAGAAAAAGAAAAGAAAAACTGTTTCCCAAGGTGACAAAGCCACTGAGGGAAATATGAAAGGCTTCACACTTATTGAATTCTGTTTACTGAGTAGATTTTTCACAGACTTAATCACTAAGTCTTGATTTATTGTCGATAATCAACTGTACAGTAGTTCTATTTTTCGGTGGGAATACCATACTTCCCTTTCATAATTGTCATAGGTGATCAGATCTATTATGATGTCTGCTAATAACATTATGTCATAATTCTTAGAATGCTCTGTGTTCCAAGTATTTTGATTAGTTGAAAATATCTATGAATATTTAGATGGAGCAGTCCCAGGGAGTAGCATTGATTTTGCTGGAAGTAGTCCTCAGATTGGGGAAATAGTGCATTTTCTGGGAAATAGACAGTTTTATATCATTACTTTTATTTAGAGAAAAATCAATAGAGGATTAATAATGCATGCTATATATATGCATATAGTACCATAGGAATGGGTGATATGTTTGATGAATCGCCATTATTGTTTTGACTCTCAGTGCACACATTTACCCCTACTTCCATACTTTATACTTTTGTTTCAATCAAGTTAAATGTAAAACTTTGTTCTGTTTGTTCTCTCTCTCTCTCTCTCTCTCTCTCTCTCTCTCTCTCTCTCTCTCTCTCTCTCTCTCTCTCTCTCTTTCTCTCTGTGTGTGTGTATGTATGTATGTATGTATCTATCTATTTATCTATATATATATATCTATATATATATATATATATACATATCTCCAGCTTCATATAATTGTTTTATCTGTGTTATTTTTAGGTTGAGTACAATAAAGTAGAAGTGAGAAATCTCCTGACCATGATAAAATCTGGTAACACAAATAAAGAAAGCAAAAAGACAGACTCTGCCCTCATCAAAACAGTGTCAGCATTTGGCATAGCAGGTAAATGTGGCTAAAATTAAGTGTATATGGCATTTAAAGGAAGAGTCATGGGTCTTTTGGATGTGACCTTAAAAACAGAGACCCCATGTAGTGGTAGGTGTGGGCACGATAAAAATCCTCGCTGTTATGACCATGAGTAGTACCCTGCATATGTTAAAATATGAAACATTAAATCTGTCCCTGTCTGATCTGGTATCATGTGGGTTTTTTTCTTCACATTAGACCTACAAGCATGACCGTGTACACAAATTCTACATGTGCATGTATAGTACAGTAATTAACTAAAAAACAGCCATTTATAATTAAGATACTAGTTTTTTAGTGCATGATTTAATACAAGTCAAAATATATGTTTTGTACATTATTATATTATATTTTCCTGTTGAAGGATTTGTGAGGTTCCTCGAGGGTTATTATGTTATTTTGATTACCAAGCGACGTAAAGTTTCCCTGATTGGACCCCATGTTGTGTACAAAATAGAAGACACTTCAATGATGTACATTCCTAATGACACTGTACGACAGGCTCATCACGAGGAAAGCAAGTATGTTGTGGGAAACTGTGATACAGTGAAAACTGTCTAATCTGACACCTGGGTAATCTGTTCACTGGGCATTCTGACCCTGATTTTCATTCTCAATTTCATATTTTCATTGTTACACAGTATATTCCAACACCCTGTGTATTCAAGGGAAAAAAACTGTCTCCTAGGGCATGGCATGTCTGATTGGACAGATTTCTTTGTGCTGGTAGTGTATAAACTTCATGTGATAGCATCATGCAAAATTGATGGTTGAATTTCTAGTGTCATGTGATAGTAGATGGCCATTTGTACCCTTGCATAATATATTGGGTGATGTCTAGACTTACATGTTACAATGGGTTATTTTAACTCTCACATGATAGAGTGGTTTATCTGTGGCCACACATTTAATGTAGTGGATCATTTCTAGTCTCAGATGTTATAAAGCAGATATCTCTGGCCTCACTCAATACTGGTTGATCAATCGGTATTAATGCATACAAAGCCCTCGTGAGATATATGCAGGTACTATTGAGGATTTGCATTTCTCTGAAAATGCTACATTTGTACAGAGTGACTGTAAAGTTTCCTCTTTGTATACATATATGTTATATTCCTGTTGGTTACAACATGGAGAGATTTAGTTGACTGAATTTGATCCCATGTTGATCATGCTCTTACATGTATTTCATTCCATATTGCCAGCTGGTAAACAATGATTTAAGATAATTACATTGTTCTGTCTGAAATCTGAGACTCCAGACTTTGATTAATTTGCTCATGATTCATACTCTCTGTTCATAGTATCATTGATAACTTCTTAGAGGTTTGACCTGTGCATATTATCTGTATTTGCTTGTAAATTGTGTTATAGATTTATATCCATTAGTGCTGTTACTGTAGCTCTGCCTGTACACGTAAGTGTCACATGTGTGATTATGCCCCCATAATCGGAGATTTGGGGGCATTTAGTTTAAATTTCTGTCTATTTGTCTGCACTATGTATTAGTATCAATATCATCAACCAGTATTGTCTAAGGCTTAAGCAATGCCTGCTTTATAAATCTGAGACAAGAAGACCATGTACATAACATTTGAATGGATGGCGATAGGGCTTTCATGTTCCACATGTGTAGTTCTTATGACAAGACCTTTCTTTAGGTAGTGAAATTTTTTTTACTTTGTGACCTTGACCTACTTTTGGAAAAAAAATTAACTATGCCTTAACTTTTGAATTGGTAAGTGATGGGGCTGTTATATTTCACATGTTTATTCCATGTGACAAAACCTTTCTCTGGTACATGTACCAAAATTAACTTGCTGTGTTTCACAAACACATATTTGATGTTGTTTTCAGGTATGTGAAAATGTTTCAAAGTGTGGATATGTCGGACAATTTTTACTTCAGGTATCTTTTTATGTATTTTATTTAATATCGTAATTGACAAAATGTACAATATGTCATATTGATAGTAATTTGACAAGTGTTACATGAATGTGCTATTATAATGTTATATAATTACATAATGTTACATTTTATGAATACTTTATGTTTTATTTTTTTTGATACTTTACCATAATAGTAGTCAGGGTTTTGGCAAATAGTGTACGACCCAAAGGGGAGTGCATTGACTGCAATTTTTGCATAGTATATGAAAAAAATTCAACATTATAATTGTTACGCTGACTCTCCAAATTTTTTCAAAGTATATCAATTATATTCTGATTTGTCAGTGCCCTTTATGTTTTATCTGTTTTCTATTTTGAGATTTATTGCGGTGCTCTATCTGACTTGTCAGTTTTTCTATTTTGAGATATATCGTGGTGCCCTATCTGACTTGTCAATTTATATTTTGAGATTTATCGCAGTGCCCTTTCTGACTTGTCGATTTATATTTTGAGATTTATCGTGGTGCCCTATCTGACTTGTCAATTTTATATTTTGAGATTTATCGCAGTGCCCTATCTGACTTGTCAATTTATATTTTGAGATTTATTGCGGTACCCTATCTGACTTGTCACTTTCATATTTTGAGATTTATCGCAGTGCCCTTTCTGACTTGGCAGTTTTATTTTTTGAGATTTATCGCAGTGCCCTTTCAGACTTGTCAATTTATATATTTTGAGATTTATTGCGGTGCCCTATCTGACTTGTCAGTTTATATTTTGAGATTTATTGCGGTGCCCTATCTGACTTGTCACTTTCATCTTTTGAGATTTATCACAGTGCCCTTTCTGACTTGTCAGTTTTTTATTTTTTGAGATTTATCGCAGTGCCCTTTCAGACTTGTCAATTTATATATTTTGAGATTTATTGCGGTGCCCTATCTGACTTGTCAATTTTATATTTCGAGATTTATCACAGTGCCCTTTCTGAATTGTCAATTTTATATTTTGAGATTTATCGCGGTGCCCTATCTGACTTGTCAATTTTATATTTTGAGATTTATCGCAGTGCCCTTTCTGACTTGTCAATTCTTCAGTTTTTTATCACAGTTACAGTTATGATCTGACTCACCGTCTTCAGTACAACATGACCGCCACACTCTCTCCAGATGTACCACAACATGGACCATGTAAGTAAAAATACTCAGACCACTGTCATAAGTAATTCACGTCTGTGTACCACTGTCATAAGTACTTCATACATATACCATTTTTTATTTTATACATACACCATTACAATATATAACTACTTGTACAGTCTTGGATCATACATTGTAAGTATTTGTAAAAAGAAAATGGTGGCAATTAAACAAAACTAGGTCACCATGGCAACCAAACATTTTTTCTTGATTTAAAACTTATTTGAATATTCTTTTCTCACGTTATTACCAGTGTGAGATTGATTTGACCCATGTGGCAGCCATATGAGAGTTTTCTCTCTAACACTGCTGTGATGTCATTGATTGTGATGTCATATATTTTCTGATTTATGTTACATGGTGAAGTAAGATATTTTGTACTTTTTTTTTTTAGTTTCACATGATATAGTTTTCGGTGGATACTTTTGAGTTGTAGTTTATATAAATTTTTGCTGTAAACTATTTCCAGGTATTTACTTTCTGCCTGTCTAATTAGTTTCTACATTGAAATTCAAATGAGGATTTTCATAAGTTTGAATTTTTTTAATTTATGCACTAAAGTATGGGTAAAATGTGAGAAAAATATTTGTTATTTACTTGTGTGAGATAGGGAAATTCCACCTCTGGAACAAGATTGACTGTCTAGGGCTGAGCAAAGCTTCGTCCTAGACTGTGAATCTTGTCCCCTTAGTGGCATTCCCTTTCACACCCTCACATTAATGAAGGATTCTATTTATCTCTATATTTTGTCAAACACCCCTTAGCCCTTACTACTGCTTGTACTCTGGGGACTGCTCTTTTAAAAGTGCTGAATGAAATTGGGGTGGATATTTTTCCCATATCTGATGAATAGCAGTTTTCAAGTCATTAAACAGATTAGTTCTTAAATGAACATTAAACGATGAAAATGTGATACATCGAAATACACAGGTATACGATTTTCATACCATTATATGGTACATTTTTTTCTTTTTGTGTGTATCGCAGTATACTGGTATATTGTTACACCCCTACTCCATTGTAAACAAACGTTTCTCTGAAGATCTGCACAACCTTTATGATCAGTTACATCTTGCTTTAAGCAGTATGATTCCAGCCATTTAGATCTGTATCTTTATACATTAGCTCCACCAATGACAGTGTATGGAGTGAGAACAAAGCCAACAGAAAAGTATGTGTGGAATTCTTATCTCCTACAAAAGTATAGAGATGTGGTGCATCCAGACTGGATCATGTTTCTAATCCATGGATTTGTGGATCAAAAGAGTATCCTTTATAAAACAAACACAGGCAAAGAAAATATTGATTTAAGATATTCATGTGTATTTTGTAACCTCCCTTCCTCCCCCAACCCCCCATCCCACACCCCCACCCTCCCCCACTCGGAAGTACACCAATTAAATTGTATTGTGGAGAAAATTTCCTCATTTGAACACAGATTTATATCCCTTAACTGGTGTGACAGATATAAGTGTATATGGAAAATCTTTATACCTGACACTGATTGCTAGAAGATCTAATAAATTTGCAGGAACTAGATTTTTGAAGAGGGGAGCTAACAGTGATGTAAGTCAGTCCTTTACATTTGTCTTCATTGTACACATTTTTAATATGAAGGTAAAGATGTATTTTCTCCATTGTCATCGAAAACAATTTCAAGTATAATCCTAAAACAAAACACTTTTTTTTACATGCACAATGGAAAAAACTTGTTCAGAAACTGGCAATTGTTTTATACTATGAACAATTCCCATTATGTTGTTTATGAATTAGGACACATCACTTAAGGATTGTGTTGTCCATCTTTCACTCTCCTTGACATATGCCTTTTGTTGCTACACTGGACGTTGATGGCAAAACAGAGCAAGTTTTCAAACACTCACATTGATGTTTTGGTATTATGACCTAGATTTATTTTCTGTTGTCAGGGTTACGTTGCCAATGAAGTGGAAACAGAGCAAATTGTGATTGACAGCTCAGTGACGTTTCTGGAGAAGACGAGTGTGACATCTTTCGTACAGATAAGGGGTTCCATTCCCCTGTACTGGTCACAGGATGTCACAAAGATGGTCCCCAAACCTCCAATCATGTGTAGGCTTTAACATCACTACAACCTTGTTTATGGAATTTGTTTATAATTTTCTGGACTTGTCATTTTACTTACACATGGTCTTTAGTATACACTGTAATTAAGTAGGATTTTTGCACTGAAATATTGTGTCTCTAATTACTAATTCAGGTTGATGCTGATGTAGTTAATGTGCTTTTGTACATTTTGTATTTCAGTGGACCAGAGTGACCCCTATGCTGGAGCGGCAGGTCTCCATTTTAACCAGATGTTGAGTAGATACGGTTCGCCCATCATCATTTTAAACTTAGTCAAGGTGACTCACAATGGTTTATTTCT
The DNA here is from genome assembly GCA_024699665.1 of Ostrea denselamellosa. Taxonomy (NCBI): domain Eukaryota; kingdom Metazoa; phylum Mollusca; class Bivalvia; order Ostreida; family Ostreidae; genus Ostrea; species Ostrea denselamellosa. The sequence goes on along the minus strand of JAMZEH010000047.1, from coordinate 5,874,396 downwards.
ATGACTGTGTTTTGAATTGTGAGCCACTAGGTTTACTACATGTATAATCATCAGTAATATGTTGTTTTATTTAACTTGGTTAGAAATTCAATTTTTTGGGGGGGTGGGATGGATGGGTGTTTTTTTAAATGTGGTAGTGAAAAGAAAATTGGTTTGAGCATAATTAGTTGCTTCTTCATGATATCAAGAAGTACAAATGAACATTTTTTGTGTTTTAGAGAAGAGAGAGGAGACGTCATGAGAGCATTTTGACAGGGGAGTACAAATCTACCATTACATATTTAAATCAGTTTCTGCCACCAGAACACAGGATTCGCTATATGGGGTTCGATATGGCCCACATCAGTAAAAGGTGGGCATTTTGATTCTACATAGTCTATATCATGAAAGGGAGGTAACTTGTCTTATTGATTTCATGCCATATGCAATGTGAAACTTTATATACATTTACATATACTTTTCCAGTGCTTGTATATATGACAGTTGTTAACTGACAATCCCTGTACATTATAAGTTTAGTAGTGAATTATGCTCATATATTTGTACTGAATATTAAACTATGAGGAACCAAATATATACTTTGTAAGAAAAAAGTTCCCTGGGAACTTACTACATATAGGTAAATTTTTCTACAGTAAAACCAAGAATGTGTTGGTACGGTTGTCCCAGATTGCCAAAAAATGTGTCAGACAAACAGGATTCTTTGTTCACAAGCCAAGGCCCGTCAGTGAGGAATTTTGGGAAGCACCCGAGTAAGTAAATAGACATATCATGAAAATAAATAGAGGGTAAACAGACAAGTCAGAATCACAGAGATTGGAGCTAGGTATGTGTTGTAGATACAGAGGATTCCAGGGTCAGAAAACTTCCTGGGGGTGTCGACAGGCAGGTGTGATACGGACCAACTGCGTTGACTGTCTAGACAGAACCAACACAGCTCAGTTTGCTATTGGGAGGTGTGTTCTGGGATATCAGGTATAAATGATAACCACTGTGTATGTCTGTTATTTGTGTCTCTGTGTAGTACTGAAGATGATCTGATGAAAATCACTGACAGTGATTGTTACGGTTTCTTAGATGTCTGTAAATTTGAAAATATGTTTTTGAAAGATCAATGTTAAATACAGCTTGTGAATTTGGATACCTTTTAAAATTGTAGTCAGTGGACATAAAAGTACATAGCTATACATGCATATATAATATTATTTGTAGTGGACATAAAAGTACCTTATATATATATATATATATATATATATATATATATATATATATACAATGTATATATATATAGATAGATATAATCCAGAAATAAGTATAAAAAAATCTACACAAGTAGTAGTGTAATAAAAGTATCACAAAGCCAATTAAGTATATACTCAGTTCCTTCAGTTCTTCAGGAGTACTCCTGAAGGAATTCAAGGAACCATTTGAGTATATACTCAATTGGCTTTGTTTTATATCTATATATAAAGGTTTGTACTGTTAATCAGTGTATTTAACATGTACATGATCAATCATGGCTGTCTTTCAGTTGTTTACCCTGGGTGTTGTTTCCAGCCCTGACCTAGAGTTTGACACAGACTGTCTCAAGTAAGAATCAGTATTTTAAATATTGCCTCAAGTAAGAATTGGTATTTGCTGTTGTCATCAGTAAAAATCAATACTTGAAGAAACTCCAGTTGGATTTTAATTTTTGGTATATAGAAACAAGTGCTTATCAAGTAAATGACCGAGATAGTCACTGGCTGTTTCTTTTAACATGTGTAACTATATGTATTTTCTGTATGTAACTAGATGTATTCTCTTTAGTATTTATAATACCATGCCTGTAGCTTGTAAATTTGAATTAAGTTGTTAATGTGTATTGATATTCAGAATTGAAATGGCTGATTGTAACCATTAACTGCGATTTGTGATGAAAATTAACTAGAAGATGTATTTTTATGTTGTAGAAATTCTCATTATGATTTTATAGATCTGTAAGTTTGCTTGAAGTTGAGCTAGAATTCAATTTGAAATTTGTGGCTGAATGTGTCACTGCATGTATTTTGATGGGGAAAAAATGATGTGAATTAAAAGCAAAAAGCATTTGGGTTTGGTTTGCATAGAATAAAGACTCACTAATATTAAATCTAATGATAGGATTTATTTTTTACTTTGACATAGAGTGGCATTCTGTCATGTTCTAAAATGCAAAAATGAAAGTTATTTGCTTTATTTTGTTTAAATAGGATATATTTTTATGAGTGATTTGGATGAAAAGGTTAATTTTATAAATGGTTTGTTTGTTTATATATCCTTACATGCAGCTGATAACTAACTTTCATTATAACATTAAATATGGTATTAGAGTGGCATAAAGTTTCATATCTGTCAAAAGTTTGTTTGTTTTTGGTTTATTTGTTTCTGTGTTGTTTGGTCCCCTATGTTTTGATCTGAAGGTTATTAGTGGCCTACTGGCTTTGCTCAAGAGGGCTATTAGTATACCTTTTGTCCTCCCATCCATTTGTCTGTCCATCTGTCATTCCACTTGAGGTTTTCCAGACGTTTCTCCACATTGGATGAAGATATTCAATTGCAATTTGAGATTTGGCTTTGTCTTGGGTAGTTATAGATTAAGTCTGAGTTTTGTTACACTTGACCTACTTTCGACTGACTCATCCTACCCAGTAGGGCACTTTGTATTGCTTGCAATATACTCAGAGAATGCTTGTATTAGAAATAAAACAGGATAAAATATCCAATACAATCTGTGTTTGTTTTACTTTTTTCTAATGATCAGTTTGATGCCATGCTCTTTGGAGTTTTGTGTGAATCTTAAATTGTTTATGTTTGTGTGCTAAATGACTTGTATGCTTTACATGATACATGCATGCTGTAGTTGTTTTGTATGATATAGGGAGGAATGTCAAGCTAAAGGCATTGAGGGATCACTATTTAAAAAGTACACATATAAAAGCATTATTTGAGTCGTTCTTAGCACATAGGACCCTTGTATAATTTAATGCTAAACTATTCAGAATAATCCCTCAAAATATTAGAGAAAAATTAATTGTTCTTAAGATATAAGCATTTTTGAGCCATTCCTAGCAAAAAGGGCCCTTGATTAAGTGATTTAGTGCTGAACTATGAACTATTCAGAATAATCCCTCAAAATATTAGAACTGATTGTTGTTAAGATATTACATTCAATCAAAGATGACAACTAGCCTGTGATTGGTATCCATGACAACTTAATTACAAGTATGAAAAAAAAACCATAATGTCAGTTTTTCATTATGGCATGTTAAACTTTTTTGGAAAAGGATTTATGTTGGTAGAACAGTTCATATTATGTAGATCTATTATCTTTTGCACTTGTGTGTTCAGCTTGGATAGAGACATACTACAGCATAGATATTTGCACAAAGTAGAGTTGGAAGTTTTTCCCATGTCAGTTAAACAATAACTATGATAAATCTATTTAACTGTGATTTACTGTTATTTTGTATATTGTATACAACTAAACCAGTACTGGTATTCACTCGGTGTAGTTTTTAACTTTTGTGTTCACATTTCAGTTCCTATTCTTTGTAGAATGCTGGAGCAGTTGTACGAAGCACATGGGGACACCATTGCCCTGCAGTATGGAGGTTCACAGCTGGTACACAGAATCGAAGGATACAGGAAAATAGCTCCCTGGACTTCTCACTCGAAGGACATTATGCACACATTGTCACGATACTACAGCAATACTTTCTCAGGCGAGTGAGAGACTTTCATTTACTTGAAACAGTGAATTTTCTCTATTTTGGATGTGTCTTACAAAAAAATTTCAGATTGCTTGATGTTTTTAAAAATTGTAGAGTGTATTGTAAGGGGACTGATTCTCAATTTCCCCCAAAATTTTGTTATTCACATTTAATGATCAACATTCCCTGACTAATGTGTTCAAAAGGTTTCACACACACAAAAAAAAAAAATAAGGTTATATGTTATAACTGAAGCTCAATGTAGAGAGTTTATTGTTTGTTTTGTAAACATAGATAGAGGTATGCTATTGTTTACAAAATTTTCAAAATATCTACATCACATTTAAAGTATTCTTTAGGTAAAGTGTGTTGTCGTGCTGACAGATCTATTGTATAACAGACAGATTTATTGTATAACTGACATGTATTGTATAACTGACAGATCTATTGTATAACTGACAGATCTATTGTATAACTGACAGATCTATTGTATAACTGACAGATCTATTGTGTAACAGACAGATCTGTTGTATAACTGACAGATCTGTTGTATAACTGACAGATCTATTGTGTAACAGACAGATCTATTGCATAACTGACATGTATTGTATAACTGACAGATCTATTGTAAAACTGACATAAATTATCTATTATATGAGTTAAAGATCTATTGTACAGAATATAGATCTATTGTATAACTGGCTGATCTATTGAATAACAGATATATATATATATATATATATATATATATATATATATATATATATATATATATCGTATAATACATAAATATTAGATCTATTGTATATATGACAGATCTATAGTATAACTGGCATATTTATTGTATAAATGATAGATCTATTGTATATACGACAGATCTAGAAAAGCAGATCGCTACCAACATCTTCCTGGGTCTATACTCACCAGCAGAAGGGAAGGCCAACATCTGGGAGCTTCCTACTGACTTCTATCTCCACAACAGAGACGTCCGGGCAATACTGGAATATTTACGTTACAGGTAGATCTCGTTCACAGAAATACCAGGACAACGGAGAAGAATCTGTATGTGACAGGAATATCAATTTGCAAAACAAAATATCTACATGTACTTCATAATTATGTATTATATTGTAGTCCTAATTAAAAATAAGGAATTAATATCTGCGTAAAATCACAAGAAGCTACTCTTAAGGTTAAGAATCTATAAATCATGTTCCTTTGCATTGCAAATGTACTATTTTGATATGAGATTACAGTAGGCTAATGGAAGAGTAAAATTCAACTGTAGAATTTATAGTGAACACTTATCATGTAGCAGTTTGAAACGGAATTGAATATTTTATTACAGTCATTGAATCATCCTAATTATTATTTGTTTGATATTAGTTTGTCAATGTTACATGTATGCAATAAGATTTCAAAGACAATGTTATTGTTTAGAGGTCTTGTGGACATAAATTTTTCACTCCATTTAAAATAATTAAGATATCAACTTTTTTATTCGATGCACAAGTAATATCAAAATTATAAAATTATGCAAATATCAGATGTAATCACACTATGAAAATATTTTTGAAATAACTTGTCCAAGCCACACCATGGTATTCATTATGATGATCACATTTCACTACTGGTCAATTTTCTGAGCTGTTTTAATTGTATCCAAATTCTTGAAGATCCTGTATACTGCTTTTATAACCCACCTAACATGGAGAGATTTCACCATGGAGAGAGTCTCAGATCACGTTTTATGCCATCGACTTTCTGACTGTTAGAAACAAGATGGATAATGCTAGATACAGTACAAGTCTCAGAAAGTGTGAACGCATGATTTTGTGCTCTCAAAAAGGGATTGGGACATTCCATATTTCCCTGGTGTTTGCTCAATATCAACTTCTATTAAAGTACATGTATATGCTCACTGTTTTGCCAGTTGCAGCCAGTGGTGGGAGGTGCCAGTGTACAGATCCTTGCCCCTGTCATATGAAGAAGGTAGGCATGGGCTGAGCCTGACTTGTAGTATGTATACTTTCCCACTTCGAATCCAGACCAAGAAAAATAGCGTCAATCTCTGATATGTAGCCTTTAATTCAGTTACAACATTGTTATTTGTATTTTTGTAGATAGGTTTTGTGGATTGCTTATAGCCTAGCTCTTACTTTCTGGAAAATTGTGGAACTACTTAAAATTATTCATTCAAAACCATCATTTGTATCCTACCAACGTATAATTCTGGAAACGTTCTATTTTCCCACTTATGGTGACCGAATGATGAATGAATGCGGAGTGAATCGTGAGTGAATGTTTCCGCATTGTGAATGAATGCTGAGTGAATCGTGGGTGAATGGTTACTGCATGGTGAATGAATGCTGAGTGAATTGTGAGTGAATGGTTACCACATGGTGTATGAATGCTGAGTGAATCGTGAGTGAATGGTTACCGCATGATGAATGAATGCCGAGTGAATCGTGAGTGAATGGTTACCGCATGATGAATGAATGCCGAGTGAATCGTGAGTGAATGGTGCATGAACGCTGAACATAACTTGGTGAACAGTGATTGAACACAGAACACAAACGCGATTGAAAAGTTCACAATAACTTTATTGTGAACACTTTCCAGAATGAATAAACAAATAAAGGCACATGCAGTGTCATAATAATTATGAATATTTCCTCAATGAAGTAAAAATAGTTAGAATACGATAAATCAAACAGCATTTAATGAGAAGAAAAATAATTAATGGATAATTCAAGAAGTTGTTTAGCATGTTTTACCTGCAACATCAACCTTGACATTACGTTCATTTATAATACATTTTGTGACGTCATAGTACTCTGTGCATGTAGTCTTGTGTTACGTTGCTATGATCAATAAACACGACTGACAAAGACCGGAAACACGGTCGAAATATTTCAGAAAAGTGTTTAGAGATATATTTATATATATATATATATATATATGTGTGTGTGTGTGTGTGTGTGTGTGTTTGTCATCAAATGATGTCTTTTTCAATATCTGCTGTAATTATGTATTTTAGAACAGAAGCCAAATGAATGTACCATAGTTGCCATGGCAGCCAATGAGGAATGTTTGGATCACTACAGGGACTACTACAGGACCAGTGAATTTACCTCCATTCATGATCTCTTCCCATACTCCATGTCTCACTCTGTCAGGTCAGGTTAATCAGAAAAAAGATTTACTCATTCTCAAGCTCAGAAATGAACTTGTTCACAAGATCAGAAATAAACTTGTTAACATGCTCAGAAATAAACTTGTTCACAAGCTCAGAAATGACCTTGTTCACAAGCTCAGAAACAAACTTATTCACAAGCTCAAAAATAAACTTGTTCATAAGTCCATTGCACAAGTGTATGATTTTTTTAATTTGTATGTAAATTGCCATCGTTCATAAATATAACTGGATTTTAATGAATTTTTTCAGAGATTACAAGCCCAAGACTGCCAAGGACGACAGTCCCTTCACCTTGAGAGTTCCTTCAGAAACCAAGGATACCAACAGGTGACCAATGTTGTATAATGGCATACAAAACTGGGTGCTCAATACATTGTCTGTGTGTCACATATGAGGCATACTGATGCTTGGGGAGTACTTTGTCTGTCTGTTTGTCATGTCCTAAAGATGTGTTGAAATTAATAGGAACTTGATATCTGGCACATGTGCTCCTGGTATGAGAGTCATTTGATAATGTATATATACCATGAATTAAGGTGCTATTGCAGTCTGTTCATCTGTCTTTCACATATCCTATTACTCTGTAATTGTATGAGACCTATATAAATCTGCATGTGACACTCTATCCATTTCCTTTATGGGGAACATTTGATATACATCTGAAGAGGCATTTGAAAAGTTCTGAATATCAATGCACCATTAAAATGTAATGTCTTCACCTTGAAAATGTTGACATCAATCCTTCAAAATACTCTCTGTTGACTAGAATATGCTCTCTGAGACTTTTTATCCATGTGGAAAATGCTGATCTGTATGCTTCTTTAAGTATACCCTTCATACATTTCAGTTAGTTGACCACTGTAAAATGGTTGAAATACTGCCAAAACAACGTAAAACCTTAATCAATCAAAAACACCATTTCCAACAGCATAACTACTTTCAAATTGCCAACCATGTAGAGCTTATTTGATGACTGAGTTTAATCAAACATCGCGTGGAGCTAGATCAGGATTATAAGGTGGATGTGGCTAATGCCAATACCATTTCCTTCAACTCTCCGTCGTGCAGAATCTTGATCCTTTGAGTACCGGTGGCTTGGCAAGCAGTTTTATAATGTTTAGTAACCTTACATAGGACGATTTCATCATAGAACTGACACATCATATATTCTGAAACAGGCAGTTGGGCTACTGGACCTTTAGTGTTGAAAAATGACACATACATCGCTTTCCAAACAGACCTACTTCTGTGTGCTATTTGAGGCCTTTGGTCAATTTCTTCAATCCAGACCTTGTTTAATTGCATGTAGTGTAATACTAAAAAAATAAATCCAAATTTTGTCACCAGTAGCAATCTCATTTAATGGCCATTGATTACAGTCTTCGTAATTGCTAAGTCACTGGGTGGCCATTTCTACACGAACATGTTGTTGCTCTTCCGTAAGATTGGGGACCCACTGAACACCCAACTTTCCAAAGCTTAAACTGTTCTTTTAGAATGCTGTAAACAGCTGATGAATTGATGTTCGTAATATCTGCAAGGTTTTATGGTATATCTTGCATCTTCAGCAATTGCACTTTTCACAGCAACGATGTTTTTTCCTGTATGAGGATCATCTTCAAGCGCCGTAAAATGGCTGAAATATTGCCAACACGGCGTAAAACCCCAATCAATCAATCAATCAAGAGACTTTCTGACCAATCTAAAATGATGTGTCCACCCTAATACTGACGCATATGAGAGTGCTTGGTCTCTGTAAACTTTGTCCAAATTGGCTTTAATGTCCGTTGGTATAAACTTCAGTAACACATGAACTTTGCAATATGCTCAGTTGAAAAGTTGTTCTTTTTTTCACTCATTTTTTATGTCAGTCTACCAATATATCTTCAATATGATGTACATAATATATATATATATATATATATCATGTCATATTTGTCGGAAAATATTTTAGAGACATTACAATTAAAACACGTTTTGCTGACATTACATACATACCAAAAATGTTATTATTTTGATCCATTGTTTTAATAACGAATATTCAGAACTTGTCAGATGCCCCTCATATGTACCATGATTGAAGATTCCGTGACATACTTTACAGGTAACACATGTTGATTGAGTGTTTCCTAATCACCTAAAAATAAAACAATGACAACGTTTTTGAATGACTTTCACAGACTGTTATTACTTAATGAACACTTATACTAGAACACTTGCATGTAGCACAAACAGAGGACCTTTTGTGTGTAGAAGATATAAGAGAAAATATATTTTGTTCTACAGTATGAGACTCATATAGTGTGACTGTTGCTTAAATAAGATTTTCTTAAAATATTTATAGATCTGTCATGTATCACCGTGTTAGTAGTCGAGCTATGCTCTTCATGTCCGAAAGGTAGGGGTTGTAGCCCATTACTGCACATGGTGAGGAACTACAGTAAATTTACAGTTCTAATCTACACTACGCATAATGTACATGTATTTATAGCTTAGTAACAGTTTGTTTATGCCCCCGCCACGAAATGGAAACATTACCCTTTTCCATTCTTCCGTCATAATTAGCTTCCGTTCATTATCTTTGATATGGATGCACATATTTACCTGAAATGCAGTATTTAGATAGGTCAGGAAAATATCCAGGTTAAGTTTGTATTTTGGTTGTGGTTAAAATAATTTTGGACAGAGTTGTGCCCCTTGGACTTGGAGAAAATTTTAATCAGTTTATAATTGTCAGTATCTCAGTCATACATGGACTTTTTTTTTTTTTATTGAAGTTCAGGATATAAAAATGCCATAAGAATAGCACAGTTGAAGTTGTATTATGGGTTAGGGCATGCTATTTGGGGGCAGAGTTTTGCCCCATGGATTCAGAAATTTTGAACAGGTTTATTATCGAAGTCAAACATGGACTTTCATGAGAATATTCAGTTTAAATACCTTCATTGGTCCAGTCAGATAACTTTTGGCAGAGTTATGGCCCTTGGACAGGGGCATTTATGTTGTTCTGATTCATCTATTTTTTTAATTTTATTTTATTTTTTTTTATCTAAAAACCAAAGAACACCAAATGAATAAATTGCAATTATAATCATTTGGCTTTATTGTAATTTATTTTATGAAGAATATACTATTACAGCCAGTCGTTTGTATAATAATTATACAGCATATACTGAAATTGTTAAAGTTTGTTCATAGATATACATGTATACATTATTGTGTACAGCGATATACTTCAAACAGAAAATACATTATAATTAATAATTAAAATTTTGTGTATCATCATTCATATATATATATTGTATCGGGGTTCTCACCTCCACCAATAAAAATTGGATGCCACCAGATAACTGAAAAATTGTTGAGTGTGGTGGAAAACAACAAACAACCAATCATATATATATATATATATATATATATATATATATATATATATATATATAGTCATACAGCGTAAACTGAGTAAAATGCAACATTAAAATTGTTGGAATATAGTGCATTTGCTGGGAAAGTTCAGTAAAATTTGGCTGAAATGGAAGAATGATATATTTTGGGCCAATTAACACATTAGAAGTTAGTAGAAATTAATTCCCATGGTTGTAAAATATTACAATCTGTGTATGGCTTTTCTCCACTAATGTAATATGAACCACAGCTTTATTGATAAAATAGACTCTTTGCACAGGGTCACTCACATCCAGCTATCACTAACATACACTGTCCCTCCTATCCACACCTTAATTTAAAAAAATTTGTATGACTTTTGTAAGTACCCTATGAAGTGCATGTATAATATTACACTGATATCTGCTTGCATAAAATAAAATCTTTAAATATTGGTGTGAAAAATTCTTTAAAGATATTCTCTGACTATAATTTAAAGAATGTTTAATGTTCACAAACTTGTACAAGCAAAAGAATATGTAAATTTTTCATTTGTGAAGAAAGTTTTTATGCCAACATATGGAAGTTAGCTTGTGTTTCAAAGAAGAACTATATCATTTCTATCATTCCAGCCAAGAAATAAACCCGAACATCTCAGGAAAAGACTCCACGTCATCTCAGACGTCCACTGGGTCCAGCGAGAGCGACAGCGAGAGTTCGGACGTTGACGGAACCAGTGTAACAGACACAACAGAGGACTCGGACAGTGATGCCAATCTAAAGGTACAGTATATAGGGTATGAAATGTGTGCTGTCTAAACAGGTGTTAGAGGCTACCTTAGAGAAGTTTGAAAGTGGCCACTTAAGACGGGTGGCCATTGATCCCATGTTGCTCTCTAAAAACAGAGACATTCAATACATGTGACAAAAATTCTTTATCCAAAGTCTTACATGTAAGTCAAATTTTTCAACATTCACATATACATCTTTTCATGAAAAACTGCTAAGACATTGTATATACATATACATGCAATTTTGTTGAAAAATGAAATTGTCATCTTTTAGAATAGTTCTCAATGAACTCCAACAATGAATGAAAAATGATGCAATCAAGGTGCAAGGTATTTGATTTTAAAACAGTTGTTTTTATAGGTAAACTTGAAACCTGTCAAGTTATCATGGGTGACTGACTCTGTAATATATCACGTGATAAGATTGTGACATTGATTGATTGATTGATTAAATATTGTTTAACGTCCCGCTTGAGAATCTTTCACTCATATGGAGACGTCACCATTGACGGTGAAGGGCTGCCAATTTAGGCCTATGCTCGGCGCTTATGGCCTTTGAGCAGGGAGGGATCTTCTACATGCCACACCTGCAGTGACACGAGACCTTGGCTTTTTCGGTCTCATCCAAAGGACTGCCCCATTTCGTCGCTTCTTACGACAAGCAAGAGGTACTGAGGATCTATTCTAACAACCCGGATCCCCACGAGGTTTGTGGCATTGAATGAAATGGCCACTGAATACAGTGTACATAATGTGGTGGCTGAGGATTTCAGTGACTGCTGGCCACATTATATAAATGGCTGTTTATTTCAGTACAAATACGTGTATGTAAGAAAAATCCTTGATTGGGAGTGATTATTGATTTCAGGTGGCTGCTAAGACGGTTTTGTCTATCAGCATTTTATGTCACATTGACTATCCTATTTATCTCACTGCCTTGACTGCATAGTAAAAATATGAAGAAAGTAATATTATATTACTGTGTATAGCCTTGCTTTTGCTGCAGTTTAATATTTACTAATACAGAATTTTAGCAAGGATTTAATTTTGGAATTGTTAGCAATAGTGATGAAATCACTAAAATTGAATATCGCATACAATTTATTCTATATCAGTGGTAATAATTATCTTTCCTGGAATTATAAAGTTGCTAAAATTTCACATGTAGCTCTCGATAAATTTATGGAAAAATTGCTCAAGTTGTGTCTTGCTAAAAATGTCAAGTACTCCTGTAATGTAATGAACAATATCCTTTTCTTTATTCTGACATTGACAGGGAAGGAGCCAGAGCTCAGGACGGCAATTCACTGCTGTCAGTCAGGAGTATGGGCCAGAACTCCACAAGTATGCACCCAACCACAAGGACACATGGATGTACGAAAGGTAACGATGAAGACGAAAGTTGGAGACATTGCTTCACCCTCTGATGATGTTACACTATAGAGACTTATGCTTTCTTAGGTCATCATATACCTTGATGCACTAAATCGTGGTTACAGTGATGATGGTTGCATATTGTAAAATAACACACTTAAAGCGAAGCAATTTCCGAATTTTCTCTGTTGTTTTGAAATGTAGGAACTTATTGAATATCATTAACTACAGTAACTTCATAGCAAATCAAAATGGTTTGTTCCCAGTACTTTGCTATAAGCCAGTTTACTGTATATCATGTATTGTCCTGTTTGTGGCAGAAAGAAATAACTGTAGAAATCCCTAACTAAGGCTTTTGCCCACTAATATTTTAGGGTTACAATCAACTAGATGATGTATGGGTGCATATCCCTTTATCATGTCCAGATTTTATTTCCTTCATAAGTACTGTAGCATTTGAAAACATTGTCATAGTTTCACTTTCACCTTAACTATTATAGTTTGGTGCAATTAAAAACCTGTATTTAATTCATTTAAGCCACTGAATCTCTGTTTTATTAGACTAGGTACTGTTGGAAGAGGGTATCCTGCTCTATATAATTTCAGACAATAGTTTTTTTTCTAAGCTTATTGTACCTTTAGTATGGGTGAATATAAATATTAAAATTCCACATTACATATCACAACAATCATGTAATCATTGTCGATGATGTTAATAATCATTTAAAAATACTGAACGACAGATGTGTGGAATGTAATTAATTATACATACAGTCAGTAATGTTGTTTCAGTTCAAATTTTTTAATGTCAAACTTCGCATGACATTTCCTGCATTTTTATCAACGCATTAATTTACTATAATTTGTTTAATTCTTTCACATGCTGTTGTGTTTTAGATATGTGAGGATCAGTGATGTTTGTCAAACTCCTCCAAAGAATGAGAAAAGGGGCGTGACACCAGGCAGTATTATAGAGAATTTAGTGTGAGTATCTTGAAAGGGACACGTCACCAGTCAGTATCATAAAAGAAAATCATTGTATATTGAAAGGGGCATGACATCAGGCAGTATTATATAGAAAACTTGGTGTATTGTAAAAGTGGCGGACACCATGCAGTAATGATTATATAAAATTTTTGTTAATATCTTGAAAGGAATGTAATGTAATGTACAAATGTAACACAAGGCAGCATGATTATAGAGAATTGGTGTTAGTTTATTAAAAGGGGTGTGGTATGTACCAGGAAGTATTACATGAAGAAAATCTGATGTATCTTAAAAAAGGTGTGAAAACAGTCAATTATATATATATATATATATATATATATATATATATATATATATATCAAATAGCTGGTACAAGTATTTTGAAAGGTGTGTGACACCAGTCAGTATAAAGAAATATGTGCATGTACATTTCGTATCTTAAATAGGGCATGAAAGCAAGCAGATTTATGGAGAATTTGGTGAGCAACATTTTCAAAGCAACATGCATATAAATTTTTATAGGTACCCTAAGGGTGTGTTTAAGCTGGGCAGTAGCTATGGTGTAGAACCTCCTCCGGTGAACAAACAGGACCAGGATATTTATAACCATTATGTTCTAGTTGGTTCCCATGGTGCAAGAGAACCAAGCAAGAAGGATATTCAGTTCTACAACAAATACCTTAACAGATTTCACTGAGTTTGTGCAGTTTGAAACTTAAGGCAGAGGAAGCAAAACACAACACGTGCATGCCAGTATCCTATTGAGATGATTGATTGATTATTTATTGCTTTCCGCCACACTCAACAATTTTTCCGTTATCTGGTGGCGTCCAAATTTTGTTGGTGGAGGAGAGAACCCAGATACAATGTACCTGGCAAGAGACCACCGACCTTCCGCAAGTAAACTGGCAAACTTGCTCACATAACGCCGCGGCCGAGATTCGGACGCGCGCCGACAGAGGTGAGAGGCTTTGTGATTTTGAGCCCGATGCTCTAACCACTCGGCCACGGAGGCCCCCTCCTATTGAGATGAGAAACTGTTAAAATTTCAATACATTCTAAAGTGTCTATGTCACTGTGATACATTTTTTCATCTCGTCTGTTGAATTAGCACCAATCACCAGATAAGTATTTAAGCATAATGTTGGTGCAGTCTGAGCTGATATACAGTTCAGTGCAGTCAAAGCTGATACACGATTTTGTGTAGTCAATTTTGAGCAATCAGAGCTGATAAAATTTAGTGCAATCTGAGCTGATACACAATTTTGTGCAGTCAGAGCTGATGCACAATCTGGTCCCAGGATCACAAAATGTACTCAAATTTGGAGCTGATGAACAATTTAGCACAACATGAGCTGATGCACAATTTGATGCAGTCATGATTTAGCATTTCATATAAGTTCGATATGATTGAGAATTTCATTACTTAGTGCAATAATAATGTAGCCATTGGGATTGCTAGAATATGAATTACACCAAAATACATGCAGGTATCCATACTTGCATTTGGGTAGAAAAGTTTAAAAACAATGTGGGGGAAAGCAATTAAAAGTTCCCATCAACAAAAATATGGGTAAAAAAAAACAACACCATGTTATTTGTTCAATTTACAATATGAAAGAATATTTTACACTTTGGTGTAATATCAGATATATTTATTTTTATGCCCCTATAATTGCATATTCGGAGACAAATAGTTTTTGATCTATTTGTCTGTAAACCTTTGAATAATTAGTCTAAAGCTTCAATGTGTCACATATGTATTCCTTGTGACAAGATCTTTGATTTGGTACTAAAATTTTATACCTTTTCACTTTGACCTTGGAGTTGACCTACTTTGGAAAATTTTAACCTCAGCCATCAATTTTGAATGGATATAGCTAGGGCTTTCATGTTTCACAGGTGTATTCCTTGTGACAAGACATTTCTCTTGGTAAAAAAAAATATGGCCTCATGACCTTGATGTTTGACCTACTTTTAAAAAACTTAAACCTTAGACTTAACTTATGAATGCGTAGTGACCAGGCTCTCATATTTCACATTTGTATTCCTTGTAATATGAACATTCATTTGGTATCAGAATTACTTACCTGCGATATAGGAGCACCACAATTCACAAACACATCTCGTTTGTCATTTCTATCTAGTTAAATTGTGCAAGTCTTGTTTCATGATGGAAGATTTCTTTTTGTATAGTTACGTGTATGTTTATATTAAAATATGTTTTATGAAATAAAATAAATAAATTTTAAAAAAAAGGTAACAAAAACGTACGGGTATGTAGTTCTTTATTTCTTTTGGTTTTATGAAATAAAATAAAAGAGTTCCATGACACTAATCTTAGACCAGTACATATACAGAGTAAAAACAATAGATACAAACGCATAAAACATGTGTCTGCCTGTAGACAGTGGGTTTGTTGAAATAATTTTACTTTCATATGAAATATATGTTTAATTGAAATTTATCTCTATACTATCAAATATTTATATGAAAAAAAACAAATCAAATGTGTAATAATGCTGACATGACGGAGCCCAGTGCCTTCATTAAGAATGGCATTGGAATCGCTCAAAACTACAAACATTTTTTTTCTCAGTAAACAAATCAACATTTAACGAAGCTAAATATTCTCCACAGAGATACCTATGGAATATATTGTCGCCAAACGCGATAGTTAACGGTACATGTATGTACTGAGATGCAAACATATGCCTTGTTAGGGTGCATCTTGTGGTCGGCAACAATATGTGCGGCCGTTCGGTTTAATAAATAAATCATTAAAATCGTAATGTAGTTGATGTAAGTCAAGTAAAACAGTAAATGAAGTAGTAAAGTAAATATATTGGAACAGCTAATGAAATAGTACAATAATGCTACAATAGATATTACTGTAAATGAAATCGTTCAATGGTTTAGATAAGAGCAGTAAGGCAGTAGATGATGTGTTGCGAGGAAATAATATAGCACAGTAAATACATAAACTGAACAGATATAGTAAGTGTAAGAGGAATTAAATAGATCAAATAGTATAGTAAATAATCTTCTTAGTTTGTAAAACAAAGTTAAATGAAAGTGAATCTTTCACTCATCTGGAGACGTCACCATTGCCAATGAAGGGCTGCAAAATTTAGGCCTATGCTCGGCGCTTACGGTCTTTTAGCAGGGAGGGATCTTAATCGTGCCACACCTGCTGTGACACGGGACCTCGGTTTTTGCGGTCTAATCCGAAGGACCGCCCCATGTAGTCGCCTCTTACGACAAGCAAGGGGTACTGAGGATCCATTCTAACCCGGATCTCCTCGGGGCGCACATTAAATGAAATGGTACAGTACATGAAATAGAACATAGGACAACAAAGAAATAAGTACAGATCCATGAGGACATCTGCTGCTGGCCTGGAATTGGGTTGAGATACAATCAAGCACCTGCCATCCTGGGAGTAAAATTTCACCAAAATGATGAAAATCAACCCCTCGTGATTCAAACACAAAACAATTTCCCAGCATAATGACAGATTTCAACTTTGAGCACAAATCCTAGTATTTCCAACAAGACCAAAGTTCCTCGATTCATTTTTAAGATAGTTTACATCTGCGATGCAGCCTGCTCTTTTCAACTTTCTGTCTAAAGTGAAAGTAAAATTGGCAACCAGGAAGTCAGGCTCTCCCATACCTCACAGTCACAGTTTCGAATACCATAAAAAAGGCACTGGATCAATGCGGAATGATCATCTCCCTATATTATTGTGACCGTGTTATTTGTAGAAAATAAAGTAACACAGTGGGGAGGTTGTGTTCTGCTGTTTATTGGATCTTAGTCCACTCAATGAATATGACGATGATAATGATAACAACAATTCCCTAGAACAAATAAAACACAATCAATACATACACACATATCATCCAGTCCTCATAGACACAGGTTTTACTGAATATCTAACTTCAGCTAGTAAGATATATCTCCTAAAAATATAGAATATGTCTAGGCGGACATTTTCCTTTAATAAAGCAATTTACAAGAGAATAGAAATTCATATAAATATATAGTATTTATGTGGTTCTACTGACTTAATGGATTCTCCACACACTTACCTCTGAATGACTTGTTAATCTCTCGAGTTTAGATTGGTTTTCGTAATCTTATCTTGCGTCTGTCTCTCTCTTTAGTGTCAGCTATATACTGGCGGGAAAACTCTCCATCCGGCCACCAAAAGTGGTTGGTGGAAACATCACATCCGGGGAGTAATCCCTGGATACTAAAAATACATATATATCCTATCAATTTATGGAATCAGGAAATATGCATGGTAGTGTAAAAAATGGTTGCAGTCTACAGGATCAACCTATATAAAGCAATGATTACATGTACAGCCGAAATAATAACAAAGCAATGGCTGAACATAATAGCAAAATAAATATACTTGTAAATTACAACATCTACGTTTAATGTTGTTTCCAATAAATATATTACTGGCAAAAATACTTTACTAGACTATGATAAATAATATGACCTTTATAGCAAACTTCACTCATTCTCTCAATCAAAGTGTAGTAGGGTGTCTAGTTTTATTTAATTTTATTTTTCTATAGTATGATAAATTCATTCCCCATACCTATAGTGAGAGAATGAGAGAAATATTTTCAATGTATTTGAAAGTATTTTATTAGTTATTCTCATTTGATCATCATGTACATATTCACCAGTATCATTTAAATCCTGAACATTACTAGTATTCAATACTACACATACATACAACACTCTTTTACACTGTGGTTCTTTATTGGTAACCAAAGTTCTCTTTGAGCCTTGGGGCATCTATACCTGTTTGGTCACTTGCAGACATGTGATTAAGGTCAGGTGGTTCTTTCAACCAATAGTTTTATTTAATTTATTTTCCCGCTAAAAAAAGTCCCTAGTCTTTGTTCACACCAAAGCCAGACTTCAGACAACTCTCGGAGGAGAAGGACTGCATTTTGATATTTCATCAATTATTAAGATTTTGGACAGGTGACATTCACTAACAGTAAGTGCACTATTTATTTCACTCTTATTTATATCTTTCATTAAATTATTTCTGTAAAGTTTCTAATTTAGCATTTCTATTAAATTGAAGCTAGAAAGTAATTTCCAATTAAAGCTGAGCGGATTCTAGATTTTATACCATATTCAATTCTGTAAATATTGATTTTATATGTATTCATTCAGTAAAGTACTATTTGTAAATATTGTTTGTAGTATAGTACTGGACTGATATTCAGAACCTGTTACTTTGAGAACAGAGCCTTGTTCCACAGACAGGTGATTAAATCATGTTTATATCCTTAATACGCATATGTACATTATTGAATTATTATTGTGCTCTCAAGTTCAGTATTAAGGGGAATAACTTGTACCATGTTTTTTTTATAATGTTTCATGACAAGAGTTATCTTTCTTGTAAAGTATTGAAATGTTATGTACTGATTTATATTATATGATCTGAACTTATATATTTTTATTATTTCCATTATATTATATTGCAGGGTAATTTCTCTATAGAAATCCTGATTTCCCATAACTGTGTTAATAAACATCAGAACCCACCAGCCTCGTTGTCATCTTTATATTAGAACAACAAAATAAAAGGCTACTACAAAAGAATTGATTAGTAAGATAAAAGAAAACTTGCTGTATATTGTTCGTTGAAGTTCTCAATGTGGATGACTGTATATGCATACATAAATGTTGCTGTACAAAGCTATGAATCTATAAATCAACACTGACTGACAACTGCCTGGCTAGGCCGCAGTGCAAAGAGTGAATGCTCCGTGCTACAATGCTAACAATAGCGAACTCTCCCGCCAAAACCTCAGCTAATAAAATGACTCAGAAACGTATGTCAAAGGTCACTGTCAGTCAGCTAAAGCATGTACTATGAAATAAGTAAAAGTGCAATGATGGGAATGATAAATGATAAACGTGATAAATATATAATAAACATATAAGACCATATTATTTATTTCAAATCCACTCTGCCACATAATGACAAAAATAAACAACATTGAGACTATTTAAATTCTATAATATACTCTTTTAACATATCTACATTCTAATCATGGGACATTTTAGTTGCGTATTGGCAATTGGCCAGGTGGATTGAAACTGCTAGAGAAAATTGTGAAATTTTAAAATAAATATTTTGTAGTATGTGCATTTTTCTTGCACTTTTTTATAAAATGAAATGGCAAAATATAGTGAAATTAAATTCACCGGCTATTGATGAATTCAAACATAGCATTGCGGAAAAGGCACAATTAGACTTGATAATGGTATACAGCAAAAATATAATAGCTTTCTTTTACATCAGAAACATGACACGTACGACTTAATCTTATTTCTGATCAGGGGTAAGTTACTCGTGGATAACCTGCTTTTCACGGGTACCATGTTGTTATAACCCTGCATCACAGTTTTGCGAAGAAACTCAGGGTAGGTAGCATTCATTGGGAATTGAATCTTGTTCAGAATTCCAATAACCTGTTTAGATATTACGTTGAACTTTTGAATTGTTGGACATTATTGAAAACAGAGAGTTAATACCGTCATACATGAACAGAAGATGTACAAGTAGTTTCACTCTGAAGCAGTTATATTCTTTTCAGCATTTATCGTCTTCAATTTATTTATTATAGCCTATGTAAAGTAACTACTCTTGAGGGGATATCTAGCAAGAGGAGGGCACATGTATGAACTTGTTAGGATAGAAACTCAGCCCAAGCTCTTTTCTTTTTTTTCTTCTGATGTAAATAAACACAGTTTGCTGACATTTTACAAATGATTGTAATGCTTTATTTATGTACTGAAACATGAGGAAATGTCTCCTGTGGCACTCAAACATTTCTTCTCTTACTTTCTCTAATTTACCTGCCCTCAGAATTTATTGAGAACCTTAATGTATATGATATTGCACTCGACACTTTTGTGGCCCTTCAGGCCTTTGATTTACTGGCAGGCAACCTGGGACCTCTTTTATATTGTAACAAAGTAACTGTCTGTTGTGAGCCAAATTTGATCTTGTGATCAGGAGTGGTTGTATGTGGCAAACTATGATGGTTGTACTTTTGAATAGACACTATTGCATCATTTTGATGCATGTGTTTAGAATTAGTGCCCACAGACATAACTTGTCCTTGATGTTCCTTTACTCTTGGACATTGCAAAAACTGAATCGAAAAAAAGCTAAGAACAATTCATTGTCATCTATTTCGAACTGTTCATTGATGCATGTTATTCATGAGGTGGTCATTTAAAAGGCCAGTCAACCAGTATTGACAGGTTTTAACCAGTATTGACCACCTTTTTGCCAACCCTGATTTTTAGTTTCATTTTAATAGTGAATAAATAATGTTTTGAAATGAGACACTTAAGGCTGTCACGTGTAACCGTTAACGTTTCGTGTTTGGGCTGTAAACGTTTACAAAATCCCTAAACGTTTAAACGATGTCTTATATATGTGGTACAAATCTTGCAGGGTTCAAATTACAATCTAAATTATTTGAATAATTATTTCAAGTGAATAAACTTATTAAACAAATTGCGAGGGGAAGTAATGAATTTATAAAAGTTTGACTATAGTCTATAGGAACGGTGAACAATTTTTTCCCGTCATATTTAATTAGTAAATTGAAAGGGTCTCAGAATCTCTTACTATATGTTTCTGGCTTGTATTGCATTACTGTGCTGCTCTTTGATCATCTTGCAAAATGTGCTTTATTGTTTTTAATAAACATTTATTAACGGTTTTGACGGCAATAAAACCCCCTCCAGAAAATTCCTAATAAGATATCTAAATGTATGGATACAAATCTGGAAAAACGTTCAAATTTAAAATCTGTATGAATATTTACGTGTCACTTGCATGGCATCTTTGGCATGTGTCTTTTTTTTTTTCATTGAAGAAAGTTGCTGAATGAAATTAAGTGAATGGATGAGATTCAATACGTCATAAAATTGTCGATTGCTTTCAAACAGGTATTCTTAAACTTTATTTGTATTATCATCTGTCGCAAGACTCGCAACTCTCAAAATTAGAATGGCCGAAAAACAGAAACGTTCTGGTGTATGGAATTATTTTACGGAGTTGGAAGTAGCGGGAAAGAAAAAAGTGAAATGCAATTTATGTGCTACGGAGCTTACTTATGCCGGAGGGAGTACAGGGACAATGACCAATCACATCAAGTTCAAACACAAGTTTATTGTGATCTGTATTGTGCAAATGTTGTACAGTCACTACAGTGTGAAGAAAATTGAATTCAATTTAAATGCTATCCGGATATTTATGTTCGTGTATTTTATTCTGTCTTTTATTTATACTCCGGAACGTCCGGTGACAATCTCTGCATCGTCCATAGAACGATGAAAACTGAAACACAAACATAATGGTCATTAATGGGTCTTAAAATTCTGATCGTATTTTATTAAATTATACAACACTTCGTTTAAACGGTAACGTTTCGTTTACAATGCTTCGTTTAAACGTTTACAAAATTTTGTAAACGTGACAGCCTTAGAGACACTCGGCATTTATACACTCAATCTGCAGGCCCCTTTTTGGCTGATTTGAAGAACTATGCACAGTAACTCTTGATTTCTGCCTATATTTTCAACTCGTGTGTTTTAAAAGCTTTGCAATTTGCTAATAAGATTTTGTTTTACTTTCAAGTAGAATTCATTAGTAATTGATCATTGACTTTAATACTAGTTGCTCTTAATTACAACGGTTACTCCATCTGATAAGGGGGTAGAAAGATCTGTTCCATGAAATCATACTTGAATTAAAATGCTTATTGATATAGATAACCATTTAATTTCTCAAATTACCTATTATATTAGTGAGTAAAAAATTGTTAATATTCATTATTCATTTTTTAACCTCATTTGCAATTGATCAAAATGTGAATGTTTTTGCTGTGTTGTGATCTGTAAACATAACCCCCTCCCTTGCGATGCAACTGAAGATTTCATATGCTAAATGACAATTTATATTTGTTATCAAATGAAGAAGGACTATTGATTTTGGAGTCAAAAGATCAAAGGTCAAAAAACTTGTGGATACTTTAGAGCCCACAATTGTTTTTGTTTGATCAATTGCCATAATTCATGTGTACCGTTGTTATCAAAAGAGGAAGAATCCTATTGAATTTTGGGTCAAAAGATCAAAGGTCAAGATCACTACAGGACAGTAAAAGTTTGTAGAAACTCTACATTAGGCCACATTTTTTTGCTGGATGCATTTGATACTTCACATGCAGCTTTGTTATCAAAAGAAGAATCTTTTTAATTATAGATTGATTGATTATATATTGTGTAATGTCCCGCTCGAGAATCTTTTACTCAGATTGAGATTTCACATACACATACAATACTAAGTTTTTGTATTATCTATTGTAGCATCTTGGGTTCGTTCCTGGAGAATAACATCTTGTTGTCAGTGAGAACATTAACTTCAGGGGACAGCAAATTACAAGAAATGATTCAATACACACAGGTTAAAGGTATGCGACATTTTCTTTTTTCCCAAACTTAAAAAGTTCTTATCTGGTCGTTAAAAGTCCCGACAAGCCCTTGGTTCAGCCATCAGTCAGTGCCTCAGAGGTCTACGCAAATCAGCGTACCATGACGCATTTCAGAAATGGATTCAGAGATTGAAGTTATGTATTTCAAATGTGGAGAAACCGGTCGCAGTAGCTCAGTGGTTAGAGCGTTCGCTTCATAACCGGGAGGTCGTGAGTTCGAGCACCGCTCGTGCCATGGCCGCGTCAAACCTAAGACGAAAAATAGGTAGTGATTGCTCCTTCGCCAAATGCTCGGCATTTAGAAGTGAGAATCACGGGTCTTTCGGATATGACCTTAAAAACGGAGGTCCCGTGTCACGGTAGGCGTTGGCACGTTAAAGAACCCTCACTGCTACGGCCCTGACCTATGCTTAGCGCTCGGGGCCGTAGCAGTGAAGGTTGGGCCGTAGCAATGAGGGTTCTTTAACGTGCCAATGTCTACCGTGACATGGGACCTCCATTTTTAAGGTCATATCCGAAAGACCCGCGATTCTCACTTTGAAATGCCGAGCGTTTGGCGAAGGAGCAATCACTACCTATTTATACTTCTTAGGTTTGACGCGGTCATTGCACGTGCAGGGCTTGAACTCACGACCTCCCAGTTACAAAGTGAACGCTCTAACCACCGAGCTACCGTGACCGGTTCTTGACTTTGGGGTTTGACTTCCTTTTAAGAAAATGTAAATTACCAAATATATCTTGAACTATGTAAGATACCTAGAGCTTTCATAGTATTTGTTACGTATTTCTTATAGCAAAAGCTTTCATATGATACCATGGTGTTTGATTTTGTGACTTTGACTTACTTTTTTAAAAAAATATGACATACTCAATTTTGCCTCCACTGTTTCAGATATTTTGTACACAGATTTCTGATGGCAAAATCTTGCATTTCTTTCCATAACCTGTAACATTACCTTGACATCCAGAACAGCAAGGTCATGTGTAAATTCATATTCAGTCATGCCGTGACTGTTTTGGTCTAGGTTGAGGCCACAATATGGGATTAAAAACCTTTGAACAATGGCAGAGTCAGGGTGACGTAGGTGAGCGATGTGGCCCATGGGTCTCTTGTCTTCATTTTCTCGCCTTTGATTATCATAGTGATTTTTATACACCTGTCTAAGACAGGACATATGTTATGGCAAATATGTCCATCTATCTGTCTGTTCCACTTCATGTCTGGCTTTTAACTTGTACTAGGAGACCTGGAGTAAACATCTTTGGCAGAGGATGGATCACACTTTAACGTTAGGTTACTGTGACATATGATTAACGTGATATGGCCAAATATGGCAAAATCCTGTCCGACTCGTAACTGGACAATTATTTGGTCTAAAATCATCAAACTTGATCAGTCAATGCGTCTTTAGAAGAAAGTGTGTCACACCCTAAATCAAGGTCACTGTGACCTATTATTAAGATGACTGATTGATTTATATTGATTAACACCACTCTCGAGAATCTCTCTCTCATATGGAGACGTCACCATTGCCGGTGAAGGGCTGCAAAATTTAGGACTATGCTTGGTGCTTATGGCCTTAGAGTAGGGAGGGATCTTTAACGTGCCACACTTGCTGTGGCAGGGGGCCTCAGTTTTTGCAGTGTCATCTGAAGGACCGCCCCATTTAGTTGCCTCATACAACAAGCAAGGGGTACTGAGGATCTATTTAAGCAACACGCATCCTCATGAGGTTATAATTAAGATGATATGGCTATATGTGGCATAATCCTTTTTGGGCTCTTGTAGATTTGAGTTCTAAGATTAACAAACTTTGTCAATCTGTGCATCTGTGGAGAAATGTAAATTTCAGCTTAAAATCAGTTCATTAAAACTTTTAAAATGATAAGTATTTTAAAATTACAATGTTTCAAGGACAGTAAGAGAGTGACATATTTACTTTATTCAGTAGTCATAACATGGAGGAAAAAAACATCACAGAAGAGAGGAATTGTCTCATGGGAATGATCATTTAAGCTGTGTTTCAACAGTTTAATATGTCCAATTAACATTTCATTAGCTCCTTTGGAGTAAGCCATAGCATTTCAAAATTCAGCTGGAGGTTCAAAGATCATTTTAATAAGAATTACATCTGTCCAGTTAAAGATGGATTAAAGAGTATAATGTGAGAAGGCTGTCTGGGGCATTTCTTTGTACAGCCCAAAATACGTAATTTATACGTGAAAGATTGATTGATTAAATATTGTTTAACGTCCCGCGCGAGAAGCTTTCACTCATTATATGTGAAAGAAATGTACTAAATATATGTAATAAATAAAAATGTTTTTGAATATATATGTAGTCATTTGAACAATTCAAGAGATACATTTAACAAGTCAATGACTTTCTTCTGCAACACTGCGGAAAACAACAACTCCTTCAACATTGTTTATGTTAGAATTCCATCGTAAGTTCCGGGGAGTTCACGACCAGATACAGATGGTATTTATGGTATATTTAATTAGAAACATCTGATTTGGGGGGGGGGGGTTAACATTTTAATCATGCTGGACTGCTCATTCAGGTAATGTTTTATTTATTTTTAAGTGTTATGCTGTGCGATATGTAGTTTCTTTTTACATAAAATGATGTGATTAATGTAAGCGCCACTATCTTTGGCCCATTACTTTATAACTTTGAGCGAAATCACAGTTGGTTTTATTGATCAGAAGAATTGCAGAAAACAATTTGCTATTCTCAGTTTTGAAAGATTTAAAGAGGTTCTTATCAAAATATCTTGTAAAGTGACAATTTTGCTAACATTACTTACTACCAAAAAAAAAAAATAAATAAATAAAATGAATAATAAAAAAAATAAATGCAGATTTTAAGTTGGAACGGTGCTTATAAATGGCAAGAGTCTGCAGACTGCTTAGGTTCCTAAGGCAGAATGCATTGAGAATAGACCTACCAGTAATTTTAATTCCTTATATCTTGAGATTTATGCAGTACAATAGGTAGTATATAAAAAGGAAATGCAACATATACTGATTTAAAATTTAGTCTATTCTAAGTTTATGGTAAGGGGGCAAGTTCTCTGAGAGAAGTCTCCGGAAGTTCCTGCATTTTGGCCTTTTACCACCCGGATTTTCTGGACTCCAAAATAGGTTAATGTTTTGCGACCAGACGTTTAATGGTTTCTTTACATTATATCACCTTATTCGAAGGCTCAAGTGAGATTTTCTAATCAAAACTTTCTGTCGTCAGTGTTGTTGTCATCATTGGCATTAACTTTTCACATTGTCATCTTCTCATCCAGAAACACTCGGCCAATTGCAATTAAACCTAAAGCATCCATGGGTGAAGGGGATCCAACTTTGTTCAAATGAAGGGCAACACCCTTCTCCAAGGGGAGATAATAACAAAATAGTGGGGAAAATATACTGACAAATTTTGAAAATCTTCTCCAGAAGAGCAGGCCTAAATTTGTAGCCCTTCACCGGCAATGGTGACGTCTCCATATGAGTGAAAGATTCTCGATCGGGACGTTAAAAAATATTTAATCAATCAATCAACCAACAGGCCAGTGTCAATCGAACATGGTACAAATCATTCATAGTTGAAGGAGATTCAAGTTTGTTCAAATGAAGAGTCATGCCCCCTCCAAAGGGGAGACAATCACAAAAATGCAAAAATTGGTAGAGGTCATTTAAAAATCTTCTTGAAAATAGATCCTAATGGCAAACTAACAACTTAACTTTACGACACACAGGATTATTT
This sequence comes from Ostrea denselamellosa, assembly GCA_024699665.1. Classification (NCBI taxonomy): domain Eukaryota; kingdom Metazoa; phylum Mollusca; class Bivalvia; order Ostreida; family Ostreidae; genus Ostrea; species Ostrea denselamellosa. The sequence continues at coordinate 5,847,613 of JAMZEH010000047.1, read as the reverse complement.
CAATTTCTTCATCGTCAACTTCCCTTATCTATTGTTATATTTCATTATCACCTGCATATGGTGTTTATATCTCCCAACTGACTTGATACGCAAGAGCTTGTTCTACATATGATCCGCTTTTAAATCGAGGCAGGCTACTGACAAACAAGGTGATGATACAGAGTTTGTACAGTCTCGTATAAAGTTAGCATTTTGCACATTTTATGTTCGTTATGTTCGTTATAACAATCTAATTTGCCAGTACAACCTGTCATCAGGTCAAATGCTGTCTGATAAGTTTCATACCAATTATTAGGCTGTTCTTGGTACACTGATTCTGACAACAGATTTCTCCGTTTACATGATCAAGATATAGGGCTCACGGCAGGTGTGAGTCAACAGGGGATGCTTACTACTCCTAGGCACCTGATCTCACTTCTGGTGTTTCCAGGAGTCTATGTTTGCCCATGACTCTGATTTGTTTTTTCTGTGGGATTTACGAAATCGAATACTGTTTGTAATCTTGGCCTTTTCAAGAACCACTCAACCAGTAAAGTCCAGATTTACATGGAAGCTTTCTGACATAGTACACATTCAAATTTGTTAAAATCATAGTCCCCGGGGATAGGGTGGGGCCACAATTGGGAATCGCAAGTTTTATATATGAAAATATATAGAAAAATCTTCTTCTGTAGAACTGCAGGGCAAATTCAAGGAAACTTGGCACAAATCATCCTTGGATGAAGGGGATTCAAGTTTGCTCAAATGAAGGGCTATACCCTTTCAAAGGGGAGATAATCACAAAATGCAAAAACAGGATGGGGTTATTTAAAAATCTTCTTCTCAAGAACCATTTGGCCAGTAGAGTTCAAATATACGTGGAAGATTTCTGACACAGTGCAGATACAAGTATGTAGAAATCATATCCCCTGGGGATTCAAATTTGTTAACATCATGGTCCCCAGGGGTAGGGTGGGGCCACAATAGGGGATTAAAGTTTTACAGGCGAATATATAGTGAAAATCATTAATATGGACCAAGGCGACTTAGGTGAGCAGTGTGGCTCATGATCGTAGTATTTTTTTGGGGGGGGTAATTTTTTTTTATTGGGGGGGGGGGGGGGCAAATCCCCTTCTTACTTCTCACTCATTAGCTTTGTTCCTTTTCAGTGAAGTTTTATGACTTAATTCATAGCTAAAAACAAAAATATCTTTCATACCGAGTAATTCTTAATGGTAAGGGAGGTATATATGCCAATATTATTCCAATGTACGAAACTAGACTTCTTCATTACTAAAAAATTTGAATTGATCTTAAATAATTCTCAACTTAAATAGTTTTCAAAACAAAGTTTAGTTTAATAGAGGAAAAACAGTTCTACATGTATGTTTATCAGAATTTAAGGTGTGAATGTCGTTCTTTGATCAATTTTTGAATAAACAATCTTAAAGCCTTTTATCATTCAACTAATATTTAATCAAAGTGAGCATTTGCATACTACACGTAAAAAAAATTACATTGATAATAGGTATTAGTTACATAAAAAAGAGTATTGTTTGAAAACATTTATCATTTTCACTCAATATTATTTAATACTGTGTGTTGTTCAAGTTGTACCCATTTTGTTTATTGTGTTGTTTGCACAATTTAATGGCCCGGAAGTGAAAAAAATGGGTAGAAAGTAAAACACGGAGCAGACTCTGTTAACTTAGATTCCATGGTGTTGCGGAAGAGAGGCATTGCAATGTGCAATAGACATATTACAAGGAATAATCTTCATTTTACTGAAGACTTTAAAGATATTGGTGCACCAATGAAGACTGACATGATTTTCGTGCACATTTACCTGTTTATAATGAGTAAACATCTGGTGGGCGCATCATGTGCAGTGGTGGTACACTTTATTGTGCCTATTATTTAATTTTGCTGATACTGTATGAAAACAATATATATTTCCGGAAGTAGAAAGGTATGTACCAAATGCTCCACGGTTCTGACTCTAGGTTGGATCCAAAATAGTTGTATGGTTTTGATATAATGTATAGACACTGTATTATGTAAATTATTTTTTCATTGGTGGGGGTACAGCTTAGAATAGGCCCTCAGTACCCCTTACAAGTAAAGGTGACTAAATGGGGCGGCCCTTCAGATGAGACTGCAAAAATTGGGGACCGATGTCACAGCAGGTGTCCCTCCCTGCTTAAAGGCCATAAGCCCCATGCATAAGCCTAAATTTTGCAGTCTTTCACCAGCATCACCATGAGTGAAAAATTCATTCTCAAGTGAGATGTAAAACAAAGTGAATGTAATGTACAACCAGTCATCTTTCATCATTAAGTCAACTTTTTTGGAAGGGAGAGGATTTGTGTTTTAAGAACACATCTTGTTTTGTGGAGCTGCTGAATATTATAATTAAGCTTACATATGCAGAACATGAAAATTGTTGTAGGTTTCATAGCCCTTGAGGCTAGTGATACTTTTGACTAATACTCGGGTGATTGATAAGGCCCTTGAGCCTGTAGTTTTAATTCATACCTATTTTAATTGAACTTTCCATTGCAGCCTGTTACTCAGGTAGTTCATTAAGGCCCATGGGTCTATTGTTACATTTCAAAGTTTGAAGTTTAATTCATACATAGATGCATATTTAATATCTGAGATCTCCTTTTTTTTTAGACGGCATGGTTAGAAGTTTGATTTTCTTCTGGGGTGTGGTTGCAGTAGTGACTAAAAGATGCAAAGAACCACCTTATATTGCATCAGAAAATATAAGATATATTCCACGCACTCAAAACGAGGTAGCAGCTTCTGTTAACTGTACGTCAGTTGACCATAATCCTGTCTATGCGATTAATATGTGGAGAAATGAGACTTTGGTGTCGTGCTCATGTGATGTGGAAATGTTTGGAGGATTTTGTCCAGAAGTGAACATTGGGGAAAAAATTAGAATTCAAGAAAGTTACCAGGCACCGTGCCATAATCTTTCGTCAAGCCCATGTCCACAAAAGTATAATGCTTCACAGAGTTACAAATATCCAGGTTGTTTTGAAAACTTTGGTGGCATTTCATCTCCAAAAGCACAGGTGAAGAAAATTGAACTGTTAGAGGGTAAAATTCATGAACAGGAAACAAGTCTTGATAATTGCAGAAACCATTTGTCACAACAAAACAGAAAAAATGTTGAAAATAACGATACCATTAAACAGCTGAATAACAAAATACTTGAACTACAGGGAAAGGAGTACCACTATATAGTAGCTGTTTACCTGCTTTCTAGTGTGCTTATTCTAACATGGATGTCATGCGGTGGATACTTATTTTTGAATGGCAGAACAGTCATAGATTGGATTCGGCAGTTATATAAAAGGCAATGCTGTTGTGATAAAGGGTCTTATGAATTAAATAACAGCAAGGAACAGATAAGCTACAGCAAAGAAGACGAAGCCATCAACATCACACAGAACCAAAAGATGTTGGGTATATGTGAACATACTGACAATGAAAGTAATTATGAAGAATTAAGTACCATGTTAGAAGATGATACCTTTGTTGGAATAAGAGAACGCAGTAACCATTCGGTAGAGGATAAATCTGAAAATGACAAGGGCATCCAGGATGATAATCACTCAAACCACATAGTTATCCAGGGTGAAATGACAATGTTAAACTGTGTTACGAATCAAGAAAATTTGGACAGCATGGAACAAGTTCTAAATGTTTATTAGTTTGTAATATTGAAGGGGACTATAGATTTCTTCTGTCTGTGTGTTCATCGGTCAATCCCATTGGTTTTATAGTGTGGTTTCAGAGTGGTAGACGTCTCCACATAAGTGAAAGATTCTCGAGAGGGACGTTAAACAGTATACAATCAATCAATCAGAGTGGTAAACTACAGATCCAGTTCGAATTTTGTAACGTTTGTGTGAAAATTTTTTAAAGAAACCAATTGTTATATTTTACATTTTTTTTATTCATTGCGATTTTAAAGGAGCCTGGGCACAATTCGAGCTGAGAATTTTCAAATTTTATTTTAGAATGCTTAACTAAGCTATTTCTAATAGTCAGAAAAATTTGAATGTTAGTTGTCTAGTTAGATGAGAAGCACAGAGCTCACAATTCTTGTCAGCTCAATCTGTTAAAAATCCTTTACTTGACAGTTGGTTGTATCCAGAGAGTAGATGACTCTCATTGATCTTCATCTCACCGGTCGCGGTAGCTCAGTGGTTAGAGCGTTCGCTTCGTAACCGGGAGGTCATGAATTTGAGCCCCGCTCGTGCCATAGTCGAGTCAAACCTAAGACAAAAAATAGGTAGTATTGCTCCTTCGCCAAACGCATGGCATTTAGAAGTGAGAATCACAGGTCTTTCGGATATGACCTTAAAAAAGGAGGTCCCGTGTCACGGTAAGCGTTGGCACGTTAAAGAACCCTCACTGCTACGGCCCTGAGCGCTAAGCATAGGTCTAAATTTGTGGTACTTCACCTACAGCTGGTGACGTCTCAATGCGAGTGAAAAATTCTCGACGGAACGTAAAACAAACAAGGTCAAGGGCCAGTCCAGACACTTAGTACATTGATTACCCCCATAGAGTAAATGACCCCTATGAATTTAAAGGTCAAAGGTCAAACTGGACTGAAAAACATTCAACTTGGTACGCTGGTTCTACATGTACCTAAGGAGTAGATGATTTGTATCGATTTTGAGATCAGGAGGTCAAGATAAAAGTTTACATGATAAAATTTGTCCCCTCAATATCTTTAGAACTATTGGTTGTAGGACATAAAACTTGGAATACTCATAGCTGAGAAGTAGATCACTCAATTGATTTGTAGGTCACAAATCGAAGGGTTGCGGCAGCTCGGTGGTAAGAGCTTCGCTTGGTTACCGGAAGGTCGTGAGTTGGAGTTCAATTATGCCATGGCCGCATCAAATCTAAGACGTAAAAATAGGTAGTGATTGCTCCTTCTATAAACACACGACATTTAGAAGTGAGAATCACGGGTCTTTTCGATATGACTTTAGAAACGGATGCCCCGTGTCACAGCAGGCGTTGGCACGTCAAAGAACCCTGACTTCTACGGCCTAAAGTGCTATGCATGGGTCTAAATTTGTAGTATTTCACCTACAGCTGGTGACGTCTCATTATGTGTGCAAAATATTCGACGGAACGTAAAGCAAACAAGAAAAAAATTGGGGAAAATATCCAAGGGTTAAACAGGACATAATAAAGTATTGTCCACTCATTTCTTGAGAACCATTTGCTGATTTCTCCTACGAAGATGAACCCCATTGATTTTGAGATCACAGTTAATGTTGTGCAAGATATTTGAACTTGATTTTTACCTGTGACCTAGCCAAGATTCGAGACGTTCTTTTTAGAATGAATGGTTGATGGATTGATTGTTGTTTTCCGCCACACTCAACAATTTTTCAGTTATCTGGTGGCGTCCAGTTTTTGTAGGGGGAGGAGAGAACCCAGATACAATGTTCCCGGGACCACCGACCGTCCGAAAGTAAACTGGCAAACTTTCTCCCATATATCGGCGCGAGCGAGATGAACCCGAGCCGACTAGAGGTGAGAGGCCTTGTGATTTTGAGCATGATGTTCTAACCACTCGGCCACGGTGGCCCCGATTTTGTTTGTGGGTTTATCTCGGCGGGAAAACAACATCGGGCTTTAATTGTAAATTTTGATTAGACCTCCTGTTAGTAATTTTAAATTTTCTTTTTTCTGGAAATATTTGTAAATAAAATGTTAAATCTTTTACCCGACTTTGCGATTTACTTCTGCTGAATTTATTCAGGGTTTATTCTGACCCATAACAACAAGGTCAAACTGGACATTGCAAGATATTGTCCACTAAATATCTTACGAACCCAGTTTACTTGCGGAAGGTCGGTGGTCTCTTCCCAGGTACATTATATCTGGGTTCTCTCCTCCACCAACAAAAACTGGACGCCACCAGATAACTGAAAAATTGTTGAGTGTGGCGGAAAGCAATAAATAATCAATCAATCAATCATTGTATGACAGATTGATTGATTGGTTCTACATTAGGAATAAATGACTTTTGATTTTTAGGTCAATAAACAAACTTTCCATTAAAGTTACCGAACTTGGTACATTGGAGTAGGTAACCCTTACTGTTTTTGGATTACAAGGTCAAGATTAAACATGTAAGATATTTTCCATTCAGTATCTTGAGAACGATTACCTTGAGAGATATAAAACTTTTCTTGCTCTGGTTCTACCTAAAGAGAAGATGACCCGTATCAATTACGAGATCAAGAAGTGAATGGTCAAACTGGGGGTAATAAAATTTTGCCCACTCATTTTCTTGAGAACTATTTAGTTGATGGACATCAAACGTGGTACATTTGTGCACAATACACCATTGATTTTCAGATTACATGATCAAAGGTCATGATTTGAATGACTGTTTATTTGGAAATGTCTGCTCAGTATCTTGAGAACTCAAACTTATTCTTCAATTATTTGGGTTTATAATAATTTGGCGCCCATTAGAATAGGTACCTTTGAGGGAAGTATTTTAAGAACACAAATTTCTTGTTATACCCGCACTTTCTACTGATAGTTTGGGTATATTGTTGTTAACCCCGTCCGTCTGTCACACCATCTTCCTCAAACTCCTCTTTTATTAAATTTTGAATATAATTAATGTTTTGGAATATGATAGGTGGTGTCCTGTAGGTGTGCAATAAGGTTTTGGAATTTCAATTTTACCCAGGGGGCCAAATAGTGGTAAAAACAAAAGCGATGTTCTTTATGATAAACATGGTTCCCAGAACTCGTACATTTACGTAATATTCACATCAGCCTATTGGAAGATGATTGATGTGCAACAAGGTTTAGAAATTTATATTGTCAATCTGGGGGCCGAAAATGACGTTTTTCTACTACCAAAAAATTGTGTCCCAGAAATCCTCTTACATTTTGCGGTGTCCTGTACATATGCGATACGTTTACGGAATTTTCATCTTGGAGGTGGGAGGGGGGCAAATGGGGACAAAAACTCGGATTTTTTTTAACAAAAAATGCCCATAGGACGAATCGGTCACCTGAGTATTAGTTAACATTAGAACTCGTCCCAAGGGCTATGAAATCTAGAAAACTTTCCTGTTCTGAATATCTAAGCTATATTCTAATATTCAGCAACAGTATAAAACAACAAAATTGTTTAGTAAAACTTAAATTTTCTCTAAAGTGCCTATACTGGTGAAAGGTTCTTCTACATAGTGTATGGAACATTACCACGACGTCATATGACTACTTTGACCCATCTCAGAGTCAAATCCAGGGGTTGGGAAATTCAGTTTTGATACATCTTTTTACTACTTTTCCTCCTAGATATGCATTCATTTTTTATACTGTATGAGCAAATTTAAAAGTCTTTCAAATGATGAAGACAATACATTTAGCCTATATAGTGTATGTGTGTAGCCGGGTTCGATCGCCGGTGGTCAGATAGCCCAGTCGGTAGAGCACCTGACTAAAGATTTAGGGGTTCCAATTTCGAGTCTTATTTGGTCCGTTGCTTCTTGTTAATTTGGTGTTGTTGACTTCTAGGTGAAAGCCCTGCTAGGGGCAAAACAACCAGGGTTGACGAAGACAACCTCGATGACGAAGACAATTTAAGGAGGGAGAAATGTATCGGTTTGTCGGATTCCGCTATACTACTATACTAAATTTGGCCCCGCCCTGAACTCGGTACCTCTACTTTGGGAATCATGAAATTTACAATTTTCGTAAAAGCCTTCCTGGTTTAAATCATTATGCATTTTGTATGCTACCGCAGGGATCCGTGTTAGAATAGGGCTTTAGTACACCTTGCTTGTCGTAAGAGGCGACTAAATGGGGCGGTCCTTTGGCTAAGACTGCAAAAACCGAGGTCCTGTGTCACAGCAGGTGTGGAACGATAAAGACACCTAACTGCGCAAAGGCCATAAACGCCGACCATAGGTCTAAATTTTGCAGCCCTTTCACCGGCAATGTTGACGTTTGCATACGAGTGAAAAATTCTCGAGAGGTACGTTAAACATTATATAACCAACCAACAACTGTAAGATATGCGGTTGTAGAGAACATCTTTGAACATTGGTCATTTTTTGGCAGTTTATTCCCTACACCTAAGGTCCCATGGGTGCAAGATTCCTGAAAGTTATAATATATGTTCCCCTTGTTCCAACGTTGCTCCATATCAAATTTAAATAGAATTGGAATGGTAGTTATCAAGAAAGTAAAAATGTTTAATTGTTAACACATTTAATCACGATTTTTGCCCCACGCTGGTAGGGAAATCCCGACCCCTGTGATCATGAAATTTACGATTTGGTAAAGGTACCTGCTCCTTCTAAGTATTCATTTAGTTTCAATTCAGTATCAATAGCATTAAAGAAGATGTTTCTAAATATTTTACACATATTTTATACCAAATTTGGCCCCGCCCTGGAGTCGAAACCTCTACCACGGGGATCATTATTCATTTTTTTTTTATTTAGATATTTTTATTTATTTATTTTTGTTTTACAATTTTGCCAGTGGCCTACCTGCTCTATTCACTATGCATTTTAGTTTTTCTAGGAGATGTGCGGTTGTAGAGAAGCATTTTGAAAATTGGTCAAAATTTGGCAGTTTTTGTCCCATTCCTAAAGTATCAGGGGGTGCAAGTGTCATAAAATGATGACCCTTATGTCCCCCTTCTCCCAAATATACTTCATACCAAATTTGAAACAATTGGATTGCTTAATTGTTAACATACAATGGACGACGACGGACGCAGACCAATTGCAGTAGGTCACCCGAGTTTCCTCAGGTGACCGAAAAAAGGTTTGGTTCCCATCACTCTTCTTACGAACTACGCAGAAGCCAAATCATCTTTTGGAAGGTAATTGGTGGTATCCTATGTATGTGCAGGTTTCAGAATTTTTCAACTGGGGTTAGGGAGGGCAATAGGAGGTTGAACAACGACCTTTTTCTCTAGGAAAACCTCGTTCCAGAACTCCTCTTACAATTCATGCAGTAGCCTAATCGTCTTTTCGGAGATGATTGATAGTGTCCTTTCGATATGCATATGGATTTTAAACTTGAGGGGCAAATTGGTTGGAAAAATGACGACCAAAACTTTGGTGCTCAATGCATTGTGTGATTCATTGACTGTTTACTTCACATCTCATCGAGAAATTTTAACTCGTATTGAGACGTCACCATTCATTCATTCGTTTACTAACGTTCATCACCATTATTTAACGGTATACAGAAATATTTAGAAGAAGAAAAAAAAAACAGTTGGTAAATACACACAAGAAAAAGTACTGCATGCGTAAAAAGTTGAGAAGTTGAATAGGAAGAATTGTGTTATAATATTATATACATGTGAAGTATAGGTATTCTGGGTAGAGGAGCACATTTATTTATTTTCTTAATAAACGCGCACACTTTTCTAAAGAAAATGTTTGTTTTTAGACATTATTGGTTTAAATGAAAAGATATCTTTAATTCTTATTTGTTTAGGTGAACAAAATTGCCTTTTTTGATTTATTAGTGAGTTACAGTTGAGTATATAATGAAATTCGTCCCCAATCTCTTGTAAATTACAGTGAGTATATTTTCTCTTCTGCCTTAGTCCATTGTCCACTTTCAATCAGTAAATGGTGATTACAAGGTCAAAATCTACAAAATGTAATTGCATCATGTTTTGCTAGCAGGTTCAGGTAATTGTCAAATGCCAAATCTTCTTTATAAACTATATTGTTTAATGCTTTCGGTGAAATTTGGAGTGTGGAGTGCCAACTTTGGTTGAAATGATCAATTAATATCTGTCTGACTTTCGCTTTCAGCCATTTTTCATTACATGGAGTTTGTTGGAGCCAAATGTTAGAGAGTCCAAAAAAGTTCAAAATATTTTTAATATTTTCGATGCAATCAAGTTTCCTTTTTTCACCTTGATTTATCCTTCAATTAAGGCTGTCACGTGTACACGTGTAACCGGTAACGTTTCGTGTTTGGGCTGTAAACGTTTACAAAATCCCTAAACGTTTAAACGATGTCTTATATATGTGGCACAAATCTTGCAGGGTTCAAATTACAATCTAAATTATTTGAATAATTATTTCAAGTGAATAAACTTATTAAACAAATTACGAGGGGAAGTAATGAATTTATAAACGTCCGTTGCCTCTGAGCGCGTCTTTTCCACAGCGGGTGGAACTGTTACAAAACTGCGCTCCTCCCTTGACGCTGAGAACGTGGACAAACTGATCTTTTTGAAGAAAAGATTAAAACATAAAGTGAATTGCGCTGCTCCGCCTGCACCGGCTGCACGTGAAGTCCATGTTAAAACCGAACCGCCGGAAGAAGCCGCGGCACCAGCTCTGCCCTCTCTGGACAATCTAATGTGAAATCACTGAAATGAAAATTTGAAAAATGAAGTTTATTGTGAATTTGTGATCTATATTGTGCAAATGTTGTAGAGTGTGAATAAAATTGAATTCAATTTAAATGCTATCCGGATATTTATGTTCGTGTATTTTATTCTGTCTTATATTTATACTCCGGAACCTCCGGTGACAATCTCTGCATCGTCCATAGAACGATGAAAACTGAAACACAAACATAATGGTCATTAATGGGTCTTAAAATTCTGATCGTATTTTATTAAATTATACAACACTTCGTTTAAACGGTAACGTTTCGTTTACAATGCTTCGTTTAAACGTTTACAAAATTTTGTAAACGTGACAATCTTACCTTCAATAGATCACAAAATCTGGCAATGACTGTTTAAAATGTAGTAAATTAGAAGCTTGTAAAACTTTAGATGAATATTTTCTACAATTGCTTTATTGGAAAATCCCCAGACTTGACATCCATGTATCCGCCGGATAGCTGAAAAATTGCTCAGGCGGCTATAAACAAACAAACAAACAAACAAACAAACAAAAAGACATCCATATAACAATATTGGTTGTACAATTTCATCAAATACATAAAGTTGACACTTTACTGATAGATTATGTAACCTCTCCCTTTCCAAAACTTCGCATAATGCTGTTGTTGTTTTTTTTAGCTATTTTTTGCTTTACTAATTTCAGTGAACTGCTTTTACTTAATGTAATTCCTAAATAATTTATCTTTATTTTCCTTTGGTGAATATTAATATTTTTGATTAATCTATATTCATCTTCAGATTTCATAATTTTTGGCAGTATTGATAGAAACTATCCAATTGGTTTTGTAAATCTTGTTTCAGATTCTACTACCAGCACAGGGTTATCTGCATATAAAAAGCAAATGGTTTGAAAAACATATCTAATATCTGCTAAAAGATTTCAGATATAGTTGGTAGACCTTCAACATTAAATACATGAAGAAAGTCTTGCAGATCATTTAGATACAAGGATAAAAAAATAGCTAACATATTCTCTCCTTGTCTAACACCATTTCGCAGTGTAGATACTCTGACATTTCATTATTAATACCAATTCTGAATTTCATTTGGTTATAAATATTTAATATAATGTCAGGCATTTTTCCAGTTATGTTACACAATAGTTTAAACTATAATACTTTTCTCCAGACATTATCGGACGCTTTTTCAAAAATCTACAAACATAAAAAATAATTTTTGTTTCCTTAATTTCAGACGTTCAAATAAAATTTGTATTAGAAATAGATTATCGATAGCTGAGTACATGTATTCCTTGAATCTCTGTCCGGTTTTCATGTAATATTTCAAAATCTTCAGAGAATGCAATTTAATCGTTCATCAAGGATTGTAGATAAGAGCTTTCCAGTGTAGCTTAATATTGTAATGGGTTTACAATTTTGTGACTTACTCTTCCCGCCCTTGTTTTTATAAATTAGAATATTTCCTTCTAACCAAGGAGTAATATTTAAAAAATAGATTAAATAACTGTTCATAAATTGGTAACATAATCTGTTGTGTTGCTGTTATATACTCGTTTCTTATTCCCCACATGATTTATTATTTTTAAAATGTTTTATTGATTTCTTTTATTTGTTTTGGGTTATACATTTATTGAGATCGTGATTTAAATCTGTATGCTGTTCAATATCAATATCTAGCATATGATTGATTGATTGATCATATATTGTTTAACGTCTCGCTCGAGAACCTTTCACTCATATGGAGACGTCACCATTGCCGGTGAAGGGCTGCAAATTTAGGCCTATGCTCGGTGCTTGTGGCCTTTGAGCAGGGAGGGATCTTTTACGTGCCACGCCTGCTGTGACACGGGACCTCGGTTTTTGCGGTCTCATCCGAAGGACCGCCCCATTTAGACGCCTCTGTGTAATGTGCCGATATCTATTGACGTTTGTTATTGATATTTAATGTTTTTGTTAAATCTATTTATTATTTTCCAATATCTAATAGGGTTTGTATATTTAATATCTTGGAACGTTTTACTCATTTCATTTCTATGTTTTATTTGTTTTTAATCTAAGATATTTTTAAAAATCTTTTTTTTTTTCCATTTTCTTTATATATTATTTTTGTAATCACTATTCATTTTCGGAAATAGTATACTTTACTATTTCAGTCCTTTTTACGATCTTTTTCACCTGTAATTGAAATCCGGGGTTTCCGATTATTAGATGTTTTGGTTTTCTTCCGAAATGTTTTGCAACTAATGAGATTTTAGCTGCATCAATGTATATTCTATTTAATTCATCCACAATATAATTAATTACACATTCAGCTGCATCTTCAAAAAATGTTGTGACATGTGTCTAATAATGAATTTATTTGTTTAAGCTGTTCAGTATCAGTAGATTAAACGAACATTTGTTCTTTAGAATGGTGTCAAGTGTTGAGTTTCTCCACATTGTTAATATATGTGTTTGTAATATCTACATTATGAATACTTTGTAACTTTAGGTTCAATACAATTGGTAAATGAACGTCTGAAAATAATTTGCCTTGTTCGCTTATGATTGATTGTTTGTTTGTTTTACGTCTCGTCGAAAAATTTTCACTCATATTGAGACGTCACCAGCTGCAGGTGAAGTACCACAAATTTTGACCTATGCTTAGCGCTCAGGGCCGTAGCAGTGAGGGTTCTTTAACGTGTCAACGTCTACCGTGCCACGGGAACTCCGTTTTTAAGGTCATATCCGAAAGACCTGTGATTCTCACTTCTAAATGCCGAGTGTTTGGCGAAGGAGCAATCACTACCTATTTTTCGTCTTAGGTTTGATGCAGCCATGGCACAAGCGGGGCTCCCGGTTACGAAGCGAACACTCTAACCACTGAGCTACCGCGACCGGTTTGTTCGCTTTCGTCCATATTTGAAACGTTTGTTAGTTATACTGTTAGTTATGTCAGCCTTTTGCTAATGGAATAATCAGAAAGAAAAGAATGAACAGTACTCGAACCTTTACAAGTTACTTTTTAAGTACGCCCATTTACGATTAACAATTTATTAGATTCGCGTTGTTGGTTGGCTTTGTTAATTCCAATGGCTCCCCTTTTGCCAATGGTAATACGTTTTCCAGTTTCACCACAGAATAAATATCTATCCATGTTGTGTTTTTCTTTTAATGAAAAGAAAGATGTCGTATCGTTTTAAACAGAAAATAGTCGCTTACAACCAGAGTTATGTATTTTAATCATACTTGGTAGCACATATCAACTTCATACATGACATGGCTTCAATACTTAATAGCTTAAAGAAAAGAATGGTGTTTTATGATTTTTAACAGAAAGCAATCGCATACATCCAGAATTATACACTTTAATCATACATGTTAACATTTGTCAACAATGGGTGTCCGACTAAGGACTTCTCACAATAAAGGTCCTATTACTTGCAATATTACTCCATTACTATCCAAGTATCGTTTTATTGTGTATCAGAGTTTAAAAAAGTATACCAAAAACCCAAACCTTATTTACTTTTTTTGTATATCGCCGCATGCCTGCACTGACGAATGACCTCGCTACTGAGGAAGCTGATACATGACATTGCACTATGCGGAAAATTGTGTTTAAGTTTGATCGTCTGTTACGGATGGTTCCACCACTTTAGACTTTGGAGAACTTTTGACACATTATTAGGATGGGCATAAAGATTCGTGCACAGCAAAAACTATTTCTTTTGTAATTAGTTTTAACCCCATGAGGATCCGGGTTGTTAGAATAGATCCTCAGCACCCCTAGGCGGTCCTTCGGATGAGACCGCAAACACCGAGGTCCCGTGTCACAGTAGGTGTGGCACGTTAAAGATCCCTCCCTGCTCAAAAATCATAAGCGCCAAGCATAGGCCTAAATTTTGCAGCCTTTCACTGGCAGTGGTGACGTCTCCATATCAGTGAAAAATTCTCGAGCGGGACGTTAAACAATATATAATCAATCAAGCAAGCAATTAGATTGATTTAAAAACATAATATAACTGGACTAGTCATGAGAAATATCAAAAGTTATGAAGAGGGTTAAAGTTCCAGACAAAATGAAAGAGAGAGCGACAGTTAGGACAAAAATAATAACCCCCCCCCCCATTAATAATACTCCTGAAGAATTCATTGGTTATATATTGTTTAACGTCCCGAAATTTCTCTAACGGAACGTTAAACAATATACGAAAAACCAACCAACAAATATTTTCAATACTCTCCCTCTCTCTCTCTCTCCGAGCAAAGGCCTAAATTTTGCATCCTTTCTCCGGCAATTGTGATGTCTCCCTATGATAGATAGATTCTCGAGCGGGACGTAATTCAATATGCAATCAACCAACTGTCGACCCTGTCATTTATTATTACCATATATGTAATATAGTTGTGATAATGTAATAGTTAAGGCTCTAATTTACCAAACAGCAGACCAGCGTTCCTATGTCCTCCTGACACGGCGTCAAACCTAAGACGTTTTGCATAGTTTCTGTTACTTAACCTTGCACCCGACAAAAAATGCATAGAAGCAAACAAATCTCTAATTTTGTCTACATTTAATATTGTGTTGAATGTGTATACAATCCCATTAAAACAAAAATTATAGCTAATTTAATTTAAATAATATCGCATTGTCTCTGAACTGATTCGATACGCAAACGTTTGTTTTGCGTATGATCAGTTTTTAAACTGTGAAAGGCTACAACAAACAAAATGAATTTAGAGTGATTTCAAAAGTCTGGTTTAAAGCCAGCATTTCACAAAGTACATGGTCGCTATAACGATCTAGTTTGCCAATATAACGTGTCATGGGGTCAAATGCTGTTTGACGTTTTTCATACATTTTGTTAGGTAGTTCTTGGTGCACTAGTTCTGACTACAGATTGTTCCGTTTTACTGATCAAGATTGGGATCTCAGCGGGTGTGAAGGGTCGAGAGTTAAGCTTACTGATAGATGAATAGCCATTTATGAAATATTAGATGAAGAGCACAGAGTAACAGATTTGGAAATATGTATTTCATACTGTCAAATTATAAAGCCTAGTGTTATTTTCTTACATCCAATACATGTACTACAAACTAGCTGAGAGTATCATGATCAAGCTCTTAAGGATTCTAACTTGGCTGTTAAAGAGGTTTTATTGCTATTTTGTTGGTGGTGTTGGTGTAAATTACTTTTATATATTGATTTACGCCGTAATAGCAATTCCCTTGTACTACTTAAGTGTCTGTAAAAATACGTAAGAATGTGTAATTGTTGCCTATAAAATGCCACTCAAATGGAGACCAACACCATTGCCGGTGAAGGGCTGCAAAACTGAGACCTATGCTTGACGTTTACGACCTTTGAGCAGGGAGGGAACGTTTTCGGCTCTCATCTGAGGGACTGCTTCAAATAGTCGCCTCTTGCGAACTAGACTGAAGCTAGCAGCCGCTAAGCTCGCAGAATCTGGCAGTCAATTTGAAAGTTTATTAAAGTATTGGAAGTACTCAGATGCAGTGCTAAACAGTAGCAAATAATAAATCAAATTGATAATTTTTAAGTTAACTAATATACTCTGAATTATCAAGTTTCATATTTCATTGAGCTCACCTGAAAACTCCTATGTTACATCGCATGGGCTCGTAATGAAATGTTAATAACATCTTGATCTTTCAAGAGTCCACGAAAGGAATATTGTCATTATACGTTAGGAGACCCCTTGAACTATCATTTTCCGCCTAAGTGTGGGACTGTAGAGGTGCCAAGAGAGGTTCCCGAGGGTGGAATCACTTTTCAGACCTCTCTAATAATAGAATATGGAGTGACCGAATGACCCAAAGGAGATCAAGAGGTAGACAACCATTTATACGAACCCATAAAACACTATAAGTGGTCACGGTAATTGCTCTCCTGAAAGATATTAATTTTACATCACCTAGGCTTACAATTGAGGTTAATATCAACTTAATCTCTGACGAGTCCAATGACTACGGTGTTCTCTCTTCTTGTTTTATCTCATCACACAATCCTCCATTAATGGCGAGGTCTGGAAAGTGGCTCCACCCTCGTGAGTCCCTAGGTGGTACCCCCTACAATACCAAACAGAGGGCAGAAAATGATAGTCCTAGGAGTATCCTTCCTTGCCTACATACTCCTTTTGTGGACTCTTCAAACATTAAGTTGTGATTGGCTTTCACTACGACCCTACATGGTCTTAAGTTAGGAAGTTTCAAGTGAGCTCAGTTGCCCTTAAAAGCCTTTGCAACTCCCTTTGACGGTTCTATCCGTATATCAGATTTGTTTCGTTCGTTCACTCAATATTCAATCATTAGAGAGATCTGAAAAGTGACCACAACCATGGAAGGCTTTAGGTGGTACCCCTACAGCCCCAAACTGAGGGCGGAAAGTGATAGTCCCAGGTGTCCCCTACCTTGTCTACATACTCCTTATGTGGACACTTCAAGGATGATGTTGTTATTGTCCTTCACTATTAACGTACGATACAAAGTTAGAAACATTAAGATGAGCTAAATTGCCCTTAAAGTCTAATGTGACAACTTTTGACGGTTCTATATGTTTGACTTCGTTGTTCCCTCGCCTTTTATCAGTTTTGTTTTGTTCGATATCCTTATATTATAGAGATCTGAAAAGTGGCCGCAACCTCGGAGGGCCCCACGTAGTACGCCTATAGCGCCAAACTGAGGGCGGAAATTGAAACTCCTAGTGACCTTCTTCTACCTTGCCTGTGTATTCCTATTGTGAACTCTTCAAAGATTTATTTGTTACTAGCCTTCATTATGACCCTACAAGATGTAAAGTAAATAACTTTTGCGTGAGCTCAATTACCCTTAAAGGCCTATGTAACAAATTTTAAGGGTTCTGCATATTTAACTACGTTTCTCTATCCTTTTTTTGATTTATTTTATTTCATCACACCATATTCAATTACTAGAGACGTTTGACCACCCTCGCCATGCCACAAGTAGTACTCCTACGCCCCCTAACAGAGAGCAGGAAATGATAGTCTTAGGTGTCTTCAATATATATTCATTTTATGAACTCTTCAAACATTACGTTGCTATTGGCTGTCATTATAATCCTACATGGTGTATAGTAATGAACTTTCAGGTTCGATTGCCATTAAAGGCCTATTTGAAACCATTGAAGGGTTCTATACGTTTCACTATGGTGTCTCTCTCTTTGTCTGTTTTGATTTATCCCATCAACCCATATTCTATTAATAGAGAGGTCTAAAAAGTGTCCCCAACCTCGATAGGCCTCAGGTGGTATCCCTACAGCCTTAAGGTGAGGCCAGGAAATGATAGTTTAAAGTGTCCCCTTTCTTGCCTGCATAGTCCTTTTGCGGACTATTAAAGATTAAGTTGTCGTTGGCTTTCATTTTGACACAATGTAATATAAAATTAGCAAGTTTCAGGTGAGCACAGTTGCCCTTGGAGGCTTAATCAACCCCTTTAAAAGTTCTGTATTTGGCGTCGTTGTCCTCTATCTGCATATCACTTTTGTTTCCTTCGATCGCCAAATATTCATCATCAGAGAGATCTGAAAAGTGGCCCGACCCTCGGGAGACCTCAGGTGGTACTCCTACAGCCCCAAAACTGAGGACAGAATTTAATAGTCCTGGGGCTTCCCTTCCTTGCCTGCGTACTCCTTTTGTGGACTCTTCAAAGATGAACTTGCTATTTGCTTTCACCATGTCTCAACTGGATGCAAACTTAGGAAATTTCAGATGAGCTCAATTGCCCTTAAAGGCCTTTGTGACCCATTTCTTGGGTTCTATATGTTTGACTACGTTGTATATTGTTTTATTCTATCACATCATATTCAATTAGTAGGGAGGTGTGAAAAATGGTCTCAACCTCGGGAGACCCCAGGTGATACTCCTACAGTCCGACACTGGGGGCGTAAAACAATACTTCCTCTGGGCCCCTACATTGCCACCCCGTGTGGATTCGGGTTGTTAGAATAGATCCTCAGCACCCCTAGCTTGTCGTAAGAGGCGACTAAATGGGGCGGTCCTTCGAATGAGACCGCAATAACCGAGGCCCCGATAACCGAGGCCCCGTGTCACAGCAGGTGTGGCACGTTAAAGATCCCTCCCTGCTCAAAGGCCATAAGCGTCGAGCATAGGCCTAAATTTGGCAGCCCTTCACCGGTAATGGTGACGTCTCCATATGAGTGAAAGATTCTCGAACGGGACATTAAACAATATTCAATCAGTCAACCAACCTTGTCTTCATATTTCTTCCTGGGATTCTTCAAAGATTAAGTTGTATTAACCTCAATTACAACCCTATGCGATGTAAAACTAAGATCTTTCAGGCGAGCTCAATTGCCGTCAAAGGCTATCGTGACCACATTTTAGTGTTCTGTGGGTTCGTGTACATGGTTGTCTATCTCTTGATCTCTTTTGTGTCATTCAGTCACTCCATATTCAATTATTAGAGAAGTCTGAAGTGATTCGTCCTTCGAGCACCTCCCTTGGCACCTCTACAGCCCCAAACGTATGATACGAAATGATAGTACTAGAGGTCCGCTAACTTATAATGACAATATTCCTTTCCTGGTCTCTTTCAAAGATCAAGCTGTTATTAACATTTCATATTACGTGTGATGTAACATGGCTTCAAGTCTCAAACTTGATATTTAAGAATATGTTAATAAATTGTTTGAAAAAGTAATAATTTTGATCAATCATTTGCTACTTTTTGGCATTCGTCTGAATACTCTTAATACTTTGATGAATTTTCGTACTGACTGCTAGATTCTAAAGGCTTTGTGGGTGCTAACGTCAGTCTAGTCTCTATATACAAGCAATGGATACTGAGGACCTATTATAACCAGGATCCTACCGGGACTGGAGAATCAGTTTGAAAGGTAATTGCTTGTTTGATAAATCTTTACTTTCATTTGGAATATTAAATCCATGCAGCATGCATGCAAAGTGAAAACATTTGAAATAAGCATTACATTCTTTATTGTCCGTGTTTACTGTGATATGAATAATGATCGATATTATCAGATTCACCCATTTTCCTTCCTTGTTTATATTTCTGGTTACAAAGGATATGATACATGTTTTCACTCGTATGGAGATTTCATCATTGCCGGTGAAGGGCTTCAAAATGTAGGCCTATGCATAACTTCGTAATTCGAAATATAAAATAATTAAATACTCAATAAATACTACGAATATATGAAACAGGAATGCCGCTCGCTAGCACATTTATTATTCAACTACAACCAACATCATACCTATATACAATATTAAAACAAAAAACAAGACATATTACATCTTTCTCTTCACTTGTAAAAATTATGTATGTTTTGTTTGATTAATATCTAAAATATAACCAAACTTTATCGAAATACTTTCAAATACTAGCGAGTGACGTCAACTGCTGCGCCACTTGGTGTCATTACTATATATACCCAGTTGTCAAATGATTTGTCCATTTCAAACATTCGAACATCTTGCACCGGTCGCGGTAGCTCAGTGGTTAGAGCGTTCGCTTCGTAACCGGGAGGTCGTGAGTTCGAGCCCCGCTCGTTCCACGGCCGCGTCAAACCTAAGACGAAAAATAGGTAGTGATTGCTCCTTGGCCAAACGCTCGCCTTTCGGAAGTGAGAATCACGGGTCTTTCGGATATGACCTTAAAAACGGAGGTCCCGTGTCACGGTAGTCGTTGGCTCGTTAAAGAACCCTCACTGATACGGCCCTGAGCGCTAAGCATAGGTCTAAATTTCTGATACTTCACCTACAGCTGGTGACGTCTCAATATGAGTGAAAAATTCTCGACGGGACGTAAAAACAAACAAACAAACAATCGAACACCTTGCAAAAACACTATCACATAATAATAGATATGGAGACGTCATGATTACCGGTAAAGGGCTGCTACATTTAGGTCCATGCTTTGCGCCGTTGAATAAGGGGGGGGGGGGGGGGTATTCATCGTACCACACCTGCTGTGACACGGGAACTTGTGTTTTGCGGTCTCATCCGAAGGATCACCCTGTTTACGACAAACAAGGTGTATTGAGGACCTATTATAACACGAATCTCCACAGGAGAATACTGTTCCGAGAATTAGAATTGAATATTCTATATACAATTTACTACAAGTAATATTTGCTATTACGATTACAACACAATTTGAATAGCATACGTTTTTGTTGAACTATTTATCCTCTTTTCGAATGTTGACATCGCAACAGCATTGTATATTCCCATTGGTCATCAGATTTTCAGATAATTCAAAGGCAAAAGTGAACAAAAAATGAAATATACAGTGGTTTTAAAAAACATAAAAGAACAAGTGAGGTAAAAATGGAAGCAGAACATGAGATAAAAAATTCTGCAATCACAAAAGTAACTTTCCTGCAAGCTATAATTGAATGTCGATATCTTGCTAGAAATAAAAGAAATACAGATAACGAAGTGAAAGTAAGGCAATTTGGAGATGCAACTATGAGATATAAAACACCGTAGTTTTGATAAGGATGTAGTTAAAGCAAGTGAAATAATTCCTGATAATTTGCCTCCTTCGAAGAGAACAATCACTCTGTCTGCCAATAACATTCCACAAAGAAAACAACTTCCACAAAATGAGAGACATTGGGATATCAGGAATAATATTATGTACATGTTTTCTAATTGTATGTCATATCTTTTCCTCCTCCCGATGTATGTTAATTCCTATGGGAAACTAATGGACTATTCCAGGCTTGGTATATTCTATGACGCTGTATTAAACGTTATGATGTTACAGAGGCAGTCGTCTATTTTTAATCATGTGATATTTATGGCAATAGTTTTCATGCAACGCATCAGAATCGATTAATGACCAAATTTAAACGTAAATACTGTGGTATGTTTTGAATATTGCCGGAAACCAGCTGAAACCGATAGATCAAAATTCCGATGATTTCCTATTTTCAATAGAGAATGTTTAATCCTCTTCAGTGCCTTATTCCACGTTTGTGTTTGTCCTGCTCTGAATTTTGTATTCTTTATAGGATTCATTAAATCACTTGCCAGGTAGATTACCTCCTGAAAATCTGTTGGTGTGATTTCAAGGTGAATAGATGGTTCTTGTGAGGTGATATCACTCTTAATTTGCGCCTAGGTTGTGCAGATCCAAATAAAGATAGAATGACATGATTCATGACCCCCACCTTATAAGCATATTTATCAAAGTAAAACAAAAACCAAGGTTTGGTACAAGTCTGAAATGTGGACAGATCGATATATCCATAAAAAACCACTACAATATTACGTAATGAAATAAGCTAGCGTTACGAACCCTTGCAACGTTAATGCTTAACAGTCTGGGCAATGGTTGAATTTACCCAACACAATATTCGTGTATCACTGAACCTTCACATACTTGACTTATTGACGATTGATCAACAAAACGTTCCAGAGGTCACTTTTATCAGTGATGAAATTGTTAGCATTCCATGAAAAATTTCATTGAGAATACCAACTTAACAGAACAATATCAGAGTACATAATGGCCCAAGCCCAACTGAGACTTTGCTCATACTTGGAAAAACTGAACAGTTGGTTAATGTACGGTGACACAGATTCGATGGCATTCACCAAAAATCCCAGAGAACAGAACCAGGAACTAGGTTGATTGATTGATTATATATTGTTTAACGTCCCGCTCGAGAATTTTTCACTCATATGGAAATGTCACCATTGCCGGTGAAGGGCTGCCAAATTTAGGCCTATGCTCGGCGCGTATGGCTTTTGAACAGAGAAGGATCTTTATCATGCCACACCTGCTGTGACACGAGGCCTTGGGTTTTGCGGTCGCATCCGAAGGACTGCCCCATTTAGTCGCCTCTTACGACAAGCTAGGAGTACTGAGGATCTATTCTAACAACCCGGATCCCCACGTGGCCAGGAACAAGGTGATTATCTTGGAGAAAATCCTTACAACAAATTGGAAATAATTGTTACCATAGAAATTAGAACACACTAGATGGGAGTGAAATTTCCTCAATGTAAATTCAAACTAATAACCTTGAATTATCCCAGTCTTCAAACAGTAAAACGCACCGCTAAAAGTGATTTTTTTTCTCTCAAAAATTAAGATATATTTTATCATAATTTCAATCGTCCCCATTAATGCACCCTTTGAAGTTTTTATCCTGTAAAATTTAAAGGTCTTGTTCAATCAAGCACTTACAAATTCAAAAATGTATTAAAACACCTTTTCGCACATGCAAAACATACCAATTACACTGAATGAAAATTAAAACTTGTTTTCTGTGGTTTTTTTTACTCCATTTTCAGACGAAAAGTCTGAAATTTAATTTTTGCTGAAAAAATAAATGCGTTTTGATGCCACGCTTAAGCACTGCTGAGCACAATTAAGCTGTAGGTATGCCTCGTGCAGGCCGTTCTACTCGGAATGTTGCAAATCATTTCAATTGTCATCACAGTACCACTGTACTCTCCGTCTTAATCAACGTTTTCTTGACATAAATTCCGCATCCGACATCCGACAGGCAGAGAGACCAGGTGCACCATGAGTAACCACCCCGCAGCAGGACCGCTTTATTAGACTTCAGCATCTTCGGAATCGTTTCCTTACAGCTTCACAGACTCCGTGAAAATGGCTTTAATGCTCGTCGCCCATATATAAGGGTCTTGTACTTACGCAGCATCATCAACGCCAACGGCTGGAATGGGCACAACGTCATCTTCATTGGACACGTCAACGATGGGATGAAGTCCTGTTTTCAGATGGATCATGTTTTCACCTGTGTACAGCTCATGGTCGTACGCGCGTATGGAGAAGACGCAATTAAAGGCTTGCATCATGTTGCATACAGGAAGTTGACCGTTGGGTGGCGGTAGTATCATGATCTGGGTATCTGTATCTTTCCGTCATCGCCCTGACTTGCACTTTTGTGACAATAACCTTAGTGCTCAACGATACAGGGATGACATTTTGGCAGCACTGTTCAGCCCATGTTTCATAACCACCAGGACTTGAGATTTTTTTAATAAGACAATGATCGTCCCCATACTGCTAGACTCTCGAAGAATTTCTTGAACATTGCAAACATTCCAGTAATGCCATGACTTCTTTATCGCCTAATATGGCACGAATAGAGCATGTTTGAAATGAGTTAGGATGAATGATCAATAACAGGCCCATTGAGCCGACGATGATACTGGAACTACGACGCGCTTTGACGGAAGAATGGACTGACATACCATAATTCAAAATTCAAAACATCATTTAGTAAATGTGACGCCGTTTCACAGCATGCATCAACGCAAGACGCGGTCATACGAGGTACTGAAATTATGACTTTATTGTCGACGTTTCAACGCCGTATATGCTCATAATCAGATGTTTTTGTGGCCTTGTTATTCTAAAGCCAGTAAACAAATAAAAAAAATTGGCGAAGGAGCAATCACTACCTATTTTTCGTCTTAGGTTTGACGCGGCCATGGCACGAGCGGGGCTCGAACTCACGACATCCCGCTTACGAAGCGAACGCTCTAACTACTGAGCTATCACGACCGGTGACAATACTTTCGTGGTCAATGTGTGAATTGTTCCTTATTTCATTTGATATAATTTGTAGATATTGTGCTAAATGAAAAACTTAAAGTATAATTTATTGCTCTAGAAAACTACGGAGAGATGTGTATGTTTTACTGGAATCGAAACTTCTATAGTTCAACTTAGTTTTAGAGCGGCCGCATATGAAGAAATTCTTATTATTTGGCTACTTTGCATGCTGCCATGTTGGATGCGAGCTATCGGTCATATTTTAAAGGAATTACTACAGAAAAATAAGATAAATCATAATGTGTACACTAACATCTTCATAAACTCACGCTTTAACCACCACATCCCATTCTCCATGCTCGTAATCTTCTCATTGAACCAATTTTAAATCTAATTGGTACAGTATTCGGAGGTCCATTTATAATTTAATTTCTGAAGCGAAAACTGCTCATTCAATCCTTTGCTAACATTTCAAGAATTTTGAAAATCACGGAAAGTCTACTTTCTTACATCAAAAAGCAACAAGTATGATTTAAGATATCTAATTCCAGAATCGGTATCGGGGAATTAAAACCGGTCGCGGTAGCTCGATGGTCTCTTCCCGGATACATTGTATCTGGGTTCTCTCCTCCACCAACAAAAACAGATAACTGAAAAATTGTTGAGTGTGGCGGAAAACAAACAAACAAACAATGATATTTTGATTCATGGTTTTAAAGGACGTCAATTATTATGACAATGTAGAGTACCTCCTTTGTGGTCAACTCAGTAAGGTTTTTTTTCGTTGTCAAATATTGTGTTGTCGAAACTTATACGTTCTTTGAACTTGTGAGATTTTCAAACCACGAGTCGACATCAAATGTACGCGGTATTGTAACGTTTTAATGTTACGTTTTTAATGAATATGCATAACTTTAAGATCACCTGATGTGACGCTCATGAATAAAGTGTTAAACGTATGATTGTGTTTCCACTATAGTTACCACTTATCGCATGACGAAGCAGACACTTTAAAAGAATACAGAAAGAACCAATGGGTTCGATAATATTTGCAAAAAACTATTGATTGATTGATTTTACGTCCCGCTTGAAAATAACGTGTAATTGATGTTGTGATACATTCCATGTCACACACATTAAGAAAGAAATGGACAATTTAAAAATTAATTTCAAATTGTTGCGGCTATCCCGTGAGCATGGCATTGATTTTACGTCCCCCTCCTTTCTTTATCTGAAAATCAAATAAAATCAAAAGGCAATGATTGTGTTGAAAAACTGTTCAGAGCTTGTACACTATCGTCTAAAGTCAGCATTTCGCAAGTTATATGGTCGTTATAACGATTTGGTTTGCCAATACAACCATCCACTAGGTCAAATGTTATCTGACGTATTTCAAATTAATTGTTAGGCCGTTCTTGGCACACTGATTTTGAATGCAGATTACTTCGTTTACCTGATCAAAGATATACATAGACAGGGGATGTTTACTCCTCCTAGGCATCAGATGCCACCTCTGGCATGTCTAGGGTTCCGTGTTTGCACATCTTTCTGACTTGTATTTTCTATAGGAATAACGAGATTGAGTACTGTTCGTTATCTTAGTCTTTTCATATAATTGATATATCAAGAGGATGCTGGAGTACCTTGTGGACAATATGTTCGTAGTCTTTGGTGATGAAGTCTTCCAACAGTCTCTTGGAATCCCCATGGACAGGAACTGTGTTCCTTTATTACCTTATATTCTTAGGAAGCAGAATTTATTCAAAAGCTTCTATATGAGAGGAAAAAAGTATCTTGCAACCTTTCACTCGACATTTAGACACACGTGTACGGTCGGCGTATAGGGCTTCCCGAGAACAACCATGCTATGTATGAATATAACTCTGTGCACTTCACACCAAATGGCAACACAATGGGAAAGCACGTGACGACGAACGGATTTTTACAGTTGACTCGATGGGGGGGGGGGGGGGGGGTCATATTTTGTCGTTGGTTATACACAGTGATCAAGTGACAAGTTGTGTATATGAACACTGTCCTTGTCAAATAATCATATAATTTCTTTTTCCTATTTAATAACCCTTCATTTTTATATATAGTATGTGCGAAAGTGATATTCATTTTATGTTGTGATCTTGACACCGCTCATAATCTGAGTTTTGATGCGTTTTGAAATGGGCTTATTTGCATATATAATCTTATCGTACATAAACAGTTCCACAGTTCCGAGCACATCTACTATATCCAGCAATATACATTTTTAGAAGAGTGTTAGGGGCAACTTTTGACTTATATATCTATATGATTGTGGGTAACCCTTTGTTGATGATTGTCTATAAATTGTTGGTATTTTAAAAATGCTAATTTGAAATACTGAGTGTGAATTTATCTGATTTGTGTCAGTATAAAGAATTACTAACTTCCTTCTCCAACACTTAGCACGAAAATGTAAACATCATATAAAAGTGGAAGTGTTTCCTTGTCTGCCATTTGTTAACAAAATGTTCAACTGCCGGGATGCCCATTAATCGTAGTTAAAGCTGAAGATCTGTGAGCTATAAGATAGCATTGTTTGATAACAAAAATGAATGTCACAGCTGAAGAGACTGCATATGAATGCAATGCTTATTTTGGCAATTCACTGTTATTTAACACCGTCGTTATTGTTATTTTTGTGTGCTTTGGACTATCTGGGAACATATTAGTGTTATATGTTTATAAATACAAAATGCCCCAAACCGAGGAAAGATTCTTCATACCATTTTTAGCAGTGGCAGATCTACTATCATGTACTTGCTTAGTATCACTTGGTATTGTAAACAACTTTCATTTTGTTTACTTTCCGTATGAAATTTTGTGCCAATTGCTTCACTATTTTTCTTGGGTGACAACGTCGTGGTCAGCGTTTATCCTGCTCATGATTTCAATCAGTAGATACTTGAAGATTTGTCACCCCAGTGGAAAGCAAATGACGATATTCCGGAAAAAGTGTGCTGTCGGAGGGTGTCTGATTTTTGCCATCGTTAATACACTTCCTGTGGCTTACTTCTCTGGATACCGATTCCAGGATGTTGCCTACTTGGGGAATAACATGACAGTAATGAAATGTGGATTAAGAGAATTTCAGGGAACGCTGCATAGCCTGAAGAGGGCATATATGTTCTTTGAAATACTTGTCCTCACCTTGAATATTTGTATCGCCGGATTATTGTACATACCTATCGGTCGCGAAATTTTTAGGCGATTTAAAGGAAAGAGAGGAACCAAATTAAGGGTCCAGACAACCGCAACTGATAGCGGAGAAACAGAAAATTCAAGAGGTGGTGTAAATGCGTCAGCCGTCACTGGCAAATTTACCCAAGTATCTTCGATTAGCGATTCTGATTTAACGGTCATTGCTTTGTCGCATAAGCAGAATGATCAAGGAAATGACATTGAGATGAACGACGTACCGTCAGCAGCTGACGTTACCGATGCTAGTGATGGACTTCAAGACGTTACCACGAACAGAGCAACGTTGCCTCATCTGAGGTATGCGGTATGCAATGCAGATAAAAAGTTGGTTATGAAGTCACGATCAAATGCCAAGAGCAATAAGCATAAAAATATTAAGAAAAACTTTACCTATATGTTTTTAACTATCATATTATTTTACATTTTGTCATATCTTCCGACAATGGTAGTTATGTTTTTGGGACAAAACGATCCATATCACTTTTGGTACTCCATGGATGTTGTGACGTTGAACATAGTAATGTTAATGAGGCGTTCTTCAATCGTAAATCACATTGTGAACCCTATTATTTATGGGTATTTTGATTTAACATTCAGGAAAGCTTTCCAGAATTCTTTCATGAAATGTAGGATTTAAATAGATTTTTTTGTCCCGTCGAGAATTTTTCGCTCATATTGAGACGTCACCTGCTGTAGGTGAAGTACCACAAATTTAGACCTATGCTTAGCGTTCAGGGCCGTAGCAGTGAGGGTTCTTTAACGTGCCAACGCCTACCGTGACACGGGACCTCCGTTTTTAAGGTCATATCCGAAAGACCCGTGATTCTCACTTCTAAATGCCTAGCGTTTGGCGAAGGAGCAATCACTACCTATTTTTCGTCTTAGGTTTGACGCGGCCATGGCACGAGCAGGGCTCGAACTCACGACCTCCCGGTTACGAAGCGAACGCTCTAACCACTGAGCTACCGCGATTTAAATAGAAAATTAAAAGATACTAGACGCAACGTTCAAGCACGCGCATACCTAGTATTATCGTCACCTTGTCAGTTTATGAATATATATCGTATAACGGGTATTTTTTGAGGTTGTCAACTTCTTGCGGAATTTTGCAGATAGGAAAAATACTCAAAAATTACAATTGCAAAAAATATATCGATACATATCTACAATGCAACCGCAGAAATTGGAAACACAGAGTATCATTTACTATATTTTAGGGATCCGATCGTAAACAATTTCCACCCGCAGAAGATACTCGATGTACGGTATCGGATGGCGAAGTAAACAATGTGTAAATCGTAATCATAAATCTCCAAGACATATACAAGTTCGAGGGTAGGGCAACATCGGCCTCCGAAAAAGCGAAGGTAGGATCAGGTGCCATGGAGGAGTAAGCATCCTCTGCTGACCTGTCACAACCGCCGTGAGCCCTTAATCGAAAATGGGTATACGGGATTACCCGTAGTCAAAGTTAGTATGAAAAATGACAGTCTAACAAAGGGTATGAAACATATCATTTAACATATATCCCAGAGACACTTTGTAATCGCAAACAAGGTCATTATCTTATCTATCTGTTGTCAACCCACGATCATGTGGTGTGTGTTGCTTGATTTGTTTATCATCATCATCATCATCATTCTGACAGCAAGTACAATGAGAAATATGGTTTAGAACCATTGAATAAATGTTGTTGTACATAATCAAGCCTAGTTAACTTTATTACACTGATTATTTTATTATTTGCTCATTAATTTTTCAATTGTTCATTATATAACCTTACTGATACAGTGTTATTTTCGTCCTATTTTATATTCTATCTTGGAGGAGGTTTCGTCCCGTTTTACATTCACTCAAACACAGTTCTATTACAAGTGAGAGAAGAGAGAAAATGGTTTCACCCAGTCTTAAATTTGCTCTTTGACAACTAAGGCAAAAGGGCGAAAATAAATCGGAGGCGAATATTTCCCTGTATATAGTATATTAATACACGTGATGTCTTATACTAC
This sequence comes from Ostrea denselamellosa, assembly GCA_024699665.1. Classification (NCBI taxonomy): domain Eukaryota; kingdom Metazoa; phylum Mollusca; class Bivalvia; order Ostreida; family Ostreidae; genus Ostrea; species Ostrea denselamellosa. The sequence goes on along the minus strand of JAMZEH010000047.1, from coordinate 5,818,421 downwards.
AATAGTATCTAATGGACTATTGTTTTGCAAATTGTACATATAACTAATAAATACACATTTTTATTTGACTTATCTCAGTGTTTCTTACTTTATTTCATATGAGTTTATTTCTAGTTACTGAAATAAGTTTATTTCTAGTTACAACATTATAGTATTAAAATCCCGAGGTATTAGCTCTCAACGGATCTTTGCTTAAAAGTTTGTAGTCACTGAGATCTGAACAGGCATGTCGCGAAACATGTAGATATTACCGAGGATTTTGTTATTGGTAAATTTTCCACGCGGCAGACACCGGTTTCGGTAGACTTAGTGGTTACGACACTCGATTCATAACCCGTCAAATTTATGACAATAACACATCTTGCGACAAGTACCCAGCAATAAATTAGGACTGTCGGGATATAACCTTAGAAACGGAAGTCTCATGTCAATGTTGGTCGTGGCAAGGAGGTGCGGCTGTGGAAGCCTTGCATGGATCAACATTTGTTTTACTTCCAGCATTTGGAGAAGGCGTTCTCGGTTTATCTATATATATACAGTTAACTCGAGAATTATCGCCACTCGATTCATCGCCATTTTCGTTATACCGCCGCATTTCTCTAGGAACGTTTTTCCTGTTACTTAAAATTCTCGTTAGACCGCCAAACTCGCTATCGCCATCCGCCACCCTGTTTTCAGTACAAATGTCCTTTTCCATGCATAAATTATCTCGATAAACCGCCACAGGTGCTCGTGGGCGGTGAAGCGGTAAATTGGTGATTACTGATCTCCGTCGCACGCGAATGCTGTTGGATTTTAATACCTAAAATTGCAGTATTAAATAAACAAGAAAATTACTTGAGATGTGTTTTACTCAACTTACTTCGGTTTAGTTATGGCTTCGCCAGGGAAAAGGGTGTTGTTAAATTTGGAGGGGAAAAAACAAATACATTCGTACCACGGAAATCACCCCAAATCTACTCAACAGGAGATCGCAAACTATTTCACTACTTTATGGGAAAAGCCCATAAAAAGAAGGACAGTAGGGGATATCCTGAGTGCAAAGGATGCTAGTCTCGCTGACCCTGGCCCGATTAATGATGGCTCACCTTCCAGGAAACGTCACCGAGGTGCGATGAATACTGACTTAGAAAAGGCATTCTTTATGTGGTTTACACAGGTGAGGACAAAAAACATTCCTGTTACCGGAGAAATGATAATTGAAAAGGGAAAACAATTTGGTAAAGATCTTGGAATATCCGATTTCAAATATTCGGCTGGATGGCTAACACGTTTCAAACAACGGCATGGGATTTCTTCCAAAATCATATGCGGTGAAAGTGCCGGAATTGATGTAAATTTGATTACCGATGGTAGAAAGGAGGCAGTAGATATCATGAAAACTTACGATTTGAAAGATGTATACAATATTGACGAGACAGGGTTATTTTATCGACTATTGCCTGATCGTTCTCTCAGTACAAGTGACCATGTGAAGGGAACCAAAAAGATGAAAGACCGCATAACGATCGCTCTTGTGTGTAATGCCGATGTGTCGGACAAGTTGAAACCATTTGTGATTGGAAAGGCATTAAATCCCCGAAGCTTCAAAGATTTCAATGTTCAGTTGTATGTAGACTATACAGCGAATAAAAAGGCATGGATGACGTCCAGCATTTTCTGTGATTTTTAAAAAAAAATTTAATGCACGGATGCGACGAGAAAACCGACAAGTCCTTCTCATCATGGATAATGCGCCGAGTCACGCAGAGCCCCTTTCGTCCAATGTTCGTATCCACTATCTTCCTCCGACGACTACGAGCCATCTCCAGCCCCTTGATGCAGGGATCATACAATGTTTCAAAAGCTTCTATCCTAAGAAACAATTAAAACATTTGATTCAGTGTATTGATGACAAACAACCGCCAGTCGTTCCTCTTGACAAAGCAATTCGTTTTGTGAAACGCGCTTGGGACGAGGTAAGCTCAACAACAATTCAAAACTGCTGGCGCCACAGTCGACTGACTGTGAATCGTGATGTATCATTGCCTGCAGCTGTCAATGATGACAGGGAGGACGAATTGCCTGATTTGTTGGCAGAGGCATATCGCAAATTGGACATAGATGAAGATATGCAGTTGTCTGTGGCGGATTTTGTGGGTCTTGACAAAAATTCTGTGAACTGTGACACACTGACCGATGAAATGATCATGGATTTAATAACAAGGTCAGACGAAGCTCCGACCTCCGACTCCGACTGCGACGATGTTGTTTTAAAATTACCTACAACAAGTGATGCTAAATCTGCAATGGAAACAGTTATACGCTATTGTGAAAGTTTCAATGACGGAGAAGTGATTGAAAAGTGTTTATATGTTCAAGATTTTATTTCAAAATCTTCTGTAAGTAGAGCAAAGCAGTCAACGCTTGACACGTTTTTTAAATGACAGACTGTGTGCGTATATATGTGTCTAGTATAAGATTTTATTAATTGTGTTTTGTGTATATTTCTATTGTTTTAAAATGAAGCTTGATCATAATAAAACTATTTTAACGGCTGAAAAAATATTTTACTATATAATGTATGCAAAGCATACGCTTATAGTACGGAAAGATAAGTCGTATAATACGGAAAGGTAACTCTTACATATTAAAGAACCGAAACTCTATTTCCTCAAGATAGCAAAAATTCAGTTCATCGCCAAATTCGTTATAACGCCAAAAATGTCACAGAACAAAACGTGGCGGTTTATCGAGAGTTTACTGTATATATATATATATATATATATATATATATATATATATATATAAAGAAGTCGCTGTCCTTTAAAAAGGACTGCTATACGTGGACCAAGGGTATGTATTTATATAAGAAACGTATACTCTATTTTGAAATAAAAGTATATTTTTAAACTTTTTTTTTCAATCTTGAAGCATGTACATACTTCATTATGAAAAGGTCAAGAAAAACATTCTGCTTCATAAGAACATAAAAAAACAGGTAAGCTAATAAAAGGACACAGTTCCTGTCCATGGGGATTCCAACAGATTGTTGGAAGACCCCATCACCACGACTACGAAGACTACGAAGATATTGTCAACAAGATACTCAAGCATCTTTTTGATATATCAACTATCTTAGATGACTAAGATAACAAACAGTAATCAATCTCGTAATTCCTATAGAAAATACAAATCTGAGAGATGGGCAAACACGGAGACTTGGTCATACAAGAGATGGGATCAGGTGCCAAGGAGGAGTAAGCAACCCTGTCGATCGGTCACACCCGCCGTGAGCCTTATATTCCCATCAGGTAAACGGAGCAATCCGTAGTCAGAAGCAGTGCGCCAAGGACGGCCTAACAATTTGTATGAAATACATCAGACAGCATTTGACAAGTGGTACTGGCAAACTAGATCGTTATAACGACCATAAAATTTGGGAAATGCTGACTTTAGACGAGACTGTACAAACCCCTGTAACATCAACTTCTTTGTCAGTAGCCCGCCTCGATTTAAAAACTGACCATAAGCGCCCCGTGGGGATCAGGAGTGATAGAATAGATCCTCTGTACTCCTTGCTTGTCGCAAGAGGCTACTAAATGGGGCGGGCCTTCGGATTCCCGTGTCACAGCAGGTGTATTGTATATTGACTGGGATATTAAATGTATTTAAAACTGAAGCACTATTTGGAAGAATTTCATCTTTTTAAAGAGCAGTTGGAGTATACGTTCGATTAATAAATGTGGAATTAATGGCAAGTTTGTTTAGAATGCAGTTGTAATAATGAGCCTTACAAACAAATACATTGTTGTTGCCAGCTTTGTCAGCTGGAACCAAAACATACTCCTCATGCAACCTATCTCTTTCATCACTTCTGGTTTACTAAACACAGAAGAATAGATGGTACGCATTTTTGTTTTTACATGTTTGATACGGGATTTTAATTTTCCTCTTATACTTCTGACAAGGCATCAAGTTATGCCTTATTGCTAGAGTTGTAATGTTACGTAAATCTAATTGATATGGAAGATTTGTAGCTATGACCTCGTAACTTTGTATTTTATCTGGACCTTACAGTTCAAATTCAACAAGGACTATCTGGTCTGGACAATAACGTTTGAGTTTCATGTCTTAATCCAAGATATAAATCTAACGATAAGACATACACCTTAATCCAGTGGTATATAAATCTGGCAACAAAATATTGATGCTAACAGGCTTGAATGTCGTTTTACATTTCAAAAGTTAAGTACAACTTAACAAATGATATTCATTTCAGGATCTGAACAACATTACCACCTCCTTTGTTGAGTGTTGCTGATGTTAATATAATTGTTCGTATATATGTACCAAGGAATGAATTAAGATTCCATCAACATTAATAGTTTTTATTTAGAACACTAAATAGTGAGTTTTTAAAATCTACAGATGGAGTTTTCGTCTCTTACCTGATTTGACACCAAGCGGTACATTTGCGTATGATCGGTTTTTTAATCAAGGAAGCCTACTGACATATAAGTTGATGTTACAGGGGTTTCAACAGTCTTATTTATAGCGTTTCGCAAATTTTGTGGTCGTTTTAACGATCTAATTTAGCAAAGCAACTTTCATTGCCGGTGAATGGCTGCAAAATTTAGGCCTCTGCTCGGCGCTTATGACCCTTACACAGGGGGATCTTTATCGTGAACACCTGCTGTGACACGGGGCCTAGGTTTTTGCGGTCTCAGCCGAAGGACCACCCCATTTAATCGCATCTTACGACAAGCAAGAAGTACTGAGGATCTATTCTAACCCGGATCCCCACGGGGCGCATTCTTATAGTAATCACATTCGTCATATGCAGCTGTATGGAATATTGTGTATTGATATATCAATCGGTATCAGTACAGATATAGATTGTGACTTATGCCATATCGACAAGAATAGTGGGAACTACCATTTGTACAAATATTTTTTATTTCTTCAGGGTTTTACGAATTTTAAATACAGAAACCATTTCCCTGCATTTAGTAAAATAAGGGTTAATCGGATTTTTTCGTAAATAAGCAACCAAATGTCTGAATCTGAATATAGTAAGTCTGATTAAACGTTACACTATAAATTAATATTAAGTAGAAATTGAAATTTCATGCCCCACCTTCTTCCTTACCGTTTCACCGATATCCGATTCTTCTTGGTACAATATGCTGTCTCGTTGCACTAACCATTTCATCACACCTGTTACAATCATATATGATATTACCTTTAACTGCATATAATATCGCATCAAATTTGCTGAATTTGATACAAATAAAAACATATCCCCCTACTCTTTCGCTAATATGTGACGTGTTCCAATATAAATGTGTTCAGTATTTAGTAATATATATACGCACGTTGGATAGTGATATTAATATCATGCTTTAAGTACAGTGTGTGGGATCATCATTAACTTAAATGACACATGGTTTTATCTTTATTTCTCAGCTCACCTGGATTGAATGAAGTTTTATAGATTATCTCTGTGACTATCGTCCACTATTATAACACATTACATTTATCAAAGAAAAATAAAACGTTAATTTTGAGTTATGAACAGAGATAAACGAAATTCTACTAGCATATATGTCAAACACATACATACGTTATATATATATATATATATAAACCGGCCGCGGTAGCTCAGTGGTTAGAACGTTCGCTTCGTAACCAGGAGGTCGTGAGTTCGAGCCCTGCTCGTGCCATGGCCGCGTCAAACCTAAGACGAAAAATAGGTAGTGATTGCTCCTTCGCCAAACGCTCGGCATTTAGAAGTGAGAATCATGGGTCTTTCGGATATGACTTTAAAATCGGAGGTCCCGTATCACGTTAAAGAACCCTCACTGCCACGGCCCTGAGCGCTAAGCATAGGTCTAAATTTGTGGTACTTCACCTACAGCTGGTGACGTCTCAATATGAGTGAAAAATTCTTGACGGGATGTATAACAAACAATCAATCATATATATATATATATATATTCTCTCCTCCACCAACAAAAACTGGACGCCACCAGATAACTGAAAAATTGTTGAGTGTGGCGGAAAGCAATAAATAATCAATCAATCAAACTCTCTCGGTCTCTCTCTCCCTCTTTTTCTCTCTCTAAGACACCATTCTATATTGACAATGTTGATACATACATCGCATATCTTTCCATAGATTAATTATGATGGCATCTAGATCAATTTTGTTAGGATTGTTATGTTTAATTGAACGAATATGTTTGTGTTCAGCTTTGAGTAACGACGTGCAGAAACAAAACCTACAATACGATTTGCATTTCCATGTTTCTCAAATTTCCTACACTAATTAAAATAAAGTTTATCCTGTCTAAAGTGAAATACTTTGCCCAAAATTCGTGTACAAAACACCCAGTTAATTGATAACAGATTTGTACATATCCAGGTGAGCAATATATGCCAACACAGGCCTCTAGTTGTCACGTACATTATATATAAGAATAGCATCTATCCCCGTATTGCCAGTCTTGATTTTGGGAGGTATATTATTGTTTAGAAATTATGCTATGTTTAATTATCATCATCATCAGAAATAATTTGAAATAATCTTTTACTTATAATTTCGTTTTACAGTCCGAGGAAACAGAGACATGCATAGCTTGTATGTATTATGTGTTGCCATGCATATCCAAGCAGCGTTCACTTTCAAAAACTATTGGGATAGACCGTTGAACTTTCATTGCCCTTCAAAGACGCAAGCCATCGATGCCGTTGTGTCCTTTCATGACAATGGCCGTGAGGATAGAAGATATGAGCTCCACTGCGGGAGAGCTATGAAGAATGGCAGAGGTGTTACTTGTCATTGGTCAGGTAAACGTTTCACGTTAGAAAAAATACATGGAAGTTTGTGGTTCTTTTATTTTCTTTGTTCGTTTGGGGTAAAAGAAATATTAAATCATATTGAATTGAAATGCTTTTGCTTAATGCAATTTTAGTCGAGATCCATACCAAAGTTATGGACTTGACTGTCGGTATTGCTGACCTGCGCTTATCATTCTGAATGTGATCCAAACCACCGCTAAGATGAGCACAGTAAAGTTAGACTTTTTCATTATCAGGATATTTGCATTATAATATGAAAAAGCAATGTTTTGCAGACATGCATATATCTGAGATTTTTTAAAACACGCTTAAAAATGCTTTACAATTTACAAAAGCCAGAAAAGATATTCTTTTTTACATTTTGATATTGATTTTTTTTTATTTAGCAAAGGAACTTTGACAGGTTCGCGCGATCACAGCCTTATCACAACCGTTCTAGTGTTTGCCTCGCTACGCGCGCTTCAGTATTAGCTATAGATTGCTTGACATTCCATTATATATCCAAATGCCAATGTTTTTTTTATGCATTTGTAAGGATGTGTAAATTATATTATCCATACGTAAATGAATCATCTTACTGATATTCATATCTAAAAAAAAAAAAAAAAAACATTAACAGATATATTTTGTACGCAGAGGGTTCGGAGAATCCCAAATCGCGGGGATATACATATACATAAACAGTATTTACACGTACATGTATGTATGCCTTCAGTTCTTATTCTTCACAAGTTGTATGAAAAGATGAAGATAATGAACAGTGATAGATATCACAACCTCTATAAGGCATTCAAAATTGAGAGATGGGCAAACACGGACCTCTAGATACACCAGGTTGGATCACGTGTCTAGGATAAGTAAGCATCCCCTGTCGACCGGTCACACCCAACGAAAGTAGACCCACGCTATGCGAATTTTTTTTTTAATACTGTGGTTACGTAAGTTTAAAACAAGTACTTATGTAGGTCTTCTTACTATAATGTATATGTTAATATGTTCGATTTTTTTTTTCGAGTAAAAGCGTATACCATCTACATGTAGATAGATCTACATACAAACGAATTTGAGCTTTCCCGTTTAAACTAGGCCTATATATTTTTTATCTGAATTTATATATTGCAATTAATTATCATTACGTGCTCAATAACTTCATTGTGCTTTAGACGATGTGTTCATCATATCGAGGAATGAGAGAGAGAGAGAGAGAGAGAGAAATAAAGGACGCAGTTTATTCAAACATGATTGATCTTTGACAATACTTTTAGTTACATATTTCTGAATGAAAAACTTAGGAGATGTTAATGAATTGCTAGAATGTTATTGAAATATTCCATATATAATTATTGATCGACAAGAATTTGATAATGGTCGATTTACTGAAGAGTTGACTAGCGTATTGACTTGACGTTGGCATTAGTTTGACTGGAAGATAATGCTGGTGAATGGTAATACGTATGAGGATTTGTATGAATATTTATGAAAGGTAATTGAGTAAAAAAAAAATGAATTGGATATACCGAAACCATAACTTGCACCTTGTGTATAGTGGTTCCTTGGAGATAACAAATTTGAACTCGGGAGATGATACAATACATGAACATGCATTTACTAGATTAATCATTTGGAGGATTTATATTTTTAGTCTCCTATCGGCTTTGCTGAAGTGGACTACTAATTCACCCTCGGTCTGTCTGTCATTCCGGTTGGGGTTTTTCGGACTTTTCTCCGCAGTGGATGAAGATATTCAAATGAAATGCTATAAATTGCTTTGTCTTGAATAGTTACAGATCAAGTTTGAGTTTCGTTATGCCTGAGCTACTTTCGACTGAATTATCCTACCGGTAGGGGTGTGTTAAATTGTGTAGCCTGTACCTCAAAATTATTTATCAACAACAAGCATTCTGAGTCTATTGTAGGCAATACAAAGTCCCCTAACAGAATTGTACTGCGTTTGCTTCTGGTTCAATGTCTATTACTATTCGTTCCTGAAATACAAAGGGGGTGTGCAGTGTTTTGTGGGTTCAAGACTACTTTTGCGGATTCACACAACTAGTAATATATTTAAGTGGCCTTCAGGTGATAAGATGAGTCGGGTCTAGCCAAGTAAAACTCCAAACATACAATACACGTACAAATTTGCATTTTAAAGTCGTTTACCTTCTGCGTAAAATTGTCTCTACTAACTAATTTTGATTACTAAAATCTTAATTAAAGTATGACTTTACAGTTAACTCTATCCTGTAGGAATGTACAAAATGCATATTGTCAGAGTGGTCCGATTTAATACAAAATGATAATAAAAAATTAATATTGTTTGTTTTACGTCCCGTCGAGAATTTTTCACTCATATTGAGACGTCACCAGCTGCAGGTGAAGTACCGCAAATTTAGACCTATGCTTAGCGTTCAGGGCCGTAGCAGTGACGGTTCTTTAACGTGCCAACGCCTACCGTGACACGGGACCTCCGTTTTTAAGGTCATATCCGAAAGACCCGTGATTCTCACTTCTAAATGCCGAGCGTTTGGCGAAGGAGTATTCACTACCTATTTTTCGTCTTAGGTTTGACGCGGTCATAGCACGGGCGGGGCTCGAAGCGAACGCTCTAACCACTGAGCTACCGCGACCGGTAAAAAAAAAAAATAATAGAATTATTTCTTCATATCTTGTGCGGCTTGATACTTTGTGTTAACTTGATTTCTTGTCCTCACTTGAAAATATCGTCGCAGCATTGTGTAATGGAAGTGAATCGTTTTAGTTCATATCACTAGCCATAGGTTTTGCAATTGTTGTATCGGTGCAATGTTCGGTGTGTTTGATTTTCATGCTCGTGAGTCCAAGGGTTACCTTCAGGTAAGTGTTTTAAGAGCTTTAGGGAACATTCAGGAGTTGCACCTGCTTGCAGTGTTTTACTAAGTACCACACACTATTCCCAATTATTAAATGAAGTGTAGTTTAATTTGCATTTTATTATTCTTGCGAACATACAAAAATGAAAATGTAGTTATGCAATTGGTAACAGTTTACATATCTCCTGGATATAAGAATATGATAGTCAGAGAAAACACAAAATAGCTGAGTTAGGCTTGCATGGTGATAGTAATTTAAAGCATGCCCTCTACATACAAACAACCTTCTTCAAACATTGCTGTGACGTCACCCCTGTCTTAGTTCAGTCTAAGAAATTATCCATAACCGTACGATATTAGTGAGCAATCTGATATCAACTATTATATCAAAATTTCTTAGTACTAATATCCTTCAAAATCGGACTGTCAACAAATGATATAAACTGTAATGGTTTACGTACGATTTATAACGAATACGGGGAGGTCTGTATAAAATCGTCAGACAGTCTTAGGCCTGTTAGGGATTAAAACTGTCTGATGAAGAGGTGAAGAAAACGAATAGCAATCAATCTAAACACTTCTTTTAGGAATACCAAATTAAAAGTTGGGCCAAGATGGACACCTGCACTCTATATTTCAGGATATGTCAATGATTTTGACCAAGTAGTCCACTTCCGATGTCCCGGAGCAGGTTATATAAACGGTATGGCAAGTTATCATCACAACGGTGCTGAAGATAGACGTCATTCATTTCGGTGTTGTGGACCTCGAGGATCACGTGGGTATTACGTAAACTATCAACGATATTAAATTAAAAACGAAAAAGGTATATATAAACGATGATATATGATATGAACCCAAGTGACGTATATCAGTGATACTTATTTTCAAGTGCTTTATTTTGATAACTTTTCGTCTTGCGTCCATATGTCTGCCCTAAACATTTTCGATAGCCACTGGGACAATTTTAATCACAAATCGTCCTTGAGTAAAGGGGATTCAAGTTTGTTCAAAGGAAGGAAGGTTGGTTGGTTGTATATTGTTTACCGTCCGGCATGAGAATTTTGTTTCATATGGAGACGTCACCATTGCCAGTGAAGGGGCGCAAAATTGAGGACTATGTTCGGTGCTTCCGGCCTCTGAGCAGGAAAGGATCTTTATCGTGCCACACCTGTTGTGACACGGGACCTTAGTTTTTGCTGCCTCATTCGAAGCACCGCCCCATTTAGTCGCCTCTTACGACAAACATGGTGTACTGAGAACCTATTCTAACCCAGATTTCCACGGAATTTCAAAAGTAGAACTACGCTCAAAGTCATACTCAAGAAAATGCAAAAGTAGGCTGGAGTCATTTATGGATATTCTTCTCAAGAACAACTAGGGCAGAGACGTTGAAATTTACACGACAGCTTCCTGACATAGTGTAGAGTCAAGTTTGTTCAACTTATGGCACGGGGTTTTATATGTGGATGTATAATAAAACTCTGAACATTTTCTTCCCAAGAACAACATGGTTATGATTAGTCATGCAATATACGCAGGAATCCACAGGCACTGCAGGTATACGTTTGTTCAAATCAAAAGGTGTAAAATGTTTGTTTGTTTTACGTCCCGTCGAGAATTTTTCACTCATATTGAGACGACACCAGCTGTAGGTGAAGTACTACATATTTAGTCCTATGCTTAGCGCTCAGGGCCGTAGCAGTGAGGGTTCTTTAACGTGCCAACGCCTACCGTTATTGATTGATTGTTTGTTTTACGTCCCGTCGAGAATATTTCACTCATATTGAGACGTCACCAGCTATAGGTGAAGTACCACAAATTTAGACCTATGCTTAATGCTCAGGGCCGTCACAGTGAGGGTTCTCTAACGTGCCAACGCCTACCGTGACACGGGACCTCCGTTTTTAAGGTCATATCCGAAAGACCCGTGATTCTCACTTCTAAATGCCGAGCGTTTGGCGAAGGAGCAATCACTACCTATTTTTCGTCTTAGGTTTGACGCGGCCATGGCACGATCGGGGCTCGAACTCACGACCTCCCGGTTACGAAGCGAACGCTCTAACCACTGAGCTACCGCGACTGGCGACACGGGACCTCCGTTTTTAAAGTCATATCCGAAAGACCCGTGATGATTCTCACTTTTAAATGCCGAGCGTTTGGCGAAGGAGCAATCACGGGTCTTTCGGATATGACCTTAAAAACGGAGGTCCCGTGTCACGGTAGGCGTTGGCACGTTAAATAACCCTCACTGCTATGGCCCTGAGTGCTAAGCATAGGTCTAAATTTGTGGTACTTCACCTACAGCTGGTGACGTCTCAATATGAGTAAAAAATTCTCGACGAGACGTAAAACAAACAAACAATCAATTTTATCCTTGATTCACGGCTTGACCTTTGGGGCTAGGTATGTTATAGTTTCCCAACATGATTGTAGTTTCATCACTGAAATGACTCTGGACTAATTATCACAAACAGTCTATGTAAATTTCTGCCGACAAAACCGTGTACTACTTCGTTGAAATATGCTCGTTGACCTTCCTTTTAACGAAATGTATTCAAATGTAGTGAAACCGCAGGGCATGTGCATGTCTATTAAACAATTGCATTTCTTTTACATAGACTACCACTACAAGAGATGTTACTGGACAAATTGGGTGAATAACTTTGACCAACCCGTCGCTTTCTTTGTTCCTAGAGGATACGTATTGAGAGGCGTGAATAGTTTTCACAGTAACCATCACGAGTAAGGCTATATTTTAAAATATATTTTTACACACCCTTGTTTTCTTGAAAGTCAAGTAGAGAGCGAAAGTTGTGTATACACAGCATAGGTCGGGTCGTACTGGACTCCATTAAATCTCCAGTAGGCAGCAGACAGGTGCTCACAATTGGTTTATGTTTAGGCTATAGTATAAATGTATTTATGCAATAATGATAGAATCAGTCTGAACTAAACTTGAAAATCTAAAATTTGACAACTTTTGTGATAAATCCTGTATTGATTTAGTTGATTGTATATTTTTTAATGTGTCACTCGATTTCCCCCCCCCCCCCCCCATTCCTATGGAAACAACACCATTGCTGGTGAAGGACTGCACACTTTAAGGCTACGCTTACGGCTTTTGGGAAGGGAGAGGTCTTTATTGTGTCACACCTGCTGTGACATGGGGTGTTATCCAACGGTCCGCCCCATTTAGTCACAACCAAGGGTTATTAAGCTGGATAAATAAAATGCCTGGTTTGGTTTGAACGTATTTATTGCGTATGAATACAAAAATATTCCAAGTATCAGATTCTTGCAGCTATGTTCTGTAGGTTTTTTAAGGATAAAATATACAACCGTCGTTCATGAAAAGCAACAAATGATTGATTGATTCTATGTTGTTTTACGTCCCGCTTGAGAATTTTTTACTCATATGGAGACGTCACCATTGCCGGCGAAGGGCTGCAAAATTTAGGCCTATGCTCGGCGCGTACGGCCTTTGAGCAGGGAGGGATCTTTAACGTGCCACACCTACTGTGACACGGGGCCTCGGTTTTTGCGGTCTCATCCGAAGGACCGTCCAATTTAATCGCCTCTTACGACAAGCAAGGGGTACTGATGACCTATTCTAACCTGAGTCCCCACAAGGTCAATAAATGATGATCTTATGTTATATTTATAAAAGTTCAGTGAGATAAAAATCATTATTGAAACTGTCAAATATATCGGATCAAGTCATAGATAAATGGGGATTTATTAGGGAAAAAACTTGAAGCACTTTTGTACACTTGTATAAAACATATCGTATCAATACTTTGCTGAAATCTAATCTGCAACACTTCCTGGCGTTATCATGATTTGGTGCATGCACTGTATGTATGATAATGTATCGATAAATCGGAATTTCCATATTTTTATTTTTAGCGCTTTAGCATTACCGCCAAAGGTGCTAAATATAAATCCTGATAACAAAGTACACTTACGGCATTCAATCAAAAATATCAATTGGCCATAATCCAAAAGATGCCTATCAATTTTATTGTTGACACTTTATGGAATAATGTGACTGGTAATATTTTGTGTTGGATTTGATCACATGTAAATTTGTGGAATAAACAGCTGGAAGATGAGTTTCGTAGCAGACATAACATTACTTTCAATGTTTTCCATTATTTTTAGGGATCGACGCTTTAAGTTTGAAGTTTGTAAGCTGACGTGATCTGAAATGCTGAAGGATACAACTTCAATGAAGAAATAAAAAGAAAAGAAAATGAGAGTCTTTCTCCTATTTGTTAGTTATATCACCGCAGCACCGTTTAAGTGGTCATTAGCATATTTTCAGTAAAACAAGGCACAAAACAAAAGCCAAGTGTTCCCGCTTACTTATTGTCATTTTTCAACCCATTAATCACCCCTACTAGTTAACGTTGTTGTTATTTAAATTTACACCACGTTGACTTTTTGACCCATTAAAAGGTTAGAGGTCAGGTCAGTGAAGGAAACCGGAAAAAATCTGCCAGAGCTATAGTCTTTTCTCTGTATAATATACATGTATCATAAGTGCACGTGGAAAATTCAGTTGGGCACTGATATTACCGGTGATGATTGTGAAATAATGAAAAATTCAGGAAGTTACAGTCATATAAATGTCTAAATTGTACCATTAAAAAGCAGTTTAACAGATATTTATTATTTTGTTCAACAAGTCTTACCATTGTGTCAATATAGACTCATAACATGGGGGGGGGGTGCCTATTTCTAACAACAGTAATTACAATTTATTTATTGCATATGCATATAGAGATATCGGGGTTACTACCCTCCTCCACTTTTTTGAAAGTGTAAGAATGTTAGGGGTGAAGACAGAACTGAAAATTTGCAGTGAAGAGAAATTGATTGATTGTTTATTGTTTTACGCAACAATTTCTCAGTTATCTGGTGGCGTCCAGTTTTTATTGGTGGAGGAAAGAACCCAGATACTATTTACCTGGGAAGAGACCACCGACCTTCCGAAAATAAACTGGCAAACTTTCTCACATATATCGGCGCCAGTGAGAATCGAACCCGCGCCGACTAGAGGTGAGACCTTGTGACTTTAAGCGTGATGTTCTAACCACTCAACCATGGAGGCCCCACTGAAGGAAATTTACTATATATGCCTACCCCTCAACCCCCACCCCCACCCCCCCCCCCCACCCCACAAGGCAGGGGGAAATGAGGTTGGGAGGCAAGTTTCAAACCCAACCCCCGAAGAAGCGGTTAACAGGATCTTCATACAAAATTACACGAGTATAAAGTGCGGATCCAGGATTTGAAGTTAGGGGGCTCAGCGTCTTAAGGCAGGCAGTCTGGGAACTGCCTAAGACCCCCAGTGGGTCCAGGGCGAAGCTCTGGTAGGGCCCCAAAGGGTGAACCTGGATTTTATGGATTTTAAATGTCTTGAAATATGTGTCCTAAATAGTCATATTTACTATTTTCTTTAATTTTTAATTAGATGAAATATATAAAATAATACAAAAGGTAAGGGATTTTTGGAATAAAATAAAAGTTCTCAATAAAAGTAGTAAAAAAACATCAACAGAGCTTGTAATTTACAATGTATTTCTCCGAGATTGAAAAAAATGCTTGCTTATTTTCTTGCTTTTTTTTCCAAACAGGAGACCATGATTTATTATTATTGTTACTGAATGACGTTGCGAATATTCGTAAGGTTGTTTGATAAAGACTGCTGCTTTGATGTTTTTATAAAATTTTGACATCTTGGGGGGTTTTTTTTGGGGGGGGGGTGTATATTTTGTTCTTTTGCTTTTGTTTGTTATTATTTTGTTTTGTTTTGTTATTTATTTATTTTCGAAAGAGCTCGATTGCCCTATAATTTTTTTCATCAGTATTTTTCAAATTGTTTTCATTTCATTTTTATATTAACATTATCAAAATCTAAAATCTACAGCACCAAATTCTATCTATTGTAAGCTGAAATGTGCAATGTGTGAAGTCAGTTACTATCATCTTCTATATCATTCAACGGAAAACAGTTTCACTACTGTTAAAATGAAACAATGGAATGTTGAAGTCGTAATTACTAAAATGAAAACTATGCTGTTAATTGAAAAACAATTTTACTCAGTATCATATACATTGTCAAGATACATCTATCAAAATTTTAGATGGGGTTTTCCATTAAAAACTAAAAGAGTCCTTAAACCAGGGACCTACGTTAAGACATAGAAAACAAATACATGTAATAAGATATTAATTATGAAATACAAACAATTTCACATAACGCTTTTGACAAGAGGAATATCGGGACTATAAAAGATATCGATTTGCGATTATTTTCATTCATCAAAAGCATTTTATAAAGATCGCGTCTTTGTGGATGTTACGTGATAACCTCAGAGGTCGAGAAATGTTTTGAAATGTAAAATCCGAGTCGTTAGTCGAAACTTTTTACATTTCACACAACATATTGACACTGAAGAGAATATCCTGCATCATACAAGATCTACTACGGCTCAGAAATATATCTGTGCATCTACAAATAATGTCACTTTGACGTCATGGCATCTAATTCTTATTCTCACTTCTAAATGCCCGAGCGTTTGGCGAAGGAGCAATCACTACCTATATTTTGTCTTAGGTTTGACGCGGCCATGGCACGAGCGGGGCTCGAACTCACGACCTCCCGGTTACGAAGCGAACGCTCTAACCGCGAATCATGTTGAAGACATAGAACCGATAGCATCTCAATAAATATTATATTTTAAACCCATAGATTTGTTTGGCTCGGGGAAGTTTTCTTTTATCAGTTCCAATAATATATCGGTTAATCAGTATGTATTGGAAAATTATGGACTCGGTATTTCTCTGATCTGTACAATAACCGTGTTAATTTCCAGCATCATTGGAAATTGTGTTTGAAAATGAACGTTGAACAGATCCATAATTCTATACTCGATTTTCTTCCTTTGATGATTAAATGTGTTCCGATCATCAATGGAAAGCGGCAATTTCTGAATATACGAAAAGAAATACGCCTTTCAATCGTGTACGAAGAAAATAAATAATTGTAACGAAACCACAACAAAACCAGAACAGACGTACAGATCGGTAATATTTCGCAAAACCTCTCTCTATTGTCATATCAAATGTGTTTAGATCTACATACTATGTACCAGAATTTTTACTGTAAATTAAATCAGTTTTGAACGAAGTGAATTAGCGCGGTGTTGAAAGGTTGTGCACGGCCCAAGGTAAAATGTTACAACTTCCTACATTTGCAATTAAGTTTATAAACACATGCTATTTTTCTCATCTCATTATGACAAGGACCGTGGCAATCATGTGGAAAAAAAAATTACTAATACCTCCCATTTCGACTTTAGATGATTATTATTTTTGTGACCTTTCAATTTATATAATGTTCGTTTTTATATTGCCCTTGTTTTACATGTTAAGCGCTTTAGAGTAATTATATAATTAGATAAGGCGCTATATAAAAATAGTATAATAAAAAAATAATAATAATATATATTTGTTTGTTTTACGTCCCGTCGAGAATTTTTCACTCATATTGAGACGTCACCAGCTGTAGGTGAAGTACGTATGCTTAGCGCTCTAACCACTGACCTACCGCGACCGGTAACTTGTAGAGATAGAAGGAACCATTTCACAGCCGTTATCTGAGCAGCATGAACCGACGAAACGTTTCTGGGATTAAATGCATCAATTATATGCCCTACACGCAAGTGGTCATCTTTCCGATGAGAGATACAGCATTTGATCCCAGCTGGTACCAGTACACCCCGCAGTATGAAATGTCTGCACGTGCTGAATGTGGAATAATACGTAAATACTTTGATTCTCTGCGACACATGACGCACATCACTCAGTTCTTCCAACAGAAATAACAGGAAAGGTGACGCTTTTGCAAGAGGTTTTATCACTTTCATCAACTGCATTTTTATCTTAACCCCCCCCCCCCCCCCCCCCAGTATTTACAGATACATCCTCTGTATGAGGGTCCTTACCTGATGCCTGATAGTGGCAACGGGACAATACACCTTAACTGACCCCACCCCACTCTTTTCTAATCTGTAAACCTTCCTCCTGCATTTTTGGCATAAAATATCGCCAACGCACACATTTCCCCGAGGAATGAACTGCATCTACTCTGCAGTATCTCTCCCTCATAGTACTATTTCCCAGTTATGCTCTTGAAAGGCAAACGCAGCAATTTTTGCTCCGCATGATTTTTCTTTTTCGTGACACTTTTATCGAGTAACATACAGCGAATGATTCTTGTCCTTGAACAAAGTGTGCTTACACTGAGGTATAGTTCAGATTGATTGATTTTAGTTACAGAGAGTTTATGATCTGCATTCTCATAAATTTCTTTTATATCAAGAGTAAACATGTATTTATGAAAGAAAATTGAAGTAAAATGCACAAGACTGTATACAAAAAAAATTAGAATGGTGTTTATACAAGCGAAAATTTTAAAATAGGAAAAGTGTGCCAACAGGTGGATTCGAACCAGGACACTGAAAATAGGAGCGTCTGCGGTCTAATCATATAAGGTATACTAACTATGAATATATACGGCATAGATATGAACCGCGGTGATAGAAATAGGTTTTCGCATTTTTTTGTAAATTTCGACCACAGGGCAGGGGTGCCCCTATAAATCCTATTTTAAATTATTATTTAGATCATCAAAACCTATCAAAATACCATAGTTTTTATGAGGGACAGACCTGCCCTGAAGGACTTCTGGGCTAAACTTCATGCCAAAATAGTCGATTGTACTGAGAAAATGCCGTTCTTGCCAAACTTTGAACGTTAATTTAATTATTGCTAATGCGATTTTAGGTTCAAAATGCAAATGTGAAAAATTTAGAAATACATGCGTTAAAAAATAACAAACGAACAATGATTTTCACAAGTGTATTTTTCAGGGAAATAATTCTCTCCTATAGGTCAATTCTTTTGATATTCCGAATACATCCTATAAATTCATTTGAGATGACAAAAAAGAGAAGCAATGCGGAATGTTCCCGGTCTCTTCGTCTGCGCTGATTTTGTTTCAATTATGCATATTCTTCGTAACTCATAGATATGAAACATAGAATAACAGTGTGGGATACCTAGAATCACTCTGTTGCTATGTAAATGTTTTCCTTTTATATCGTTAATAAATGCCCACGTTCAACTACAGTGCTTGTTCAAGTTTTTCTTGATGAATAATAAGCGAGAAAACTGCAGGAGACCATGGCTGATTCTAGAAGTTCAACAGCTGTGAAATACATCAGTCAATAAATCATGGGAATTACTGATAAATATATTAGCATTTGAAAATATCCATTGTTTTGAACTCTGTTATTGATTATTTTCCTGAAAAATTTAACATTTTCATATTTCAGCGCTTTTTATTTTCGTGTTTGCGGACTTCCAATTATTCGTATCCTTTCTTCGGAATATCTTTCTTAATGAGAGAATAATCTACAAAAAGAATTTTGAAATGAAAGAGATTATACTAAGAGGGTTCTTTGGAGATTCCAGGTAAGAAAATAATGAGGAATATTGACTGATCATTAAAATAATCATTACAAGTATTGATATTCATTAGCAGATTTAATACCTCTAAAACTAGCTTGAGCCAAACGATTAGTAAGAGTATGATGATCAAATTTCTGAACAGTCTTCACGATGAGCGGCGGTGGAGAAATGCTCTTTTCATTAATGCTTTTACACACCTTCAGATGTCATTATTTCGTTAGGATACACTCAATAGACAAAGATAGATTCTTCTTTATCGGAAATGAAGTAGTTGGTGATGTGTTTATTGTAAAGGACATTATTTCTAAAAAGGGTCAATTAAAAATCCGATGTTCGACGGAATGCTTGAGGAGTGTGGAGTGCGGAGGTTTCCGCATATTTTTGAACGCGTCTGTTTGCTCTTTATTGGGAGGTAATTTTGATGCAGTGATGGAATCGTCAACGAATGTTCGTTTTTATCAGGTATACTTCATAAACTTTTTAGATTTGTGGTATTTTCAAATCTAAATTAAAATTATACAAAAATAAACCATAGTTTGGAATAAAAGTGTTAACGTTGCATAACCAAAGCAGAAAGTATATATATAATTGATTGTTTGTTTTACGTCCCGTCGAGAATTTTTCATTCATATTGAGACGTCACCAGCTGTAGGTGAAGTACCACAAATTTAGACCTATGCTTAGCGCTCAGGGCTGTAGCAGTGAGGGTTCTTTAACGTGCCAACACCTACCGTGACAAGGGACCTCCGTTTTTAAGATCATATCCGAAAGACCCGTGATTCTCACTTCTAAATACCGAGCGTTTGGTGAAAGAGCAATCGCTACCTATTTTTCGTCTTAGATTTGACGCGGCCATGGCACGAACGGGGCTCGAACTCACGACCTCCCGGTAACGAAGTGAACGCTCTAACCAATGATTGATTGATTGGGGTTTTACGCCGTGTTGGCTATATTGCAGCATTTTACAGCGATTAAACAACTGAAATATGGCTGGTTATGAAAGCTGAAGTTTCCCTGACGGCCCTCAGTGAGCCTAGTCTTTTTCGAAAATCACGGAAACGATCTTTTACGTGCCAAGGGGGTTGTAATCCTTGACACGGGACACCCTTTAACGTCCCATTCGACGGACTTAAAAGTTAAAAATCGTAAACAGGTAAAAATACATATCATTTTGTGTATATGAATAGATTATATTGTAAAGGATCAAATTTTTCTATAAAAGTCGCATTCTTGTAAATATTTTATAATACGATTATAGTCAATATTTGTAAGAAGCTGATACATTGATTGCACATTATTAAAAAGTCAGACCGGTCGCGGTAACTCAGTGGTTAGAGCGTTCGCTTCGTAACCGGGAGATCGTGAGTTCGAGCCCCGCTCGTGCCATGGCCGCGTCAAACCTAAGACGAAAAATAGGTAGTGATTGCTCCTTCGCCAAACGCTCGGCGTTTAGAAGCGAGAATCACAGGTCTTTTGGATATGACCTTAAAAATGGAGGTCCCGCGTTACGGTAGGCGTTGGCACGTTAAAGAACCCTCACTGCTACGGCCCTGGGCGCTAATCATGGGTCTAAATTTGTGGTACTTCACCTACAGCTGGTGACGTCTCAATATGAGTGAAAAATTATCGACGGGACGTAAAACAAACCAACAAACAATCAATCAATCAATATTAAAAAGTCTATTTCGTTTGGGTGTAAAATCACTACTCTCAAACAAGAATACAGAAGAACGGAAAACTTTGGATTTTACATCTGAAAACAATGAATGTTATAACGAACCATTTACTTATGATGAATTACTAAAGTCTCTAGAAAAATCGCATGATACATCTGTAGGTCCGGACCAGATCCATTATCAAATCATAAAACACCTTCCTAAACCTGCCAAAGAATGTCTTCTGCAAATCTTTAACATGATATGGGAAAATGGTAACTTCCCATCTTCCTGGTCACAGGCAACTATTGTTCCTATTCCAAAACCTGGTAAGGATCACTCAGATCCTAATAATTACAGACCAATAGCCTTAACAAGCTGTAAAACCATGGAACGGATGATCAGCGAACGCTTAGTATGGTTTCTTGAGACTAATAACATTTTAACTGATATACAATGTGGCTTCAGGAAAAATTGAAGCACGGTCGACCAGTTAATACGACTTGAAACGTATATTCGAGATGCCTTTGACAAGAAAGAGCACGTCGTCTCAATATTTTTTGATTTAGAAAAGGCATACGATACCACATGGAAATACGGTATCTTAAAAGATCTTCATAATATAGGTCTTAAAGGCCATTTACCAAACTTTATTAAGGAATTTTTAAGTGATAGGCATTTCAATGTTCGCATAGGATCTACATTTTCAGACAATTTCGAACAAGAAATGGGCGTGCCACAAGGAAGTATTTTATCAGTTACATTATTTAGTATAAAAATAAACAGCCTCGCTGAAGTACTTAGAAACGACTTTCACGGAAGTCTATATGTCGATGACTTTGTTCTCTGTTATAAATAAAAAAAATATGAATTCCATCGAGCGTAAATTACAGTTATATCTAAACAAAATCCAAACATGGGCTGATGTAAATGGTTTTAAGTTCTCCAGAACTAAAACGGCGTGCATGCATTTCTGTTCTAAATGGAAACACCACGATGATCCGCAGTTGGAATTAGATGGCACTCCAATTAAAGTTGTAAAAGAGATTAAGTTCTTAGGTGTCATTTTTGATAATAAACTCACATTTATTCCGCATATAGCAATGCTCAAAGAGAAATAATAACTTCGTCCTGGCGTTTCATTACAATGTTACACGATTTGTTTACTTTGTTTTGAATAGAATACAGTTTAATTCTGTCACAGAAATCCCAATATATTTGACAAAGATCATTTACATATAGTTTTATGTTATATTTCAAATCTGTGTAAGGAATTTTAAAATGTACAATATCGTTTTGTTGTGCATTCTTTGCCTCTTTGTCTACTTTGTTGTTACCATGGATACCAATATGACTAGGAATCCAGCAGAACTCAACTATTTTATTTTGTTTAGGTAGAAGATAATACTGGTTTAAAATGTCTAAAATATATGGATGATCAATATTCATATTACTTATAGACTGTAGACAAGGTAGGGAGTCTGCGAATATAGTGAAGTATTTGTCCTTAGAAATTTTAATGTACTCTAACGCAAGTTGGATAGCCTTTGCTTCGGCGGTACAAATTGTTGCTTCATTTGGGAGTCGTGCTGAGAAAACATTGTTATTGATTACTGCAGCAGCAGCAACTTTATTTTTGGTCTTTCGAACCGTCTGTATAAATATCAGTTGTAGAATGTTTAGATTGTTTTAGTTCAGACAACTTTTGTTTGAAAATAGCGGAATTTGTTTCAGATTTTTTATATTCAGAAAGTGAAGTGTCAACTTTGGGTTTTAGTAATTTCCAATTCCATGGTGGTATTTCTGAAAGTAAGGAGGGTTTTATGATGTCCATAGGTAAGTCAGAATCATGTAAAGGTTTTTTGACTCGGAGACCAATTGGTTTTATACAGGTCTTAGTTTTTTCATACCAATCTTCAAACTGTGGGTGGAAAACACAGTTAAATGCAGGATTGTCATTGTTAGCTTTTAATTTAACAACGTATTGTAAGATAAGTTTTATTCTACGTAGATCTAGAGGTGGTTCGTTTGCCTCAACATACAAACTATCTACAGGAGAGGTTCGAAAAGCTCCTGTGCACAGTCGAAGTCCTTGATGGTGGATTGCATCAAGGACTTTAATGTAGGATGTTCTTGCCGCTCCATATACTATACAGCCGTAGTCTAGTTTAGACCGGATGAGAGAGCGATACAGATGTAGAAGAGTATTCTTATCTGCTCCCCATTTTGTGTTTGCAACAACTTTTATTATGTCAAGGGCTTTTGTGCATTTCTCTTTGAGCATTGCTATATGCGGAATAAATGTGAGTTTATTATCAAAAATGACACCTAAGAACTTAATCTCTTTTACAACTTTAATTGGAGTGCCATCTAATTCCAACTGCGGATCATCGTGGTGTTTCCGTTTAGAACAGAAATGCATGCACGCCGTTTTAGTTCTGGAGAACTTAAAACCATTTACATCAGCCCATGTTTGGATTTTGTTTAGACATAACTGTAATTTACGCTCGATGGAATTCATATTTTTTTTATTTATAACAGAGAACAAAGTCATCGACATATAGACTTCCGTGAAAGTCGTTTCTAAGTACTTCAGCGAGGCTGTTTATTTTTATACTAAATAATGTAACTGATAAAATACTTCCTTGTGGCACGCCCATTTCTTGTTCGAAATTGTCTGAAAATGTAGATCCTATGTGAACATTGAAATGCCTATCACTTAAAAATTCCTTAATAAAGTTTGGTAAATGGCCTTTAAGACCTATATTGTGAAGATCTTTTAAGATACCGTATTTCCATGTGGTATCGTATGCCTTTTCTAAATCAAAAAATATTGAGACGACGTGCTCTTTCTTGTCAAAGGCATCTCGAATAAACGTTTCAAGTCGTATTAACTGGTCGACCGTGCTTCAATTTTTCCTGAAGCCACATTGTATATCAGTTAAAATGTTATTAGTCTCAAGAAACCATACTAAGCGTTCGTTGATCATCCTTTCCATGGTTTTACATACGCAGCTTGTTAAGGCTATTGGTCTGTAATTATTAGGATCTGAGTGATCCTTACCAGGTTTTGGAATAGGAATAATAGTTGCCTGTGACCAGGGAGATGGGAAGTTACCATTTTCCCATATCATGTTAAAGATTTGCAGAAGACATTCTTAGGTAGGTTTAGGAAGGTGTTTTATGATTTGATAATGGATCTGGTCCGGACCTACAGATGTATCATGCTATTTTTCTAACCACTGAGCTACCGCGATCGGTGGTTTTATATATATATATATATATATATATATATATGTGTGTGTGTGTGAAAAGGTATTCTATCTATACATCCCGGTCGCGGTAGCTCAGTGGTTAGAACATTCACTTCATAACCGGAAGGTCATGAGTTCTAGCCCCGCTTGTGCCCTGGCCGCAACAACAAATAGGTACTTATTGCTCCTTCGCCAAACGCTCCGCAGTTTAAAATTGAGAATCACGGATCGGATCTTAAATAACGGAGGCCCCGTGTCGCGGCAGACGTTGGTCCGTTTAAAACCCTCACTGCTAAGGCCCTGAAAATCAAGCAATTAATCCTTGGTCTACATTTGTGGTACTTCACCTACAGCTAGTAACGCTTCAATATGAGTAAAAATTGTCAACGGGACGTGACATAAACAATCTAATCTATATATCCATCACATATATATATCAAAGCTTTTGATCTGTTTCTAAATTGAAGCAGGCTACTGACAAACAAGTTAATGTTACAAGGGTTTCAGTATTGCCGTTTAAAATCATCGTTTTACAAATTCTATGGTCGTTATAACGATCTAATTACCAATACAACCTTAGCAGTGAGGGTTCGTTAACTTGCCAACGCCTATCGTGACACGGGACTTCCGATTTTAAGGTTATATCCGAAAGACCCGTGATTCTCACTTCTAAATGCCGAGCATTTGGCGAAGGAGCAATCACTACCTATTTTTCGTCTTAGGTTTGACGAAATGTAAAATATACATACTTAATGCATATAATTATCGATTCTTTTCAATATTTCAAATGAAAGATCGGTGTAATATCATTTAAGTTATGAAACACAAAATGTAAAAGTTTTCTTAGTTCGTTCATCTCCGGATTTGTTGGAAAATGCTATAAAGCCTTCGCGTTGTACTTTTCGAATGTTTTTGAAACATAGAAACTCTTCAGAACATTTGTTTTCCTGGATAGAAATCAAAATATACTTGCTAATTGCTCCAAAGGAGTTCAGTATGTAGATGTAATACTTGTTGCTTTACTAAGATTAATGCAACATATCCCATCCATTTTAAACGTTTTAGATCGGTGTTTGTTTTATACAGACACATTCTCGCACGTGGGCCAAGGAAAATTAATGTGTATTTACCTCACACGAATAAGTTTCAAATTTACGTGACTACAGTCTCTGAAACGTTCTACTTTCCCACTTGAACGGTGAACGAACGCTAAACGAACGCTAAACGGAAAGTGAACGGAGAACGAAAGACGGAAAACGGTGAACGATACACGGAAAGCGATGACGATAAACGCAGAACGGTGAACGATAAACGGAGATACCTGTAATTAACAAAAGCCACCGAAAGGTGTCAAGATAGAGGCATTAAACATCAGAGACGATACATGTATAGATATAAAGTATTGAAATGTAGAAAATATAATGTAATTACAAACTTAACATAGTGATACATATATATAAACACATTATTAATTTTGTAAATATTCCACTCGTAATTTCTCCCAAAAATACAAATAGTTCATGTGTGTGTGTGTGTGTGTGTGTGTGTGTTTTGGTTTTAGCTAGCTAATACTTGCAAGAATTGAAGACATTCGATTTTCAGGAGTAGTGCGTCTTCATGCTTTTTATTCTGTTAAATAAAGAAAAGAAAGAAAAGAAAAAAAAAGAAAATAAACATGAATAACGACACACGGGAAAAGAAAAAGTTAAAGCCGTTCTCATTTTAATCAAAATTTACAAATAACGCATGCTTTACTACTGTACTCCTTGTTGTACATAACCTTTAATAAATCATGTGACGATACATCTTTACTTGCTAAGTAAATAAATTGATCACGTGTTACCAACATCAAAATATATCCCATGTTTCTTTGATTAACTTTTGTAATTTCCACTATTTCAAATTCCATACCCCCTTTCACCCCCCTTTTTTTAAATTTTGTCATTTATGTATCTACATGTACATGTACAGCATAACATTGTGTTTAGCATATCCTTGTAAACTTCACGAGTCTCTGTAATACACAAGTAAATACGATCCCCTATGCATTATAATTAAACAGTATACATGTATAATTGAAATAATTTGTGAAATGATGTTAATAAATTTAAATATATTTCCGAGGTAAAATAAAGATAGAACGAAAGTATTGTACAAACAATTACATGTTAAATATAGCGCAAGCACGTTTAAAATTGACAGATGTGTACCTGTGTGGCTTCAAAATTTCTCCGTGAAACCCGGCCGTTTGGGATACCTGTAATTAACAATCGTCACCGAAAGGTGTGGATAGATGCATTGTTTAACAGACGTGTGTGCCAGGTGTCAACACCTCCACCCTCCTACTCAGTATAAACGGTGAACGATGAACGGAAAACGATAAACGGAAAACGGTGAACGATAAACGGAAAACGGAGAACGATAAACGGAAAACGGTGAACGATAAACGGAAAACGGAGAACGCTTTGTGAACGGAAAACGGTGAACAAACGCTAAACGAACGGTGAACAAACCCTGAACGAACGGAAAAATGGGAAAGTAGAACGTTTCAGGGACTGTAGAACGACCATTACATTTTTATGTTCGTATGCCTATAAACTCGTACGAATTGACTGATGGTTTTGGCTTTATCTCAATCCGTTAAGTATTCCTGCAAAGTATGCAACATCTACATATTTCTGTTACATTCCATGATAGCGCCGTGTATTATGATAGTTCCATGTTAAGGCCGGTTTTTAAAGACACTCATAACATATCAATGTCGAACGACAATCTTTCATTGATTGATTGATTGTTTGTTTGTTTTACGTCCCGTCGAGAATTTTTCACTCATATTGAGACGTCACCAGCTGTAGGTGAAGTACCACAAATTTAGACCCATGCTTAGCGCTCAGGACCGTAGCAGTGAGGGGTTTTTTTGTACCGTGACACGGGACCTCCGTTTTTAAGGTCATATCCGAAAGACCCGTGATTCTCACTTCTAAATAAGCGTTTGACGAAAGAGCAATCACTACCTATTTTTCGTCTTAGGTTTGACGCGTTCATGGCACGAGCGGGACTCGAATTCACGACCTCCCGGTTACGAAGCGAACGACAATCTTTCAATTTTCTTCATGTCTTTACATTTGTAACGAGTAAGGTAATACATAATAGTCTCCCTTATTGCATTCCTAATACCAAGGAGTGAAAAGCCCTATAACAAACGCCATTACAAAAGAATTTCGATAGATCTTTTATAGAACAATCGTCAATGCAGTAATATGAATCTTTTAAACCCCAAAACATACCATCCTGCCTGTGTTTTCAGAGAGCAACTGTTCAAAGGAATGTTCAGAACAACACAATGCCAGTATCATCATCGACCATCGAGGCAATGACATCTACAACAGCGTTACTTGATTCAACATCTACAACAGCTTTACTTGATTCAACATCTACAACAGCGTTACTTGATTCAACAGAAGAACAGACATCTATAACAGCTTCACTTAGTACAACAGAGGAACAGACATCTACAACAGCTTCACTTAGTATAACAGAGGAAGAGACATCGGCAACAACATTACTTAGTACAACATATGAAGAGACATCGGCAACAACATTACTTAGTACAACATATGAAGAGACATCGGCAACAACATTACTTAGTGCAACATATGAAGAGACATCGGCAACAACATTACTTAGTGCAACATATGAAGAGACATCGGCAACAACATTACTTAGTACAACATATGAAGAGACATCGGCAACAACATTACTTAGTGCGACAGAGGAACAGAGATCTACAACAGTGTCACTTAGTTCAACAGAAGATCAGACATCTAGAACAGCGTTACTTAGTTCAACAGAAGAACAAAAAACGTCAACAGATTTGTTTCGCACAACAATTTTACCAAGTAAAATGCATAACTAGGCTTTACATAGTAATGTACATATGTGTTGTGGTTGAATCAGTTTATTTGAGATAATTAATTACACAGCACATGCACACATTAGCAAACAAACTGTATGATATTCTATAGTACAACCGAAAATGAAAATTTTTGAATATGTCAAAATATTATCTTGTAAACAGTTATTGTTTTCCCTATAATCATTATTTTCTTAATACAGCCTGTACACATTGTGAATGCATTGGGAATGTGTATAACGCAAGTGGAGTATATAATCTGGTTGCCAGTGGAAACCCAATTACTGTCTATTGCGAAATCGACCTCGGACATAGTTGGACGGTAACGCTTTTAGACATTTATAACAAAATGCAATGAGGTAAAGTCTTAATGTTTTGACATGTGTAAGAATATTATTCTACAGGTGTTTGAAGTGTGTTTTAATATGATTTTAAGTAAAATGCCTCTCACGAAGAAGATGTATTTCAACTGCTTTTACTTTGGATGAAGTGAAGTCGTTTCTATATTTTCAAAATACATCTACATTGATAATAAGATACTTTTAATTTCGATTATTATCAGTGCTTTATATATTTCTTCAGGTTATATTCAGACGAACCATAGGGAATGTAACCTTTAACAGAGATTGGACAGAATATGAAAATGGATTTGGCCATGTAGGCGGTGACTTTTGGCTAGGTGAAGCAAAATCTTCAATATTAGTTGCATTAATTACAGTCATGTTAATTTCATTACGTAGGTATATTACAATAGTGTCAGCAAGATTTCAGTTCCCCGAGGGCGAGCAAAATATGCTCGCTTCGCTTATTAATAATAACTGGAATTAGAATCTTGCTGACTCCTTCAGCGTTTTATTATACGGATACAAACATTACAACATTACTTAGTTCAAAAGAGGAATTGAC
The DNA here is from genome assembly GCA_024699665.1 of Ostrea denselamellosa. NCBI lineage: Eukaryota > Metazoa > Mollusca > Bivalvia > Ostreida > Ostreidae > Ostrea > Ostrea denselamellosa. The sequence goes on along the minus strand of JAMZEH010000047.1, from coordinate 5,789,461 downwards.
ATCTACATTGTTTAAAACCTTGATCCTGCACCCATTCGCCCTGATTGTTGTCGTCTGCTTCGTAAACTGGTTTAAATACAGGGAGGGGGAATTAACTCGTGATACAATTCTATCTTATAATGAGCATTCATGTTTCCTTAACATAGCGTAAAATGAATGTGCTAAGTGTTCCGAAGAAGTGTGTATCACATTTTTGCAGGGAGTCGGTCATTTTATGGTGATTGTACTGAGCGTCAGCAAATTATTTCCATTTACGTTATATATATATAGTTAAGGGTCAGTGGAACCATAATAATATGATTTATATTGAGAATTTAGTTTAGATACTTGTAGTGTTTTCACAGTTTACAAAGAAACTATATGATGTGACATCATAATGTGACCATTATTAATACATAAATTCGCCTGGCCTGATCACATGCACAATCGGATGGCCTCGGGAACGAGGGTAAAATTCGCCTACCTGAAATATTAGATGGTTCCGCATACCTGCGTCAGAAATACCAGTCGCTAAGTAGTATTAAACAGGCCACAAATCTAAATTCGTTTTACTTACTGAATTATTTGTTGTGTCAATCCCACAGGATTAAAGAATATCAGTTTTTACACAACGTCGGGATGGACTGTTTTGAGGGTGGAGATGGAAGATGTCGATGGGTATACAGGCTACGCCCAGTATAGCACTTTTGTGGTCGGTGACATCTCAACCGAATACAGGTTAAATGTCGCGCAATATGCTGGAACATCTGGATGTAAGTAATGATAATGTATTGCAGAAACGTCGAGGGATTGTATTTTTCCAAAATTAGAAAAATCAAAGTCGCTAATATTGATCTTATAATCTAGAAATCAACTTTATCTTGTCCATGGAAAATTACGAAATTGTAGTGTATCAATGCATGAAACGAACGAAAATTAGTCCTCAAACCAAAGGTAATAAACGTTGAGTAATTATAATTCAGCATTTAAATATTTTGGAATATGTTGATGATGCCAAAGTTATAAATGTTTGATAAAATGGCGAACATTAGATGAGATTCGAAAGGTTACAGTTGTGCAGTTTAATACCAAACTAGAATAAAAATTAATTTTATATATATATATATATATATATATATATATATATATATATATATACTTTATTTAGATGACGCATTCAGTTATCACGATGGTATGAAATTTTCGACTAAAGATCATGACAATGACTTGTCGCTCTATACGAACTGTGCTTCTTACTACGGAGAACCGTGGTGGTCAAGAAATTGTGCACGAATGAAGTTTACAAGGGACAACTTTAACGATCTTGGATGGATGTATTGGTACATGGGAAGCTACAAACCATTAAAGAAGATAACGATGATGATTCGAAAGCCAGTAATCATTGATACATCAGGTGAGAAAAGTCATCAGATACCGTATAAGGTATTTTCTGTGGTTGTCTACTTCTTGATGATAGGAAAAATCCGCAAAAATATAATCGCGGAAAATTCATCGAATACATATAAGCATATATTGGACAAAATAAGTTGGGGATCATGGACTGTTTCATTGATTAAAACTAATCCTTTGAGCATACTTGACAGAATATATGAAACACAAGGCTGATATCATTTCTCATCAATATTTAATTAGAAATTTCGATTTCATTTATTGATTTTTGGAGGGTCATAGTGCACAAAACAACATGTCACTGAATGACGTGTGGAAATCTGTCATGAAAGAGAACTTGAAAATGTCTAAAATTGAGTTTCATCAATACGCCTGGCATCGGCGTTGCATACTCATCATGAGATTTCCAATGTTCTGTTGTGGGAGATTGTTCTATTCCTCTTAGCGCGTTTTCAAGGTCGTCTAAGGCTGTGGTTGGTTTGGACGCTGAGAAAGTTGATGCTGAAGTTGATCCCATGCTCGATGGGATTTAGGTCCGGTGAGACAACAGGCCATTCCATACGCTCGATAGTTTCCCTCTGCAGATACTCCTGAATCACAAAAGAACGATGGGGACGGGCGTTATTGTCCATCAGACTGAAATTTGGTCCGATTGCACCTGCAAAGAGCCTGACGACTGGGTGAAGAATTTCATCCCTGTATCGGAGAGCAGTCAGTGCGCCGTTCCTGATAGCAACCATTATTATTACCACTCCTTGTGTTACATAAAATGTTGATGAATATTTGTAGCAGACAACGCACAAATTTACAAGTAGAACCTATGTAGCGGTGTATATATTTGTCTCAATTTGGCGTTTTATTATGTTTTAAGATTAATATGATAAATGGAAATATCTTCAGTTTATTATTAGTTTCTATCGAACAGGATATGAATTTCGTAGCATAAAAGTATTACAAAATTATCATAATTTTGTTGATATGTAATGTTGGCAATATAATATGCTGCATAAAAATTTGTCCATTGTTATTCATATATAAATATAATAATTAAATTTTGCAGAGTCTCTCTGCTTTATTATTATGATGATTAAGTTTTGAACGTTCATATCTGTATAAGCTTTAAATTTAAAGTATATAGTGTATGTACTTTAACTTATGACGTTACAGACAAATAATGTTTTAAATGTGTTCATTTATAACATCACAGGTTTATTTTACGATGATCAATCTCTAGTAAACTTGAAAATTGAAACAGTCATTTCTTAAATATTCTTTCAAATACAGGATGTACTGATTGCGATTGTGTTGGGACATTGACCAGTGAGAGTGGAATGTATACGATAAATGTGAATGGAAATCCAACGTCTGTGTACTGCGAAATGAAATACGAATATAACTGGATGGTAAATATAGATAGATAGATAGATAAAGGCCTCCGTGGTCGAGTGGTAGAAGCATCTCTCTCAAAATCATAAGGCCTCTCCCCTTTAGTTGGCGAGGGTTCGATTCTCACTCGCGCCGATATACGTGAGAAAGTTTTACAGATTACTTTCGGAAGGTCGGTGGTCTCTTTCCAGGTACATTGTATCTGGGTTCTCTCCTCCACCAATAAAAACTGGACGCCACCAGATAACTGAAAAATTGTTGAGTTTGGCTGAAAATAACAATCAGTCAATCACACACACACACACAGATATATATATATATATATATAGAGAGAGAGAGAGAGAGAGAGAGAGAGAGAGAGATAGATAGATTTCGAACCCGCGTCGACTAGAGGTGAGAGGTCTTCTGATTTTGAGCGCAATACTCTAAACACTGTAAACACTGTGTATATTGAGGCCCCATCACACACACACACACACACACACACACACACACACATATATATATATATATATATATATATATATATATATATATAACGTAAAGGTAATGATCCTTTTAGAACAAATTACAAAAGTAAGATCATTATTTATGAAACAAGCAAATGATAGTTATTTCGTTGTTTATCTATTTTACATCCCATCGAGATTTTTTCACCCATACTGAGAAATCAACAGCTCTAGGTGAAGTGTACCACATATTTTGACCTATGTTTAGCGCTCAGGTCCGTAACAATGAGAGTTTTTTAACGTGCGAACACCAAGAGCAACAAGGTAACTTTGCTTTTAAGATCATATCCGAAAGACCCGTAATTTTCACTTCTAAATGCCGAGCGTTTCTTAGGTTTGACGCGGATATGGCACGAGCGGGGTTCGAACTCAAGACCTTCGATAACGACGCGAACACTCTATCACTGAGCTACCGGGACCGGTGACAAGCAATTAAAATATCAAATGAAGATGTCCGCTGGAACTTTAGATATACATTTGCTTATTTGTGCGAGTTTAGTATGGTGACGAAAATAAGTGAAATACAAACAGATATTTTCCGGTTCGCTCACAGCTTCAAAATTTTTGAATTGATCACGTATTTTTGATGTCCTACATGTAGCATTCGTCCAGACGATCTTTTTTCTTTCTTTTTTTTGGTGTATATTTCATTGTTAGTTCACCTTAAAATTAAGTTTGGGAGGTTTAATCGTATTCTCCCTCATACATTTTCTGACATTTTATTCACAAAGGAGCGTTTTAAAACATCTATTGATAAGTCGAATTCGATGTCGTTGATGGTTTTACCAAGCCTTGATAATTCTGGTCAAATCACTATCAATTACAGTGTAAAAATTGGAGAATAGAATTAACATTAGTATTACAGTTTCTAGGTCTTGACTGTTGAAATGTTACCTGATCAAGATACAGGGCTCACGGCGGGTGTGACCGGTCGACAGGGGATGCTTTTTCGTCCTCGGTACCTAATCCCACCTCTAGTGCGTCCTAGTGGTCCGTGCTTACCCTTCTCGTAATTTTGCATTTTTTATATTAGTTATGAAATTGACCTTCACCTTTTCATATGAATGTTGTAATGTGCTGCAATGCCAATGGGTTTTTTTTCTTTAAATAATAAAAAAATATTGTGAAAGCTGTTGTAAAATTTTTGATTATATGATAGTGCAATTATTACCTTTTAATTCGCCAAACTCATGACTATATAGACCTGGTTAGGTATTGATTGACCTCCACGAACGGCTTCTGTCAACCAATGTTGACGAGGTCCATTTTGTCCTGAGGGAACCTCACCAAAAGTAGAGAACTGTATATAATATGACGGTGACAGATTCTGTAAAATCAAATTTTTACGAAACTGTTCTAATTCAGGTTATCTTCAGGAGAACTGTCGGTGATGTTGGCTTTAACAATATGTGGACAAATTATGAAAATGGATTTGGAAATGTGAACGGCGACCATTGGTTAGGTAAGAAAATGTTTGCTGGACATACTGGTATTTCAAAGCGTAATAATACTTTTTTCTCATTATATCAGTTTTGCGTTTTACAGGCGCAAACGCAACAGGAATATTTTTATTTAGTTTCTTGGATGAAAGTACAGCAAGGATAATTAATTCTCATATATTTTTCATTAAAATGAATAATAGTTAGAACTCATATGTCCAAATCGATTACGTAGCTCATCGGAGTATCATATACAAACACTATACGACATGGATATTGTAAGTGTTTCATGTTGTGCACTGATACAAGAGGTCATCTGAAGATACTCATGCGACCCGATAAGATCGATGACCTTTGGATACCGTAAATTCCTCATACGCGAGGAATTTATTGTCGCGTAATTTCGCGAGAAGCATCACTCGCGAAATGAAATTATTCCATTTTATTTTTATATTGCATAAATACATGTAAAAATTCTTGATCAACAGAGCGCTCGTGAATCATTTGCGATATTATGTACTCGTGTAAAATCTACAGTAATTTGAAAAACTTCGTAACTGTACGTGTATCAAGGTTTTGTCTTCTTTTTGGCAAATAGGTTTATGGAATATAAGCTATTTCACATCCTCCGGTTGGGATTGGTTGCGTGTGGAGATGGAGGATATCAATTCCTATATTGGTTACGCTCAGTACAGCACCTTCCAAGTCGGCGATGCATCAACTGAATATATACTCAACATATCGGGATACTCTGGGAACTCCGGCTGTAAGTATTGAGGATGTAGTAAAATTCAGTTAAAACCAGTATTTTTTTCAAAATATTTAACATGCTAAATTACAATAATGTTAAAAATAGTAAGTTGCTCTTGATTATCATATGAACATTTTTGGCATTGTTTTCACATCATCACGTTTGTCAAACCTATAGCGAACGTTGATTGTTGCTTGCAGTACTAGGTCGAAAATTGTCTTCTAGCGATCAGTTTGGTTAAACAGCTGATCACAACGATTGTAGTTACACACTTCTCTAAGAGCGTTTAAATTTCCCCAAAACGAGAAAGATGCAAGAAATCTTCTACATATTTAGATATTTTAATACACCGGTGGTAACCGCACACTAACAGTCCCGTAGGGATCCGGGTTAGAATAGATTTTCATTACACCTTCCTTGTTGTAAAAGGCGACTCAGTGGGATGGTCCTTCGAATGAGACCACAGAAACCGAGGCCGCGTGTCACAGCAGGCATGGCACAATAAAGGTCCCTCCCTGCTCAAAGGCCATAAGCGCCGAGTATAGGGCTAAATTTTGCAGCCTTTCACCGGCAATGGTGACGTCTACATATGAGTGAAAGATTCTTGAGCGGGACGTTAAACAATATAAATCTAACCATCCAACCAACAACTCAGTTTCATGACAACGGGATGACTTCACCCTCTCCATCGTCAGCTTAGTAGTGACTTTCCATTATCACCTACGGTGTTTATCACCCATTATCACCTATGGTGTTTATATTCTCAACTGTTCGATACACAAGAGCATATTGTGCGCATAATCATTTTTAACCAAGCTACTGACAAACAAGTTGTTGTAACAGGGTTGTCAACTGTCTCATTTCAAATCAAGACGTGTTTCATACGAATTGTTAAACCGTTATGTACATGCCGAATACTCCGTTACCGGATCAAGATAATGGGTTTACAACTATACTCCCTTCCCCTGTAGGCACCTGTTTTCATCTCTGGTCTTTCCAGGATTCCGTATTTATCGTGTGTATGCGTTATGCTATTTGTGAGATTGGTCACTGTTCGTTATCTTGTTCATTTGTGTAATGTAGATTGACAGTAGCTCATTGGTTAGAGCGTTCGCTTCGTAACCAGGAGGTCGTGAGTTCGACCCCCGCTTGTGCCATGGCCGCGTCAAACCTAAGACGAAAAATAGGTAGTGATTGCTTCTTCGCCAAACGCTCGGCATTTAGAAGTGAGAATCACGGGTCTTTCGGATTTGACCTTAAAAACGGAGGTCCCGTACCACGGTAGGCGTTTGCATGTTAAAGAACCCTCTAACCACTGAGCTACCGCGATCAGTACACAAAATGTTGAAGTCTTCGAATCTGCTTGTAAATACATAACATTTCAATATTTCACACTCTATATCTTGTTTTTAAAACAGATGACGCATTTAGTTATCACAACAACATGAAATTTTCAACAAAGGATCATGATAATGATTTATCAACAAAAAACTGTGCCAGTTTCTTTGGCGAACCCTGGTGGAACAACGATTGCAGTCGAATGGTATTTACTAGAAACAGTTTTAGTGAACTTGGATGGTGCAACTGGTATAGCGGTAGCTACAAACAACTGGTGAAGATCCGTATGAGTATCCGTAAATCAAAATGAGTTTTCACATAGAATGGATCTATTGTTGGCTTCTTGGTATTTATAGTATCAGTAGAGTGATACTTGTGCACATGTTCGTTTAAGGCTTTTGAGTCGATAAAATATTATGGCAATACAAACTATGAGTGTTGAAAAAACGAAAAGAATAAACGTTGCATTTTCATTTAAGTTTTCTTATTCGTTTATTTCGTTAACAATTGATTATTTGTATCCGATACCCTTATCTTGTCACTTGTGTTCACTTTCAAACACGTTCACAGTAAATCTGACACCGCTGTATCTCGCTAATTACAGTAAACGTATATTTAGCATCTTGCCAGTCTGTTGATGCCATTCAGAAGAGGAACGAGAAAATGCATTATCGTGTGAGATTAAAAAGAGGGACCTCTTTTGGGGTATCAAAATGCCTAACTTTATCTAATTATCATTTGTATAGTGGAATGGTTGTTGGTTATGAAAACTTCACAGATTTCCGCTAATCTTATAAGGATATAAAAGATACATTTTATTAAGATTTAAAAAAAAAATTAAAACGAGTCTCAATGACGCGTACAAGTAATTTTCTGCAACAAATTTTTTTTTCATGCAATTATCTGAATGTATTGTAAGTTTAAAACAAAATACGCCCCCTCAATTTCTGCGTCTGCTACATAAGATGGCTCCTAGTGTAACTGTTAACGTGCATGCAATAATTTCAAACTGATACCTATTTTATAATGTTAGAAAAGAATAAGATGATTTGGGGGCGAGAACAAAACTCATCCAAATGAGCTATAATATCTCTTTACGCTTGCTGCATATTTCAAATTACATCTCTACCATGGCGATGCTGAAAACCCTGAATGATCTAGTAAACATTGGATCGTAAAGGTGGAACTGAGTTCCCATTACTGCTATAAAAAATAAAAACATAGATTAATAAGTCATGATAACGAACAGTGATCAATCTCATAATTCCTATAAGGAATACAAAGTTAAGATAAGGGGAAATACGAACCCCTGGATACACAATGGTGGGATGGGGTACATAGAACGAGTAAGCATCCCCTGTTGATTGATCGCACCCGCCGTAAGCCCTATATCTAGATCAGATAAATGGAGCAATCCTTAGTCAAAATTAGTATATAAAGAGCGGGGCTTAACAACGTCAAACAGAATTCGTCCTGATGACAAGTTGTATTTGTGCATTAGATCGTTGTATTGCAAAATGCTGACTTTAAACGAGGTTGTTGAAACTCCTATAACATCAACTTGTTTGTTGGTAACCTATCGTAATTTTAAAAACTGATCATATGCAGTACATGGTCTTACGTATCAAATCATTTGAGAGACATAAGCAGGTGACAATAGAATATTGCTACATAGATAAGGGGATTTGACGATGAAGAAATTGAAATTATCCCGTTTGTCATAAAGTTGAGTTGTTACATGTAGTCAGCCGTCAGCAGCAATTTTCAATAAAATATCTAAAACGAAGCAGATGTGGAGACTCTGTGGTGTCTTTTATTTCAAGTTCACTGAGATATATAGAATCGACATATTAATGATACATTGGGTATGGCCTACTGTTTAAAAACTTTAACATTGATCCTAAGTTTTAAAAGGTGCGAACTAGGGCTTTCATATTTCGTGTGAGTGTTTATTGTGACAAGACCTTAGTATTGGTATTAACATTTTGACCATGTGAGTAACCGGGAGGTCGCGAGTTCGAACCCCGCTCGTGCCATGACCGCGTCAAACCTAAGACGAAAAATAGGTAGTGATTGCTCCTTCGTCAAACGCTCGGCATATAGAAGTGAGAATCACGGGTCTTTCGGATATGACCTTAAAAACGGAAGTCCCGTTGGCACGTTAAAGAACCCTTACTGCTACGGTCCTGAGCGCTAAGCACAGGTCGAAATTTGTAGTACTTCCCCTACAGCTGGTGGGCGTCTCAATATGAGTGAAAAATTCTCGACGGGACGTAAAACAAACAATCAATCAATCAATTGACCATGTGATCTTGACCTCGGTATGGAACCCACTTCTAACAACAAAATTAACATTGCCCATAACTTCTAAATGGTAAATACTTGGACTGTCATATTTCATATGAGTGTTTATTGGGAAAAACCTATAGAAGTATTGGTACCAAACATTTTGACTATGTGACTTTAACCATGGTATTTTACCTACTTTTACAAAACATTGGCCATAACTTCTAATTGCAAATACTAGAGCGTTCATTTTTCACAGAGTATTTCTTGTGAAAAAATATAAAAATATATACATATGATAAAGAACTTCAATTCAAGGGGTAGTTTTATCAAGAGAAATATTGACTGTACTCCCGGTATTAAAATCCTATATGAGTATGCAATATCCAGTCGTGTTCTCTCTTACCGTATCTCTAATATTACAAACGTTTCTCCATAAAATGGGGGCCTCCGTGGCCGAGTGGTTAGATCATTGCGCTTAAAATCACAAGAACTCTCACCTCTAGTTGGCGCGGGTTCGATTTTCGCTCGCGCCGATATATGTGAGAAAGTTTGCCAGTTTACTTTCGGAAGGTCGGTGGTCTCTTCCCGTGTACATTGTTTCTGAGCTCTCTCCTCCACCCATAAAAAACTGGATGACACCAGATAACTGAAAAATTGTTGAGTGTGGCGGAAAACAACAATCAATCTCCATGAATATATTACAGACGAATGCGGCTGTATATTAGCTGAACCTCTTGTACATCTCTGTCTCATTTAAGATGTTACACGCATGGGATTCCTTTTATTTCAAACGGTGATGTAGTAACGAGGACATACAGCAAAACATCGTCAGATATAACAACGATATATCTAGCTGCAATAATGTAGCCCTCTCCATTTTTTTTTTGCGGGGGGGGGGGGGGATTGGGAAGAAAGGACTATAACTCCTTAGGATCTTCGTAATGGTGCAGATGCGGAATGATTCATTCCCTCAACATTGTAGATCATTCTAAACATTTGCTGGTTTTCTAACGTAAACAAAATTGATATTGTAAGTTACTTAGTCAATATATAAATTTACAAACTGTAACTTAATTTGCGAGATTCTATTCTACCATTTTCCATAATTTCGATATCTTCAAATTTCTCAATTCAGAAAGATTTAAATTTGATATCAAGTTTACAAACGAACAGCAGAGGGTAATTTTTTCTACCACCGTATGATTTTCTTTTCTTTGTCGGAATGGCTAGATTCCGTGTTGAACAACTACATTTTCTCGCTGATTGTCATATTTTGGTTTTTCATCAGATCCACATACGAGATTTCGCGATAACAATCGCCGAGGAGACGAAAAATTTTGCATGTTGTAAATTGTATTTATTGACAAATATCTTTATTATACATCCCCAAGCGCAAAGTTGGAGCTTTTGTAAGTTTAAACAATAGTAGAGATAAAGACATGGAGCTTATTTTAGGTTATTCATAAAAATGCTTTGCACCATTACGAAGATCATATGAAATTGTAACCCTCTACCGAAAAGGCAAGAATTTAAAAAAAAAAATGGAGAGGGCTACATTGTTGCAGCTACGATATATCTAACTGGACGATAATTTTCAAACACCACAAAAACAATTTATTCTAATGTATATATTCAGTTTGAGAGGAACCAAGACGCATGCAATGTATATGTACTTAATTAATCCAAGCATAGGGCCACATCTGTGCGTTGTTCATCCAATACTGGCACTCCGTTGGATGGTAGGCCTTTGCAATCGATATGGATGAATCCAGAATAGCTAAGGAATCATCAAAGGTTCCCCAAGATTCCGTGAACGGTTTCCCAGTATGTACAAACGTTAATATTTCCCTTCTCATGAGATCTGCAAACAGTTGGTCTGAACGTTGGATTCTGATATAGTCACCAATAGTTCCAAAGAATGCTAACATATCCCATGCATGGAATGAATATCGAGCTGGGAACGGTAGTCCAAATATGTGAATCGGTGCCGATGGCATTGATGTTACCACATATCGGTAAACTGGTGACTTGAAAGTTTTAGAAGCTTTCATTGCTAGAATGTCGTTCGGGCACGTGACACGAATATCGGAAACCAGACTAGTAAACTGGTACTCTGGGGTTACGTTGTACAAGGGATATAACTCTAATGCGCGTTTAGCTACATCCTCTCCAAAGGTCTTCATCTTTGATATGACGTAATTTTCATAGCCAGACCATGTCAAAGTGTTGAGGTTAGAAAGTGCTGGCTGATAATCTATTTCCTGGGCAGTTGTACCTGGAGATAAATCCAATCCCATGTTAAATCAAATTGTGGAGGTACATTTGAATTACATTATGTACTTAAGATAAGAGTTAGCAGATTCTGAAATTGTCCATAAAAACTAAAAAGAAAAATAGCTAAACAGAGTACATTCGGTGTATATGTCCATTATAATTATGCTGTGTGTTTTGATAGCTTTTTCTTCAAAGTCAGACACATAGCACATATGTAGACAATGTTTGGATCTTTTCCTGTTAAAATTCCGATCACTTATGTCTTCCTAAGGGAAGCATGTAACAATTAAGAACAAAAACACCCTATTCCGCAAATTTTGAGCCACGTGGCCTTTATCAAGCGTAAAAGAAAAAGCAATATGTTGTTTTTTTTACGCTTGATGAAGGCCAAGTGGCTGAAAATTTGCGGAATAGGGTGTTCGTGGTTTTTAACTTTTCCTGTTAATCCATATTTGCTGATTATGTAGCATTTATGTATGATTTTAATACTAGCAATGGTACTAATGGTGATTTAAAGGAAGTCATGACTATTCTGTTCTGATTCAATGCTAAGCATAGGTTTGTTTGGGGGTTTTTTTTAGGGGGGGGGTTCTCCATTTTTATTTTTTGTTGTTGTCATATGTTGGCCTCAGCGTTAGGGAATATTCTCTAATGCACAAATCTTAATGATATCAGCATTGCTCTTGGTAATGTCAAAACTGAAAAATATTTTTTCGTTTTCAAATCAGTTTTTTCTTCATCATATTTACAAAATAACAGAAAAATAAAGCGAAGATTAAAAAAACCACATCATACTGTTTTTTGATAAAAAAAAATGTAATCATTATTATTATGCGTAAAAATTATCACCTTATTTTGTTGGCCATTCATTGTTTCATTTTCTTTAAAATAAATATGCAATATTGCAAATTCGGCATTGACTAGTATAATATTAATATTGATTTTGAAAATTAATTTCGATCCAAAAATGCTAGTAAATGCCGATTTCAATACCAGAAATAGCACCTTAAAGAACCCTCACTGCCCTGAGAGCTACGCACAAGTCTAACTTTGTGGTACTTAAACCTACAACATCTCAATATGAGTGAAAAATTCTCTACGGGACAATAATTATTGTTTTTGATAAAACGTCGTCGATATATCTGTCGGGTTGAAGGCCACGGCTAGAGATTTTTTTTCTTCTCATGTAGAAGCTTTGAATGAGTTTTGTCGCATAAAAATATATTGATGGATTGATTGTTTGTTGTTTTCCGCCAACAATTTTCCAGTTATCTGGTGGCGTCCAGTTTTCATTGGTGGAGGAGAGAACCCAGATACAATGTACCCGGGAAGAGACATAAAAAATAGGATGTATATGTAAAAGCATGGAGTAGAATGGTGAATGTGGCACAATGACAATATTAATGTTATAAATAGGCATTCTTTCAGAATTGCAAAAGCAAAACATGTTCCTCCCCCCCCCCCCTTCATTCAAAAGCTTCGTTTGGTTCGAGGAGCATTAAAACTGCTTTTCTGTTCTGGGTTTGATGAGGAGCATTAAAACTGCTGTTCTGGTCTGAGTTTGATTATTGCACTTTTCGCAGTATCCTGTAGATATTACTTTCCCTAGAAACATCAACATATAACGACGCTTTTCGTTCAACAAAAGCGACAACTTACGCCTTCGATCAGGACTATTAACGGCTACCAGAATATGATAACAAATACGACGGTAAAAACATCCCCCTTACCAATCATAACAGGGACATCAACCAATTGTCCCATTTCCCAGGCTTCAAATGGAGGATGTGGGATAACGTACCCTACAACAGAACATTTAACTAAAATAAATATTTTCCGTAATACAGTACACAAATTCTAAAATTGGGTAATGTCATTTCACAATTTCAGTTAGCTGTGAATTTTGAGATTTGTGATTCCATGATATGATACACTAGTCAATTCTACTACAGTAATAATTCCACTGTATTTACTTTTCGTGAAAGCAGTTAAATATAATGACAGTGAAAATGAAGCTCTATAATCGTGGTAATATTGCACTAAAGCATTACGTTGCTTCGAAGATCTGGATGTTAGCAAGTTTCTTGAAAAGCCAAACATTCATTCGTCTATAGACATCATATTAAAGATCATATAGTATGAAATGTCTATGATTGCTCTCTCCCGTTTCATATTCGAATTCTGGGTAGAAAAGTTTGCAATTACTACACTGACTGTTATTCATAATTCTTCTTAAAATTAGGAAATGATGGCATCGATGTCTAGGACATCAAAAGGAAATATAATACGTGCCGAAGGATGTGAGCAAAACATCTGAGCCAGATATATTTATTTCAGTTGCTCGGACAAGGGCATGGAATTTGTTTTCAATTTTTAGTGTTTTTTGGTTTTTTTTTGTTTTTTGGGGGTTTTTTTGTTCAAAAAAAGAAAGAAGCCAAACCCACCTTTTTTCCACGCTTGGTTATCAAATTACCTACCGTCTACAATTGCCATAGCTCCATCAAATTGATCTTTTACCGGAACGTCGGTTTGGTCCGTCATGGCCCAAAACGGATATACATCCCAGGGTACGGCTTTGATGACTTCGTCTACGGAAAGATCGTAGAGGCATTGCAAAGTGGAACACCCGGAGCGAGCTAGAAAGACTCGGTTATCCCGAGATGCGTCCTGAAGAGTTTTGTTCAAAACAGGTGAGGCACTCAACAACCACGCTCTTTGAAATAAGCCGGTTGACAAAGGAGATGCCAGGAGTGCAAAGACGCTAGTACCACCTGAACTTTGTCCATATAGTGTCACCTAGATTTGAACCAAATCGACAAACATTTGTTAATAGAAACACTTGTGGTATCATAGTGTTGGTTTGATTCCACTTTTCACCATTTCCGTGTTTATACTAGAACACTAAATCAAGCTGGCAGAGTGAAATTATTGCTCGTAAACAAACACATAATACTTTTGTACGGAAGTGCAGATCAACAAACCTCACGTTTTTGATATATTCAAAATATGTGATGCCCACGAAAATGTAACCACAATGAAAGAAATATTGATATTTAAGGAAAAATCCTATAAATTATGTTTATGAATCCACATTCCAATTCATCACTTTAGGTGTAGACTTTCAATGAAGCAAAAAGAATATTATTGGAATTTAAAGAAAAAGATGTGCGTATTAAATAACTTGCCCCCAGTACTCACCATTTGGGTCAAACTCCAAAGTCAATATCACAAAAGCAAATATAATGGTATTAAACGAAAATATCTATATAGAAATATGAAAGCTATACTTGAAACAGTTCAGGAGATATTGCCTATGTTATATTTTCTTAATAGTACTCAACTCTAAGGTAAATGGCATAAGATCAGAACCTTTGGTACCCAGAGAAGATCCGTGTCACAGAAAATGAAAATATCAGATCCCTCTTACTCACCATCCAAAACTTATGAGCAACATTAAAGTTTCGAACAGACAGACAAACAGACAGGGCAAAAATAATGTGCCCTCCGATCTGAGGTAAGGGGTAATGAAATTAATTATTCTCATAATTATTTGAAGTTTCGCTTAGTGTAAGCGATGAGTGTAAGTATTATTATTATAAAGATCAAATTAACTAAAATGTGGTCCTGCAGACGTACTTGATTTGGGTCTCCTCCAAAGTTTTCGATATTTGACTGCACCCATTTTAGCACGGTGATTTGATCCATAAATCCGTAATTTCCCGATGTTTTGGTGTGAGAAGCAGACGACAGCAAATCCAAAGCCATAAATCCAAACGCATGCAGACGATAATTGAAACTCACATGAACAATGTTTGTTTCATTCGCTAAGCGATCCGTTGGACAATATGTCGGCCAATTCCCATTGGCAAATTGTAAACTTCCGCCATGAATGTACACCATAACTGGTAACATGGAACTTTTCGATATTGAAGGCGTCCAAACGTTTAAGTAGAGGCAATCTTCACTTCCTATTGTTTGGCTTTCGTTGAGAGGATTTTTCTGTGCGCATGTGTTGCCGAATTTTAGAGCGTGATATACCCCTTGCCAACAGGTTCCAGTTTCTCTATCTAAGGGAACTGGTTCTTTCCAGCGTTTACTCCCAACAGGTGGTACTGCGTATGGAATTCCCATGAAGACGTAACTTTCATTTTTGATCCCCATAATCATTCCGCATTCTGTATCAGTAACAACCGTATGTTCTGGTCTAACCAGATATAGGAAGGCCAGAGTGTGAACAGTCCTCATGATGGCTTTCATGGTAGCAGATTGCAATGGAAGCGATGACTGAAACCAAATACAGCCATGGAATAAATTTAAACGGTTTCTTATCAGTAATCTCTTTATGAATAAATCTTATTTATAGCTGATATGGTGACGGAGCTCATTTGTTAGGATTAAGTAGTCAACTTTAATAAAATATTGATGATACTTTCACTCATCAAATGAAATTATTGAGCGTAATCTTGTAAATAGAGGATTTGCGTGAATTTCGTATGCAAAACTGGATAATACCGTATAATGTAATTTTATTTTCAGCATGATCTTAGTCTCATTTACAATAGAAACATCACAGTCATCCCGACATTAAATAGTCTTTAAATATCACCGCAGCGTTGCTTTGTCACACTTTATAGCATCAATATCAATTTAACGCAATATTGTAATCATCATAAAGCCTTATCGAATATATCACGAGTCACACAATGGTTCACGACAGTCGTTACATTGAGCATGGGTTAGTTGCTATAATGTAATAAAATTTGGTACGATTGTGGTTTCGGCTTTCTGGCATGGCTACACGAATATGAAATAGTGTACCACGGAATGACGTGTTCAAACATGTCGTCACATTAATTTAAACTTTAGTTAATAAATGCGCTTTAGCTATCGACAGGAAATACGTGCAGATGTTTTGGAATTAACAACGCGATGTAACAAGATATATCAAATATAAAGGAATAGACAATCAATCATATTTGCAGTAGTAGAATTTAATTTTAATTTTTTAATAATTACAAGTGCAGATTTCAAATTAGCATGCACCCCCAGATTATGACTATGCTGAACAATGAAAGTCTCATAACAACTCTTGTAATTTAGAACTAAATAACTGAACAAAAATGCCCATGATTATGGAGGTCTATCATAGTAAAAATCATATTTTAACATTTTTGTCTTTTTCTAAAATCTTTATTCTATATTTTTGTTTTTTTACAATATTGTAATTAGTATTTTCGATTCTGTTTACAATTTTACTTTAATAGCTTTGTTTTATCAATTATATTTTAACTTTCTTCTTTTAGTTTAATGCTACACTTTTGTTTCTACATCCTTAATTTAACATTATTGTTATGATTTTTATTGTTATTCTTGTTTAACAATACTTTACCTAATATTTTACACGTGGTTGTTTCTGTTTATAATTATCTTTTTTTTTCCGTTTTCTGATTTGATATTTTTGTTCACTATTTCATTTTAACATTTTGTTTCTGCTAATATTTATTCTTGTTTCCTATAGTTTCTTTATAAGTTTATTTCTAGAATAGTTATTTCAAAAAAGTTATTAAGAAAACCTATTTTTAAGGGTAATGCATATTGCCATTTAAATATCAAAAGGGAGCTGTCAAATCGCTACTCAGTGGGTGTCATGAACTGTTGCATACGTAACATCTCGTGCGCGAACTTTGGTCAAACAATAGGAGTACGGAAAAGACGACAGAATTGTTACGGCAGGCAGGAGACGTCATATCTAAGTAACCACTTATAGAACACTATGCTATGAGTCAGGACAACACATCCAATACCAGTTCATACTTAGGTTGTCTACGTCAACAAAGGAAATCATTTAAAGATGTGAGTTGTCGGGTCACATGAAGCTTTAATGAAGTTTTGAAGGTATATTTGGACACAAAGATAGTGGGGAAAATGTGTAAGGACGTTTTATATCAAATTTTTGAAACGTAAATGCAGAATTCAGCCATAAAAATCATTAAGCGTGTGGTCGAATTTTTCTGCGCCTTCAATCGAAGGTTTTTATAAGGGGTGTATCTGTAGCTCTCTGATCTGTCCCAGTATGTTTCCCGAGAGCTTCAGATTTGCAGCTATTTTAAGATATGCTAATTGATGTGTCAGGATTAGGTACCTCTGTTCTACTAACTTACATACGATCAGGAACACAGCAATGGTAACAAATGAAATATTAATTTTATCAGGCATACATATTTCTCTGTGTTCTCATATAGCAAACATACGGACGAAATGTTCATGTAAGACTACAGGCTGATAAGGTAAGAATACAGGGCACACTGGCACAGGATACGTCAGGTGGTAGAGAATACCTGCATGGTGTACAAATAAATGTCACACACACAGATATATATATATATATATATATATATATATATATATATATATATATATACACAATTATATTACGTCATAATTGGGGGCTGACATATTTTGATCATGTGACCGCACGCCATCACTGTGCTGATATCATTGTAAACAAAGCTAAGCAAGAACTGGTGTTCATCGATATTTTCATCTATTTTCAATATTTGTCTGAGAACACGATGGATAAGAAGAGTCACAGTAAGATTTTAACATATGTTACATTCATAATATTTCGTGGTTTTTACGTTTTAATCTTATTTCTACCATAATTTTAGTTAAATCCGCGATCCGCCCAACTTTCAGTTCCCAGTGTTTTTGCATAATAAATCACGAAGTAAAAAGAAACTCGTAAAGACGACTTGAGACATTACAAATTCATTTCAATATAAAGCAATGTATGAAGTAATAAAATTAGCGATGGATCGTGGAATTTTCAACGGAAGATGTATTGGATCTGACTATTTGTTATCTTATTATTTTTTTTCCTTCGGATTTTTTTTTTCAATTTCAGCATTTCTGTTGTTGTTTTTGTTGTTAATTTAGATGTCCAATCGTATAATTTGTCCGTAAAACAGCTATATGGATTGAATCTTTATTGCTAGTTATTATTCAATTTTGATAGTGTATTACAACGAGATCCACCGAGTTGGGGGGGGGGGGGGACACAATATCGGGTAGACCCTATCTAATTTTTTTTTTTTCATTGTAAAAAATCTAGTAGGATTAAGCAGAGATATTACATTCTGTGTATCGGTTTGTTTTTTTGGGTTTTTTTTTGTTTTTGTTTTTGTTTTTTAGTTGTTTTGTTTTGTTTTTTTTGTGTGTTTTTTTTTTCTCCATTTTTTCTTGGAATTCAAAACTAATAAATTTCAGAAATATTGGTATTAAAGAGTGCAATCTTTTATTCTAAAAGCAAAAATTGTCAAGAGATGTTCAAATTTTCAGATCCACCACACGATTCAGATACGGGATGGAAGACAAATGACATAAAACATTGGCCCCATCTTGTTTATGAAGATTTAGTAGATTATTTGATAAATTCCAAGGCATATGACGGAAAAGAAATTTTCGTTGATTGTTGCTACAGCCAAAAACAATACAATTTCGCCCTCCACTTCTCTCATACGGCATTTTGTTTATCAGCACAGTAATGGCGGACGTCATCAACGACCCCTGTAGGCAAAGAGCGATAACTCTTTAAACACTTCGGAATATAATTGTGTATATGACCCCACAATTTAACTAGGCTAACTCGCTAACACCATTTGATCGATAATCAGCCTTATGTATTAATGTCAAGGAACTACTGTATGATCTAATGCCTTGTTTTCCAAAATTTGAATATGTGAAAAGAAATACTTCTCGCAATAACAAAAATTACCAATGATCACATACAGTTTCCAACTACGTATTGAATTTACTCACATGACACCAGCTGTTTTAATAAACCGGATATCTATTGAGATTAATAAAACGGAAACCAATCGCTATTTTAGTGGACTATTAATGTCCGAGGGTCTGATATATATTATATTTTATATCCTCCATGTAATCGTACAGATCGTTAATTATGATGTTAATGACTTTATAGCTTTATTGAAAGTTACACATCGGAATAAACAAAAGGGAACAATTTTATCTTTTAAGAATCATGTCTGTTATGCAAATATTTTTTTTAATAATACATGCATGTACAAATATATATACTCTTAAACTGATACTGTTTCCTTTACACATCTATTTACTGCTTTAGCCTTTATAAGTATATAATATTACTGATAAATAATTGAATGTATCTGATGACAGTATTTCACTTCGGCCAAAAATTAACTTCTTTGTGTACAGTCTTGGTACCTTATTTAACGTATATTTTTGAAATTGTACACGTATTTATTTTTGAGGACTCTTGCCTTTTCCATATTTTTCACCCTCAACATCAACCATGACGTTACGTTTCATTTGTAATACTCTTTGTGACGTCATGGTACTCTGTGCATGTAGTCTTGCGTTACGTTGCTATGATCAATAAACAATAGAATAATGTACTTGAATAATATTACTTTGAAAATTCCCCCGTTTTCAAACTAGTTCAACTGCTGCCATCGACAAATTATACAAAATTGTGTACACTGGAAAATACCTTTCTTCTTATGTAATATGAGCGGACTCAAAGTGTCCCATGGGAATCCGGGTTAGAATAGGTCCTCAGTACCCCATGCTTATCGTAAAAGGCGACTAAATGAGGCGGTCCTTCGGATAAAACCTCAAAAACCGAGGCACCGTGTCATACTCCTCTATATCTGGGCCCATCATTGCAATCCTCATAAGGGACTGAAGGTTACTCTGAGTTAATATACTGCGGAAAGCAGTTTTGACCAGCATCATTTGACTATAGCCTCTTTCACACTCTGCAGTACATGGACTCGGAACCATCATGATTTCCAGAAGAATTTCTATTTTGTTGAATCTTGGTGGATATTCAGCTATGATGTGTTCATAAGACTGCAAAAAAAAAAAACAAAAAACAAAAAAAAACAACAAAAAACAAAAAACTGTTTTGACTTTTTTTCATGACAATTTTTTTTTCAAAGTACTGTACATCCGTTTCATTTTGGAATTGCAGTTAATGCTCTATCAAGACTAAATGGAGTGGACTTACAACTTTCATAAGCTGCGGACTCCTTCCTTTTATATAAGCCTTTAGCTGGTTTTACTGCCTAATCATATCATCCATAAAGTCTTGCTCAGATAAGTCTGGGAATGCAGATGAGAAAAACTGTACTAGGGCTGTAATATCCTCCCTGTCATGGGTCGCCAGTGCCTCCCTGTCAGTGCCAGTTATATCTATTTAAGAGTAAGTTACACATAGTATTATTTCTTACCAAAAAGACCCCGTGGGGATCCGGGTTGTTAGAATAGATACGCAGCACCCCCTAGCTTGTCGTAAAAGGCGACTAAATGGGGCGGTCCTTCGGATGAGACCGCAAAAACCGAGGCCCCGTGTCACAGCAGGTGTGGCACGTTAAAGATCCCTCCCTGCTCAAAGGCCATAAGCGCCGAGCATAGGCCTAAATTTTACAGCCCTTCACCGGCAATGGTGACGTCTCCATGTGAGTGAAAGATTCTCGAGCGAGACGTTAAACAATATATAATCAATCAATCAACTTACCAAAAAAAGCAAAACAAAACAGAACAACAACAACATCAAGAACAACAACAAATAAAAAAATCGCTAATGACGTCATGACGTCGACGTTTATTGACATTTTCTTGGAAAGTGACAAGCAAAACGATAACATGCAGGGATTTAATAAATACCATAAGTATATCTACCTTTACAGTTAAATGGGTTAGAATATTTCCAGTCCTAAACGGAAATGAAAGAAATCTATGAATAAAGGAAAATTTTGTCTGGTTTAATTAACTGTGGAATTAAGAACTAAAACACTATTTAGTCAAAGAAAGCAAGAATGATTTAGTCGTCCATGCATGTACTCCACCTAAGACTATGGTGCAACTTCCTCAAAATGACACTAAGGCAAAGTTTAGAAGAAACAACTATGATTTTTGGGCCAGATATTTTATTTCATCTTTTAAAAATCTACGTTTTCAAAAAAGAACCTCTACTTCCTCTACCGATAGTGAAATGTGTGTTCCCAAAATGCCCACATGTTCTTTAGTACGATGCAGGTAGATTTGTCCGGAATTTACAAAGTCAACAGGTATAAACTGGACCATCTCCAGGCATTTTTCCACTCATTCTAATAAAGATAATTACGCATAGTATAGCCAGTGTGTGGAATCACGTGATGGGTTTGAATTTACTAAATATAAGTATTTTTATCTACTGCTTAAAATCAGGATTATCGAAATGTAAGTGATGTTACAAATATTCTATCTTTAGGCCGAGGCGGTCATGCTAATTGCGGATTTTATCCGTACAACTGGCGTGTCGATAACTGAAATTTTCCGCCCGAAAAAAATTGAAAACCATAAACTTAAGCTTAGAATAAGTTAATTATTATGATCGAAATTTTACGATATTTTTACATGACTAGTGAACGTATAGAATAATTCAGAGCATTGCATTTTTTTTGATTTCCTGAAAATTCAGTCACATTACCTCCCTTTCCTCTCCCACTGGTAAAGAGAAGGCAGTGGGTTTAATCAGGTTCCTGGAAATGGATTCTTAACACTGGATTTGTTTGAGGAGATGCAAATTGGCTGATTTATTATTGCCCTTTTTGGTTGCTAATAAGAGTATAGCTCTATTATATGTACAAATGTTATAACTCTGAAATTTGAATGGTCATTTGTCAAAATTGAAAATTAGAGATTTATATTAAATAATTAGACATCTCGTTTGAATGGGTTTTTTTTAATGTAAGGGACATATAAAATTTATAATCGTACAGAGTAAATATAAATACTTAGCTCATAAACAAGTGGAAGAAAATTGGGATCGGGAAAAATATCTTCCGGATAAGAGTTCTAGTTAGCACGACTGTCGTGCGAATAGTGAAAAATATCATAAAAATATCTTTTATTTGAAAATTGATTGCATTCTATTCAGCACCTATGTCCTTAACGGTTTATTTTTTTAAATTCATTTCCGGATATCCATTTGAGAGAGGAGTGACGTTTCTGAATCATGTTAATATCATATACGTTATCTTAAGAATTATCTAGTTGCGTCCAAGGGGAAATATGATAAAAAATTCAAATAAATGGGACTTTTAGTATTTTTATCCAAACATTTTCAATTATCAAATTAGAAGACTATGTCTTCTGATATGATTAAATAAAAAAAAAATAAAAACACGGGTTTCTCACAAACAATGTACAAATATCTGTTATATTATTTGTTTGTTTGTTTGACCTCCCGTCGAGAATTTTTCGCTCATATTGAGACTTCACCAGCTGTAGGTGAAGTACCGCAAATTTAGACCTATTGCTTAGCACTCAGGGCAGTAGCAGTGAGGGTTCTTTAACGTGCCAACGCCTACCGTGACACGGGATCTCCGTTTTTAAGGTCATATCCGAAAGACCCGTGATTCTCACTTCTAAATGCCGAGCGTTTGGCGAAGGGGCAATTGCCCTGAGCGCTAAGCATAGGTCTAAATTTGTGGTACTTCACCTACAGCTGGTGACGTCTCAAAATGGGTGAAAAATTCTCGAAGGGACATAAAACAAATAAACAAACCTTTGTATGGAATTTTTACAGTGCTTTGGCGAATTCATATTAAGAGATATTGCATTCATGAAAGATTTGTATACATACATGGATGTGGCCTTATAGAAAACTTCATTTGAATGTGCCGAAAACCGTCAAGTCCGGTTTCGGATTTTAGATTTATAAAACGCACGTGCATTTTCAAAAATGAAAGTCATTTCTATGCACAGGAGGTCTTAAACAAATTATATAGAGCAATAAAATTGAAGATAACAAAACTTTATGTTTTTTACGTGTGGATAGGGCCGATATGCTATGCTTACAATACTCAACTCTTTTGAATAAATCTAACCATCCTTTACCTCTCTTACTACTTACATTTCAGTGCTATGGGATCTTTCATCCGTACTGAGGCGATTTAATTCAGAACTCTTAGACTGTATAAATATCGGTCATGTGACTGTTACAATCATGTGACATTAGAAGGAAAAGAGGGGGGGGGGGTATTCCTAATTTCATGTAACTAATAAACATGTACGTAACGACATTGGTTTTGACGACATAAAAACGGATGTATGAAGAATCGTTTTTTGTTTGTTTTTTTTTATTTATCTTCACGAAGTTCGGGAAGCCTTAACAAAGCTGCGTGAATTTAACATAATATTAAATATCAGCATTCGATTTATTATGAGGGGACCTCCGTGGCGGAGTAGTTAGGGCATCGGGCTCAAAATCACAAAGCCTCTCACCTCTGTCGGCGCGTGTTCGAATCTCGGCCGCGGCGTTATGTGAGCAAGTTTGCCAGTTTACTTGCGGAAGGTCGGTGGTCTCCAGATAACTGAAAACATTGTTGAGTGTGGCGGAAAGCAATAAATAATCAATCAATCAATCAATCGATTTCTTATAATAATACATTGTAATCCATTTACAAGCCTAGAACTAATCAATTTCATCACGGTCAAATGTTTTCACAGATATACGTACAAAAGTCTTAGCATAAGTTTCAAGGTTGATTTTAATCATCATAGGATGAAAATGAAATAATCTACCTAAATTCGTAAGCTGAGATCAGGATGTGTGATTTTGCCAGATCTCTGCGAGCCAACGCTTCGTGCTAGCTCGCTATTCCCCCCTCCCCATTTTTTGGGGAGGAGAGGGGGAGCTGGTATGATTAGAAATTTTGTGTTTTGTCGCCTTTACTATCCAGCATTGCCTTATGTATAATTATGTCACAATGAAATTGATTATGTATTTTGGTACAAATTATTTCATGTATACAGTACTCCTTAAACCTATAAATTATATTGTTCATGATAATATAATATGCAATGTCGTTTACGTTGTCTTCCACGAATACACATGGTACGTCCATAATCGCCTTCTGCGATTTGGAAGTATGGACGCTCGGACCAATTTCTCATCATATTTGATAATTTTCTTTTTTCACTATCGATATTATGTAAATTCAATTCTTTATACTTTTTTCTATCATATCTGAATATACTAGCGATTTTGCATTTAGTAATTGGATAAATCACGATTACCTGAAACCTGTAGAACAATTTAACCTCCTAAATAATATGTTATGGGATTTTGTGTGAGGTGTTCTTACGTCATAGAAAGATACAATGAGCTCGTGATGCACCCATACTGTGTTCCCTAACGTAAACATGGAGCCGTTGTGTCGTAGAATAACGCTATGCTATCTTATTATCCGTGAATATATTAGTTTGAGACGGAACCATGCTGTGTTTCCTAACGTTGATGTTGAGAAAAAGTGTGAAATGTTATGTCGTAGAATAATGCAATGTTTTCTTGACGGCATAGTAATGTTGTCTTGGGAGTCAAGTCCCGGTAGCTCAGAGGTTAGAGCGTTTGCTTCGTAAGCGAGAGGTCGTGAGTTTGAGCCCCGCTCGTGCCATAAAACTTAAGATGTAATAAACATAGGTAGTGATTGCTCCTTCGCCAAACGCTCGGCATAGAGAATGAGAATCACGAGTATTTCGTTGGCAGTTAAAGAACCTGATTGTCACGGCTCTCAGCGCTAACCATAGGTATAAAATTTGTGGTACTTCACCTACAGCTGGTGACGTCTCAATATGAGTGAAAAAATCTCAAAGGGGGAAAACAAGCACGAAATGATAAAGGCGTGTGTGATATTTTTTTCGCAAATGTAAGATCGAGCTAGCGTTGATTCAAGTTGTGTTCGCCCATGTAAATAATAAGAAACTTGTAGTATGGAGCGTTGTTACGTCATAGAATAACGCAAGGTTTACTTATTCTTTTCTGCGCGAGTTTGTAAGCTAGTAACACGACTGTCTTGTGTTCTCTGGTTAATTGATGAAAAACTTGAAGTGATATGACGTAACCGTGTTCATTTTTTGATGTAAGTACATGTTAGGCGTTGTTATTTCGTAGAATAACACGAACTTGATCTCAGAAGTATTTTAGCTATTGACGCATTTATGCTCTGTCGCCTAACGTAAATAATAAGAAACTTGTATGGTGGGGCATGTTAAGTCATAGAATGGCGGTATGTCGACTTAATCTGCGCGAGTGTATGATTCAACGATGGTGTGCTTCGTCACGTATATAATATATTGGAAGAGTGAGGAGTTGTTATGTCATAGAATGACAGACGGAGGACGGAAAGATCGAGGGTAAACTAATAGTTCTCTTCGGCAAAGCCGGTAGGAGACTAATAAATGTCTTAATGAATTAAACTCTTTGGTTTTGGTCTTTAAAAATGTTACGTATACAAGATATATTACATGTCTTCTCGAGTGACCATACCATATTATTTACCCCTCGGTGATTGGGCAACATAGCACTCCAAGGTTTTCCTGTCACCTGAGGCAAATGTTCCGGTATGACGCCCTCGGAGTCATGCAATATATGTAGTACAAAATTACAATGCTAACTGAAATCATATGCGATATATTATGAGCTGCATTCATAATACTAAATTTATGGACTTTAGGTATTATCGTAAGACGCGCAACCTTATTTTGTGTTTTATACTCTTCTTTTCACGGAGTACAACTTGCGTCACCGGAAGTGATATCGGCAATACTTAGCCTTGATGTATCTTTGTGACATCAGTTCTTTTTGACAGCACATTGAATTTCTATCGAATTGTGACGATTTTAGATTAAGTATTTAGATCCAAAACCCGAAATGCTCTCAAATATACCTGATTATTGCAAATACTTCGCTACAAACTCGGGCACTATTTATTGTCATTGAGGCAATATTGTGTTGCCGTTACCAACAAATGTTCGGATAAGAAGCGAAGAGTTCATAAATATTGAGTACATTTGCGTAAATTTCGAGCTATCGAGTCTTTTAATTTGTTGTCATTTGATAGGTATATCAATTTTAGTGACAGTGCTGCTTAAAAAGTCCAATACATACCTCGTAGAAGCGAGTCCACATCATACTACGTAGGGTATACCCATAATATATCATTGGACTTGTGAGGTACTGATCACTGAAAGCGTAAACAAATAAGGCTTAACGAATCACGTGTTGATGAACAGTGTGTAAAAGATGTATTACCGTAGGTAATTTGAAATCGGTCATCACACACGCATCATGTTGAAGAATATCTCGTTGCGCCATCAATCAGAAATGCAGGATACGCTCGCTACACAATAAAACTATAACAAAACCAAAAGATGAAATTCCAAATTTATAACGAGTCGACATATCTGCCTCTAAACCTTTGATGTAGTGATGAAGTATTTTTCTTGTCTGTAAACGTTATATATATGTAAATTAAAGTAGAATAAATTGTGATACGTGTTCACTTTTACACGTGCACGTTACATGTTACAAGTGCCGTTACTAGAATATTGAAGATATGTGCACTATGTCTAACTGTTCACCATTTTTTCAATAATAACTACCAAACTACCGATGACACCAATTCAAGACCATCTCCTAAAAAGATGTGAATTAACAGAACTTGACACAATTTAAAGCTGTATAATTCTGTATTGTATTAAAATTATTTTGTTACAAACGAGGACAAAATGTTGGGGTTTTTTTTTTTAGAAAAGGGATGGGGGGGGGGGGGGGGGGGGGTTGCAGGTGCACCTGAAAAATCTTGACAATATTTTGCCATACCTCAATTTTCTTATTCGGTCAGGGGGATTATGAATCTGCAATACATTTACACCATTTTAGTGTAGCTAAGTGAAATGGAGATACATGTAGTTGCTGACGGAAAAGTTAGAGGTACCCCCCCCCCCCCCCCCACCTCAACCTATGTCTGACCATTGTATCTAGTAGTTCAGATTTCAATAGATTTATCTTTATAATGATGATCGCATTACGGGTTTTGATTTAATCAGTTTAAATTAAAACCTCCCTCTCCCAACAATATTATATGATCTTCACATTTTAAAATAGGGGAATGGTCACGATTTGAACTGATGTTTGTTTGTTTTACGTCCCGATTTGAACTGAAGATTTTCAGAATTTATTTTTCCAAGATAATGTTCATAATACTTAGGTAATATTTTTCTAATGGTCAAACAACATTTTGAATGTCAGTTCTTGAGTTACAATTGAGATGCAACACTTACAATTGTTTGTTTTATGAACGAGATCCGTGCCATGTTTTGTTTATATTTGTAGATTTCTTGATAAAAAAAACCCATCATGTTTGAAACAAAATTAGATGTGACAAACACTAGAAACTGTTTAATTGTGATGAAAATAAAGTAATAGATTGGAAAAAATCTGCTTAAACAAAACTTAATAGAATATTTAACCAAAACCTCCTTGTAAGTTGACAATTTGTCGACCATTAGAAATTAAGCATCGTTAAGTGTTGCAAACATTAAACTGTAAAGAATAAAATTTGAAATATTCAGCTGAAATTGTGACTATGCCCCTTTATCGATAAAACGTAATTGAAATAGTTATGGTTTACATATTTTTCATACACATGATAAATACCGTATAGGATTTACAGTTAATGAGTAGAATAACACGTCAGGTAAGAACAAATTCTGATTTTAAAACGTGCCATTGAAATCAGAATTCATATTAATTTTTTAGAGGACTAATTTTTATAACACTATTAATAACACTTGTGCCACTCACCACCTCTTCTTTTTGGAGCCCCGTGGGGATCCGGGTTAGAATAGATCCTCAGTACCCCTTGCTTGTCGTAGGAGGCGACTAAATGGTCCGGTCTTTCGGATGAGACCGCAAAAACCGAGACCCCGTGTCAAAGCAGGTGTGGCACGATAAAGATCTCGTCCTGCTCAAAGGCCCCGAGAGCCGAGCATAGACCTATATTTTGCAGCCCTTCACCGGCAATGGTGACGCCTCCATATGAGTGAAAAATTCTCGAGCAGGACAACAATATATAATCAATCAATCTTCTTGGACCGACGGGGCTCAGCTGTAGCCTATCGATG
This sequence comes from Ostrea denselamellosa, assembly GCA_024699665.1. Taxonomy (NCBI): domain Eukaryota; kingdom Metazoa; phylum Mollusca; class Bivalvia; order Ostreida; family Ostreidae; genus Ostrea; species Ostrea denselamellosa. The sequence continues at coordinate 5,761,088 of JAMZEH010000047.1, read as the reverse complement.
GAGCTTGTGTTATTTCATTGGCCAATATCGAATATCCACTCACTGAATTCGGACAGGGGATGACAGAAATTTACGGAGCGGCGTCCTCAAAGTGTTCTATCTCTAGACCTGTTTCCAGTGTACCCGTATCGTGTAGTATACACAAGCTAATTGACACTTGTCGGTGACCCCTCAATCAGTACCTGATTATCGATTATCAACGAAACCATCGAAGACAGTTTATTCCAGTTTCCTTTGATATATAGGTATCCCCACGCTTTCAATGTTTCACTAAGACCTTCCAACTATGTGATCGGATAATAATCCGTTATTCATTTTAAAATTAAAATTCGAAATAATTAATTGATAATATTGATATTTTGAATATATAGCAGATATTTTATGATTATTCTGCGGATCATTTTTTTTCTCTCAATATTTTCGCCGTGGTGTCTATATGTATATAAGAAAACTAGTAAAATTACAAATTGGTAAATATTTAATACGAGAATGGACAAATTGCGATGATTTTTTAATGCGATCTTATATCATGCTCACGTTTTGACTATTGTTTTATGAACAATATCACCAAATGGACCGTGAAATAATAAACAAAAATGTTTACGGACATAGTGTGACAGTTCCTAAAAAAGTCTATAAAAAAGTCACATATAGTGACACTTTGGAGAAAAAATGGGCGGACATATAGTGTAGGGACATATAGTGACAATTTGGTCCAAAATTGGGCGGACATATAGTGCAAGCGGAGATATAAGGACTCTACAAATCGTCGTAATAGCATATTAATAAACTATACCTTAATGAAGATGAATGATTTCATATAAAATATCAGCAAACAATTCCCCTAACGCACTTATTCAATGTTGTTGTTTACATCCAACTGGCCTTTTTATTCTATTATCAAGGACGATTTCAATGTCACAGAATGATATTAAAATTACCAATGCGCATATTTGAAATTTGAAAATGGGTCTATGCACTTAATATACAATATCAAAATAAACATAAAATAGCCATTGGACAAACATCAAATAGCCATTGGACAAACATCAAATAGCCATTGGACAAACATAAGATAGCCATTGGACAAACATAAAATAGCCATTGGACAAACATCAAATAGCCATTGGACAAACATCAAATAGCCATTAGACAAACATCAAATAGCCATTGGACAAACATAAGATAGCCATTGGACAAACAGTTGCATGAATATACAGTTTTAAACTGACAGCGGTAGAGATTGATTGATTGATTAAATATTGTTTAACGTCCCGCTCGACAGCGGCAGTGATTAACGGCAAATTATTTTGACATTTTCTCAGCGATATAACCAGAAACTTGTTTGACGTGGCCTACTGTTTTATTGCAACATTATATAGTTCTAGTAGAACGTCCACTTAAGTAATTTAGGTACAAACTTGTGACAGTTTATTCTATATGACATTCATGAACTGACATGAAACGTGAATGGCGGTCCTGGTAAATTACTCGACTTCCCGTATACCGCGCACTGGTGAAGAGGACAGGGACTCTCCTGCCAAGCGTATCTGACCTGCACCACGTGATTTGCATGGTTACATAAAGATATATCTAAGGTAACAGAAGCATAGTCATGTGATGTCATCGTGGCGTTCATCCAGTGGGTGTCAAAACTGTTGCAGAACGTTGTATTATGATTTACGCAGCATACCTAATGCAAAGTAAAAGACAAATTACATATACTTCATAAAGCATATCAACCTTTCATACAGAATACTAATAAAACGAGATTTTTAACAATAATTAAGAAGATCCTTAATGACCTTTACAAAAATGTGTTTATTTAAACTATTATTAAATAATCACGATTGTAAAATCAGTCATTTCCAAAAGGTTATGACGTAGTTGTTGACATGATGTGTTGTTTCGTTGTGATTTCTTCCTTTTTACGTAAAAGATTTGAATTAGTAAGTATGTGAAAACGAACGTTTTGGTCATAATTAACCCGTTTTTGCATTACTAAATATTAGTACAAAGCATGTGTAAATGCATCTAATACCTGGAACCCATCACTTGATCTGACTTCTATTGGGGCGAGACCCCGGTCGTATTCTATCGTAAGTTGGCGGTGTGTGCTGTCAATCACAGCAGACGTAGGAAATGGACCCTCAAATTCCACGCCTCTCTGATGATATGCCACGCCCAATGCCGCAAGATACAAACGATATGCTACATCATGCTTGTATCGTGGGTGTATGCTAAAAGAAAACGTTCTGTATTAAAGCATTATGGCAAGTTAATCAGATAGAGGGCGAGGGGTGTTAACTGCTAATCATTTTCTTATATATATGCATATAATTCTTCCAAGGCATTGTCGTCAACTGACTTTGAGTACGACGAAGTACGTGGGTTCGTCACCAAGTTCAGTTATAAACCAAACTCAGTTTTTTTTTCAAAGTCAAGAAAATAGTACGCTATGGAAAGGCAAGACAACGAACAGCAATGCGTGTCATAACTCCTATAAGGAATTCAAAATTAAGAGATGGGCAAACACGGAACCAGAGGTATGGTATCATAAGTTTGTCACGACGTAGCGTTGTGTGAATCTTTGATCAACATGACAAATGAAGGGACGTTAACTTCTATTTTGGAACTATACTCTGTTCTTACAACACATGTTGTGTAAAGAAAATATCGGATGGTTTTTGTACGTCTGTTTTAGATAGGACGTATTACGATACAGCGTTGTCTGAACGTCCTCATTTTCCAGGTTTTCTGTTTCCACTTTCGTCTGTCTGTCACACATTATGCTGAAGCTTATTTTGTAGCTCCTCTCCGGATCAATCTGGTCATATCAAAACTGTGATCCATGTCGACATATCTAGCAGGAATTTCAACCCTTTATTTGAAATTTAGCATTATATGGATTGTCAATGATTTTCCGTCTATTTTCCCCACAGTTTACAAGTCAGAATAATATTATTTAACAGCGAGTTGTATTATGATATTGTAAATATGCACATATGGCAAGGATTTTGATTTTCTTGCATTTTGTGAGAACATGGCAGGTTGTAGGGCTTATAGTCAGTGTCTAGGAAATATTACTAGAGAGTACATGGTTTGCCTATCAAACTATCACACAGAGTTACAACTAGGACCTTCATATTTTACAGATTGTTTTTGTGGGTATTGATGATGTGCAAGTAGCAATGATTTTGATTCTTCTAAATTTTGGAGGGAATAGCAGGTTGTTGATCTTGGTCAGTTTCGACGAAATATTCATTTTGAAAATGGGTACATGGTTTGTCCATCTATAACCAACTTCTCTCCCAGTTTACATAAAAACGTTTGAAAAGAATTGAAGATGTGTGCATTACAAAACATTTGATTCTCAACAATGTTGTAACTTTCCATGTTTGAAAAAAATAATTGAAGTTGATGACAATTTTGGGGGAATGCTTGTGATTTATCAATTTACCTCTTGTCAGAGTTTTTAAGCTGGAAAAATCGCCTTCAAATTCTGGTAGTTTTACCATCTTTGCTAATCAATTTCATAAAATTAAATAAACACTCTAATAAAATCACTCTTACACAAGTTGGAAAGGAGTATATCAAGTACCGTTTCTGGCATTCGTGTTCGAATTAAGTATTTATTTCTTCATTTCACATTAACTCGTATTTGCCTTTAACATCTAAATTTCCTTGGCCCATTGTTAATAAATATTTGGATGGTACACTTCATTTCTATTTCATGAAACAACGGCATTTAATTTCGGAATAAATGTTATCAATCATTATATTCGTCGTTTTGGGAAAAATACTGAAATACTCTAATTATGTTTATAAATGAAAAATATAAACATTGGCGTACCTTCCATAGGGTGATTTGAAGTCCGGGAGATCTATAGCTACCGCCATGAAGACGTTGTGGAGTAGTGAATTGGGAACATATCCGATGTTAGCTGTTTGTGCCCACCTTAGCTGTGGAAAAGCAAGGTTCCTTGACTCCTCTTTGTTAGGGGCTAACTGTAAGAATTACAGTACTACATTTTACACCGTAAATATTAAAGACAGTGTTCCTGTCATAACCACAAAATCGAACTCTTTTACCCACAGGTAACGTTTAAGTTTGTTTTATGAATAATTCACGAGACTCAGTCTGCGTTGAGATCAGGATGAGTGGTTTCATATCAATTCTGTCAGTCTAAATTTTAAACTTGATTCATTTTACGAAGATTAACAAATAAGTTCCATAACTTCTATTAATACTTCTGATCGACTCGGATATTGACGTGAAGGGGTTACTGGTGGGAGGAAACTGGAGTACCAAGAGGAAACTTCCGTCTTAAAGTGAATGACTACCATACTCTCTCACCTACAACTATTTCATTGCCGATCCTGAGGACTTAACACGGGTAACAGCGGTGAAAAGTGATTGCATTAACCACTACGCTACCCAGAACCCAATTCGGACATACATTGTATATATTGGATATTAGTGGTGGAGGACAAAAATTGGATTTAAAATATCTTGATTCACCGCTTTAAGAACATTGGTGTAAACAATACAGTGATTTTTAAAGATCTGACAGTAGATTCTCTACAATATGCATGCAATGAGCACGTATCATTTATAGACATACATAAGGGGATTCAAGGCAACTAAGGGGTCTGTTATTTGAAAATGCTTCATCATAAATAAGTCACCCCAATGAAGGCATACTGCAAAATGAAAATGTTAGTATATAGTTCATTCATGAACAAAAACTTCACAATAGAGAAGTACCTGTACGAAACCGAATGGGAAGGAGGGGCTAGTTGTTCCTCCAGACTCTTTACTGAACTTCGCTCTCCAGTCGTTTATCATCTCAAGAAACTGGCAGGAGTATTGGTAGGCGTGAGCGGCATTAGACTCTCCTGTTTATATACACGCAAGCGAGATAACTCGTATGTATTATGGTGCTATTGTTCACAAGAAATACTTTCATAAATTTACGAAAAAAGTAATATTTACTAATCTTAATATAGATAAAGATATAATGAATTCTAAGAACGTTACCTTGGTACCAGATGAAGCCTTTGATCGTGTTTCTCAAAAGTGGGTAGATCATAGCATTGTAAAGCTGGTTTACTTGGTATTGATTCCTACAAGCAAAATGATACTACGGGTATGAACATGCACATCTTTGGTGATCTGTCAAAAGCGTCTACATGTGAAAAAAACCCAAACAAAAAACCAACAACATATTTTATATATCCCAGTGAATTCGAAATAAAGGATGCCACAGAGTACCTCGTATCTTCTTTGTATTTGGATATTTTATCGAACATTTAGACTTTAACGGCAAACTAAGAACACAACTTTATGACAAATGACATTACGTCAGCTTCTCCATAGTCAGCTTCCCATATTTGTGTATCAATATTCTCTTATTATCTGCATATGGTATTTATGTCTCTCAATTGATTCGCTACACAAGGACATGTTCTGCGTATGATGAGTTTTTAAATCGATACAGACTACTGACAAATAAATTGATGATGGAGGGGTTTCCAACAGTCTCGGCTAGAGTCAGCATTTCGCAAATTCTATAGTCGTGATTTTGTTTGCAAATACATGCTGTCATTAGGTTAAATGCCACCTGGCATGTTTCGTAGGAATTGTTAAGACATTCTTTAATGCTGATTTTGAATTTGGATTACTCCGTTTACCTGACTACGATATAATATAGCTCATGACAACAGGGGAAGGAATAGAAAACTACCTTTTTCGACGACCACTAAATCCACTGCATGCTTTAATTGCGTCAGGTGATGACCATGCCTCGATTCTCGTACCTCCCCAGTTTGTTTCGACCAAGCCGATTGGATAATTATAATGCTGTGACAGGTATTTTCCAAACAACCAACATACCGCTGAATACCTTGGAAGACTTTCTGAAAACAGTTGTTTCATTCATTGTTCAATTAAACACTAAATGGTCGTAATATGTAAAATTCAACAAGCTATACGAGCAGTATAGACATGGAACTATAAATGGACGTACGTTGAGTTGGCTTCACCCACGCTGTATCTATATGGTTAACATCGGTAAAAGGTGTGCTAGAAAATTCCCTATGTACGTGAAACAGTCGAATATTTGGGTAGCTTGCACTGTCTGCATACTCTTCACTCACATTCATCAGCTATTCAAACAATGTGAGTTCTAGGAATTCAAATCATATACTATTCAATATCTACTTACAGAGTAAGTATTAAATAAGGCATTTACCCTAGATGTATAGAACTCCATATTGCTCTGTCCAGAACAAACCCAGACGTCGCCAAATAGAACGTCAGAAACCTGAATTGTTCCCAGACTTGACATGGCAGACACAGTATACGGACCGTGGTCTGTGGGACTCGTAAATGTTGCTTGCCAAATCTGATGACTATTGACTGTTGCCCTAGCAACTTCACTGTTGTTTAGTTTAATGTGCACTACGTCACCAATTTTGCTGGAGTGTCCCCATATGCTTGTTCCGGCGGAACTCTGCTGTAGTACCATGTGATCATGATAGTAGGAGGAGAATGTAAAATTGGCTGCGTCTGTTTTTAAATACATCGAAATCAGTATAGAAATATTTTCTTAAATGACAAATAATTATAAAACATAAGATATCTGATATTCTTGTCGCAGAATGATCATCTTGGTCAGACTGATTTTTTCTTCTTTCCACATCCATTACAAAACTTGACTCAAAATATTTAGACAGTATAATTATAGGTAAAAATGTTGGCATGCCACAAAGAAAACAAAACAAGTAAATACGTCAACCAATTTATGTTATATTAATTAATATTTACATATTTCAATGACCTTGCCTTTGATATCTTTTCAAATTTAATGATAGTCATTTCCTCATGAATGTCTTGTGTATATAAATCATGAATAATATAGTACATCCATTTCAACTACTGCGAATTACGATAGAAATAAAATTAGAATGTAAAGCTAAGGGGAAAATCCTATTAGAAAATGTATTAGAATGCAAAAGACCTGCGACATTTCATGTCCGCATACTTTTCGTGAAGCACTAAGCTTGCGATCCTCTCTTGAAGGATGCCGGCGTATTTTTCAAAATTAAATTTAATTCTAAATCATAAGTTAAAACATGTGCATCCTCTCTTGAAGGATGCCGGTGTATTTTCAAAATTAAGTTTAATTCTAAATCATAAGTTAAAACATGTGCATATAATAAAAAAGTAAAATACACAAACCAGTTTGTCATATTATAAGTCAAAATCACATGTCATGAGGAATTCAAATGCATCAACCATATTATATTTTAAAAAGTTGAGGAGGACTGATATTATGGCAAATTTTAGCCCGATAAAGAATTCATCACGTCTAGATCTCTGAGAGTCATACAAAGGTCAAAATTTGTGATAATTCACCTACAGCTAGCGATATATCAATATGATTGAAAAATATTCAAAGGTACGTAAATCAACCAAAAAATCCATATATTTCAATGAAAAAAAAGTATCTTAATTATCATACTGGCAAATACATTTTCTAATTCTAGGATATCTAAATTCTGCATTGCACTTAAAAGTATTCATATTCTTAAAATTTTGATACTTATATGAAATATTTATACAGTGTACGTTTGGATATTATTTCTTTGCGCAATTGAATTCTTGCATCAAAAGATAGTGGAGAACAGCAATTCTAAGCACGGGAAATGCATTGAATAAATAGGGGGGAAGGGGCACATTATATAGTGCGTAAATTGCACTTACTTGCGTACGGCGCAAACATCAAGGTTGTTAGAGTAATCAAGTAGAGAGTTGGAGACCTCATCGTCCACGTATGTGTGACCCTACTACTGTGAACACGCGGTGTATTTATAAGTACAGTACAATCTTAGACCAGAGTTTTTGAACCGAAATGGCTGTTTGCAGACAAGAAGTAGTCTAGCTGAGCAAAGGTCATTCACTAACGTGCACAATATCTGCTTATCTATCATTAGGACGAGTTATGTAGACATTCATTTATGTGTAAATCCGACCTAAATTCTTTCATTTACACTGAATTCATTATCTGCAAGTAATGTACCATACACATGTATAATTTGTTATCTGTCTCGTTGTTGTTGTGTCAGAAAGTGCGTATGGAAAATCGAGAAACGTTATTGTTGCGGTAGAATTATGTTATAAATAACATGTATAAAGGTTCAACCTTTCAGCGGGTCAAATGCTGTCTGATGTGTTTCATACCAATTGTTGGGCCGTTCTTTATGCACTGATGTTGACTACACGGACCCCAAGACATACCAGAGGTGAAATGAGGTACCTAGGAGGAGTAAACATCCCCTGTCGACCGGTCACAACTGTCGTGAGCCCTATATATTGATCACGTAAACAGAGTAATCCGTGGGCCTCCGTGGCAGAGTGGTTAAAGCATTGCGCTCAAAATCACAAGGTCTCTCACCTCTAGTTGGCGCGGGTTCAAATCCCGCTCACGCCCATATATGTGAGAAAGTTTGCCAGTTTAATTTCGGAGGGTCGGTGGTCTCTTCCCGGATACATTGTATCTGGGTTCTCTCCTCCACCTACAAAAACTGGACGCCACCAGATAACTGAAAATTGTTGAGTGTGGCGGAAAACAAACAAACAAACAAACAATCAATCAATCAATCAAAGTACTCCATAGTACGAGTACAAGGCTCACAACATATCAATCAACTGTCGAATCAAGAAAAGCATCAGTCATTAGAATACAATATAAGCACATAATATTGAACAAGTAATATGCAAACCAATTTGTAATAAACGTTTTCAAATTGTTATGCAGTAAAAACATTGTTCCTTGCATACTTGATATTTACAAATTTCAACGTAAACAAAACTGTACAAAATTTTAGCAAGTAAAACTTTGAAAGCTTAATGAAAAGCAATGCAGTTCATGCACTCATGTACTTTCAAAATTGAAATTCATTTTGTATACTTACATTCTACTTTCATTTCTTTCGAGACTCTAGCCGCTAAAACATACTAGCTATGGTCATCAAAAGTCAAATGCACATTGTCCACATCTGCATAAACAGTGCGACATTTAAAAAAAAACACCAAAGTGCATGTGGTGAGATTTTTTGAGCAGTACGTCATAGTCAACGGTTGGGCTTTTACATCCTTTTAAATCAATCAATTTATTAATTTTGGAGAATAATGAGATTGAAATCCTCTCTTTGCAGCTTCCAAAGGCAAAAATGCCAAAATCAAGAAAAATAACATAGAGGCTAATAACGTTTTTATTAAAATTAGGAATAGTGTTTGTCATATATATTTATAAATGTTAAGTACATACAGTTAGAAAATTAACATTAATTAGAAATTCAAAGTCCACCTAAGGAAAATACTGGGATGATTTGACCCTGTCATTCGCCAAATATACCTAACATTGACGTTTCTCAGACAATATCAGGCATAAATGTTCTGACAACATATAATTCTACTCATAAAGTTCCTTATTTTGTTTCAGCTACAGCTGAAACCGCATCATTGACGGTACAGATTGCAATGGGCAAGGCAACATCTGACTGAACGTCAGATGAGTCCAGGTTTAACGTTAGTGACGACGACGGCAGATGAGTCCAGGTTTAACGTTAGTGACGACGACGTCAGATGAGTCCAGGTTTAACGTTAGTGACGACGACGTCAGATGAGTCCAGGTTTAACGTTAGTGACGACGACGTCAGATGAGTCCAGGTTTAACGTTAGTGACGACGACGGCAGATGAGTCCAGGTTTAACGTTAGTGACGACGACGTCACATGAGTCCAGGTTTAACGTTAGTGACGACGACGGCAGATGTCGAGTGTACCGGCGTTGACATGACTGTTTTGCAGACAATTGTGTCCTCGAGCGCGACAGGTTTGGAGGGGAATTCGTCATGGTCTGGGGTGCGATTGACCACAATCTTCGGTCACAACTGGTCGTTTCAAATGGAACCCTCACTGCTAGGAGGTATGTGGACGAACATCTGCAGCCTGTTTAGCACCATTAATGCAGCAGCATATATATAACATTACCCCGTGTATGCACAAGTGAATATATATATGCTAATTATAATGAAATTTGAAGCAAAACTCAGATATTAGAGTTTCAAGCCCCAATTGAAAAAGTAGAAAGTACATGCATTATTATCAATTGCATGTGGATTGGTTTTTTTTCATGTCGCCGAGATCGATTGTTTGATTGATTGATTGGGGTTTTACGCCGTGTTGGCAATATTTCAGCCATGTTACGGCGATTAAACAACTGAAACATGGTTGGTTTTGAAAGCTGAAGTTTCCCTGACGGCCCTCAGTGAGCCTACTCTTTTTCGAAAATCAAGGAAACGATCTTTTACGTGCCAAGGGGGTTGTAATCCTTGACACGGGGCACCCTTTAAAGTCCCATCCGACGGACTTAAAAGTTAAAAATCGTAAACAGGTAAAAATACATATCATTTTGTGTATATGAATAGGTTATATTGTAAAGGATCAAATTTTTCTGTAAAAGTCGCTTTCTTGTAAATATTTTATAATAAGATGATAGTCAATATTTGTAAAAAGTTGATACATTGATTGCACATTATTAAAAAGTCTATTTCGTTTGAGTGTAAAATCACTACATTCCAAAAGAATGTGTTGTATAGTTAATGGACAGTCACAAGATATACATTCAGGTTGAAGTTCTCTGTTTAATAAATAAGAGGGTGTCAATTTTGAATGTCCGATGCGAATTCTTGAAATAATAACTTCGTCCTGGCGTTTCATTACAATGTTACACGATTTGTTTACTTTGTTTTGAATACAGTTTACTTCTGTCACAGAAATCCCAATATATTTGCCAAAGATCATTTACATATAGTTTTATGTTATATATCAAATCTGTGTAAGGAATTTTAAAATGTACAATATCGTTTTGTAGTGCATTCTTTGCCTCTTTGTCTGCTTTGTTGTTACCATGGATACCAATATGACTAGGAATCCAGCAGAACTCAACTATTTTATTTTGTTTAGTTAGAAGATAATACTGGTTTAAAATGTCTAAAATATATGGATGATCAATATTCATATTACTTATAGACTGTAGACAAGATAGGGAGTCTGATCGAAGATAGGGGTGCGGGTGGAGTGGAGGATATTGTTTTTGTCCTGTCTGTCATTCTGTCTGAAACTTTAATCTTCCTAATAACTTTTGAACAGTGAATGTAATATCTCACATAATATTCCTTGTGACAAGACCTTTCCGTTGGTACCAAATTGTTTGACCTTGTGACCTTGTCCTTGGTGTTTGACCTAATGTTTAAAATCATAACCTTGGCAATAACGTTTGAATGGTAAGTACTATTGCTTTAATATTTTCCATGGGTATTCCTTGCAACAAGAGCTATTCGTTGATACCACACTTTTGATCTTTTGACCTTGACCTTGGTATTTGTCTATTCTAAAAATGTTTACATTGGCCATAACTTTTAAATGGTAAATACTATGGCTTTCATATTCCACATGTGTATTTCCTGCGACAAGACCTTCGTTTTGTTTGTTTGTTGTTGAGAGTGGAAGTTGTGTACTGAATAACCTGAATACGTAAATGTGATGTCAACAGGTTTAAAGTTTTATTATCAGTTATTATGAATTCCTGAACATTGACCATTTCTTAAACGTATTAAAGATACATGTGGTTTGAATTCAATAAATAATAAGAAGTATAACATATAGGCCCCCCTCAGCTGTGTCATCTGTACTCGTAAAAATGTTTATGCTAACAGTCAAAGCAAGGAAATGCTAGGAGCTTTAAGGACACTATCTGTCAATGTGTTGATCTGTTATTATATTTCGTTAGATTATGTTGAATGGTTAAAGATGAAATATCCCCATCTTCTTGAAGGCAGAGCAGATATAAATTGCATTGTTAGTGTACTCTTTTAACTGACATCAAATATACATCACTGCACTTGGTGTGATGATCTTTTGAACTGAAAATCACCGGAGGTCTCTAATACCAGTGACCAACTCATGCGTGAAATATCATCATTATTAAGAAAAAAAAGGTTTCTCAAAACATTCATCAGATACCAAATGTTTATTGTACTGCATTGCACCTGGCTTACCTTGACGTGACCTGAAAATCATTAGGGGTCATCTACGTACTCATAACACCCCAAATATAACAAATGAATTAAAGACTCTCAATACAATGGGAGGACATCAGTTGTATAGAATGGTACAATGCACTTAGTGACGTGTGATATTTTGTCCGAAAAATCGATTGGGGCCACCTACTACTAATCACCAACCCCTGTACGGAATTCCATTAGTATCAAACAAAGGGTTCTCAAGATATCGGGTAGACACCAATTGTTCAGAGTACTGCATGCACCCGGTGACATTTGACCTGAAAATCAATTAGGACCATCTACCACGAATGATTAACCTCTGTGTGAAATATCGTCACTATCAAAGAAAGGGTTCTTAAAATAATGAGTGGACACTAATTGTGCAAAATACTGCATTGTACTCTTTAACCTTTGAACTTCTGACCTGAAAATAAATAGGGGCCACCTACTACCAATGACTAACTTTTGTAGGAAATATCATCATTACGAAAGAAAGCGTTCTCAAAATATTGGGCTGACACCAATTGTATAGAGTAATACATTGCCCTTTGAACCTGAAAATCAATAGAGATCATCTATTACTAATGTCCAACTCATGTGTGAAATATCATCAATATCAAGCAAAAGGGTTTCAGGATATTGGACGAACACTTATTGTTCAGAGTACTGCATTGCACCCTGTGGTCTTTGATCTGAAAATTAGTACGGGTTATCTACAACCAATGACTAACTTTTGTAGATATGTCACCACTTTCAAACTTGGAAATCAAATGGGGTTCTCTTCTATTCACAACCCCGTGAGGATCCGGGTTGTTAGAAAAGATCCTCAGCACCCCTAGCTAGTCGTAAGAGACGACTAAATGGGGCGGTCCTCCGGATGAGACCGCAAAATCCGAGGTTCCGTGTCACAGCAGGTGTGGCACGTTAAAGCTCCCTCCCTGTTTAAAGGCCATAAGCGCCGAGCATAGGCCTCAATTTGCAGCTCTTCATCGGCAATGGTGAAGTCTCCATATGAGTGAAAGATTCTCGAGCGGGACGTTAAACAATATATAATCAATCAATCTATTCACAACCAACCCATATATGAAATCATAATGATCAAGTGAATAGTTCTCAAGATATTGAGCGGACAACATATGATATAGCGACCGACAGGTACAAAGCAACATGCCCCTCTTCTTTCAAGGAGGCGTTTATATACATTGGTTCAATCAAAAAAGAAGGATTTGATTTGATTATTTATTGCTTTCCGCCACACTCAACAATTTTTCGGTTATCTGGTGGCGTCCAGTTTTTGTTGGTGGAGGAGAGAACCCAGATACAATGTACCTGGGAATAGACCACCGACCTTCCGCAAGTAAACTGGCAAACTTGCTCACATAACGCCGCGGCCGAGATTCGAACACGCGCCGACAGAGGTGAGAGGGTTTGTGATTTTGAGCCCGATGCTCTAACCACTCGGCCACGGAGCCCCCCCCCCCCCCCCCCCCCCCCCCCCCCCCCCCCCCCAAAGAAGGAAAGTAATATAGAGTAATATGAGGACTTGCAGATTATACGTCCAGTTCATGGTTCCCCTCCATTTTATTCACAATCAAAGATGAGTCATGAGAAATTAGATGAAGAAATATCTGTTATTGGGTTTACGTGTACAGACGAGTACAGTACAAAGATGCGTATTCCTAATAGATCATAAATTTATTGACTGGGAAGAGATTGGCCAAAACAAGAATAACGACATCAATATTTGAAATAAGAGTCTGACAAAATGTTAAGCGTGTTACATCTTCTTTCCTTTAATAATGACCTTTTTGCACTTTATATATGGAAAAAATTTACAATACAGAATTTGAGAGTTTAATAGAGAACACTTTAGGAGTAATGTCATTTTCTAAAACTGCAAATAAATTGCAAAGGTTTATATTCGAATTTAAATGGGACTTTTTAAAAAAAAAAAGAAGATCAAATTTATTAATTATCGGTCAGAATACTAAATATTTATACAAAATTTAAGTAAAGTAATTTAGAATTTTTATAAGAGTCAGTGTTTTGTTTGGAAAAATATATCAACCAAATTTATGAGTTACAATATATGATTTAGTTCCAAGTCTCCAACTACTTGCATCATCAATTACAAAACTGATTGATTGATTGTTGTTGTTTTCCGCCACAATAAACGATTTTTCAGTTATCTGGTGGCGTCCAGCTTTTGTTGGTGGAAGAGAGAACCCAAATACAATGTGCCCGGGAAGAAACCACCGATCTTCCGAAAGTAAACGGCAAACCTTTTCACATATATCGTTTACAGGTATAAGGGTATTTAAATTTAAGATATATTGGACGAAAGAGAAACTGTAAAATCGTGCAGATTTAAAGCTTTATCATTAAACAATCCTTCCGCCACTAAATACAGTCATTACAACCCCCTTTAAAAATTTTTGGAACTGGGTAGCTTTAAGTAATATATGTGTACCAATGATCAATATTTACTCAGTTAAGGCATCCGGAGCTGTTGTGTTCAATCATCATTGTTTTAAAATAATCTTTTTATAATAATGTCCGAAAAACTATATATCAAGAGGTTTTATTCTGCTAAACTAACTTCATTCAAGTTAGTCGATTTGTTGTGTGATTTTGGGAATTTATGTAGCGTACATTGCATCAATACGTACGAAGAACCATGAGGATGGATGTTGGTTGGTTGTATATTGTTTAACGTCCTCTCGAGAAGTTTTCACTCATATGAAAACGTCAACATTGCCGGTGAAAGGCTGCGAAATGTAGCCAATGTTCGGCGCTTACAGCCTTAACTTTCAGCTGTGAGAGATCTTCACTGTGCCTTACACTAACTCGATGTTTATGCTCTCATAAGAAGGACCACCTCATTTAGTCTCCTCTTAAAACAAGCAAGGGATACTGGGGAGGTAACTACATGTAGATGACCCTTGTCTGTGTTGTGTCTCCTGACTTCAAATCCTGGATCCTCCCCTCTATATTCATGTAATTTTGTATAAGGGGTGGGGGTGTTGCATGCATGGTAAATTGGGTCCTTCAGTGCATGTTTTCAGTTGTCTTCACTCCCAACATTCTTACTTGCACTTTCAAAAATGTGGAGGAGGGCAGTCACCCAAATACCTCTATTTGCATATGCAATAAACAAATTACAATTACCGTTTTTGAACAAAAGCCCCCCCCCCCCCCACAAATATTACGAGCCTATATTGACACAATAGTAAGACTTGTTGAACAAAATAAATATCATTTAAACTGCCTTTCAATACTACAATCTAATCATTTAAATGACTAACTTCCTGAATTTTTCATTACTTCATAATCATCACCGATAATGCCAGTACCTTGGTGAGTAATGAATGCATTGATGGTGCATGTATTTCATATACAGAAAACTATAGCTCTGGCGGATTTATTTCAGGTTTCCTTCATTGTGGAAGTTGACCTGACCGCTACTCTTTCAATAGGTCAAAAATCCCACGTGGTGTAAATTTAAGTTGAAAGATGAGCTGCATGCATCGTTTACGGACAGTCAAAATTAATAATTTGGAGGGGGGAAAAAACTTTGTACAGAGAAAGTTGGTGAAAAATGTTAACTTACAAAATGACCCTGCCCTGTGGCTTCTCTGATTTTAAGCTTTAGACCAACCGCTAATACTTGGTAGAAAATTTTGGATTCAAGAATACCGCCAAGTGGTTTATTTACATCATTTAACATAAAAGCCAGGTTTCAATGTCCTCAAGCACACCTTCATACGCTTTAAAGTTAGAACCTCAAATAGGCAAGGTGTGACACGGGGGGGGGGGGTATTTTAGACAAGGTGGACTTCTGGTGTATTCAAAATACACATACGCCGCGCCACGCCGTGTGCAAGGTATAAAGCAGACCATCGTGTGTTTTCCAACGTGCGTTGCGGAATACTTGTGGCCTGTACTGTACCATATTAATAATCGACATGCGTAGTATATCGGGAAAAGGAAGCACTGAAGATACGAAAACTTCCTTAGTGTTCTCAGTTCTGTGTGAATATATACTCATCTGTAACGAAAAAAAAGCCAACTTAAAGTTTGATGATATGCAGATAAAGATACAACGTACAAGGAAATAAATAGATATAAACTTTAGAATACGGAAGTTTTTACATGGGTATAAACGGCATGTGCCTTGATAACAAATAAAATGTGAATAGCAGATTACAGCGAGAGGACATTATCTTGTTCAGAGCAAAGGTAACCGATGAAACACGTTTACGTTTTAGCTTTGTTATTTTGTATGATGGTGATGCGTCGCAGTTCATACGCTCATATATTTTTAAAAAAATATGAAATTCATTTCTTATATGCAACTCTGGAATGTGATACAAAAAGTCTAGTGACACTTTAACTGAATTTTATAGGAAGATATATGCATATAATTTTATTATATAAAATTGCAAATGACATCACTCTCAATTCAATTTAAAATATATTAAAAAATCAGAGGGTTTTTTTTTCTATGAAAGGGAGGAATTCTTTTTCTTTTTTTTTGTTGATTAATTTATAAATTTTGTGCGACACAGTGCTATTGTGCGTACCACTGTATCTTGCCGCCACACATTGGATCCACCCACTTTTAAGCACATCACTAACATAGAAAATAAGAAAAACCAAAAGAACACGTATATTTCAGAGTCAAGAGTTGGTTGTACATTGCAGTATTGCCATGCTTATCACTATTACAGTCTTTTCTTATTTTTTTTTTTAGTT
The DNA here is from genome assembly GCA_024699665.1 of Ostrea denselamellosa. Taxonomy (NCBI): domain Eukaryota; kingdom Metazoa; phylum Mollusca; class Bivalvia; order Ostreida; family Ostreidae; genus Ostrea; species Ostrea denselamellosa. The sequence goes on along the minus strand of JAMZEH010000047.1, from coordinate 5,744,200 downwards.
AATTCTTTCAGAGATAAACATCATTTAGTTGATTTCACACATAAACCTCGGTAAATGTGTATGGCTCACATTATAAAACCCTTTAAAACATCCTCAATTCTCGCCACTTTCACTTTCACTCCAATTAAGGAATACTCAGTGTTAAGCATTTACTTACTATTGCTAAATGTCACATTATAACTATTTTGAAAGTTATCGAGGAAGTAACGAGACGAAGCTCTATGGTACACTGAATAGACTGAGAGTGTATGCTGATGCCTGTTGTGTTCACATATCATGTACGATTATATTTTTCCCCAAACATTCATATCTGAGAATTCTTAGATGTGCAATCGTTCCTGTCAATTTTGCATTTGTCACTTTTGATGCAACATGATAAGAATGTAAGAAATTATTTATCATGAAATGTTTAAATGAGATTGTTATATTTAATAAAGATTTTGATGAAAACTATTGATATCCTTGCAATTTCGAATGAGAGAAATAAATGTTCAATTATGGTATGTATAACAGCGGTAATTATAGATTGTCAAGAAAGGGAGGGGGAGGGGTATACAATCGATTTGGCACATGGGTATCTCTTATTCATTTGAATGATACATATGTTCGTCTGATTACTTTTTTTATTATAAAATTTTGATTTATTAGAAATGATATAGTGTGGCCGTGTCTTAAAGATATGCGAAAATGCGCGGATTTAGACAAAAATGGTAGGTGGAAAGGTCGAAACCATGGACTGCACCCTTATGAATTTACTCAAAAATGTTTTGTGTATTGTGACCATTTTCCACCTAAAGTTGCATCAATTATGTTATTAAAGATTAAGTAATAATTTCATATTTAAATTGATTGATTGATTGAATATTGTTTAACGTCCATCTCGAGAATCTTTCACTCATATTAAGACGTCACCATTACCGGTGAATGGCTGCAACATTTAGGCCTGTGCTCGGCGCTTATGGCCGTTGAGCAGGGAAGGATCTTTATCGTTCCATATCTGCAATAAAATGGGGTCTCAGTTTTTAATCTTCCGAAGGACCGTCCGATTTAATCGCCTCTTATGACGAGTAAAGGAAACTAAGGACCCATTCTAACCCAGGTCCCCACGAGGATTTTGCAATTGTACTGAGGATCTATTCTAACCTGGGTCCCCGCGGATATTTGGATAGTCAGTTTGATTAGAAAAAGAACTACACATAATTATGGTAAATTGTGATGAAGATTGTAAACAAATCAAACCGCTGCATTCCTAATTGATGAAGTTAAATTATTCACTGGATCAGCGTATAATATTATTACAAACTATGACACTGTCTTGGATTATGAACTCATTATATCACATGCTTTCCTGGTTTTATTTCCTGGCGTCTGTTTTCCCCCCTATCAGATTACTTCGGAAATGATCGGGATTAATTGTATCATGATTTGGACAGAAATAACTGTAAACCTTTCCCAACCGTACAATTTGATGAAAAGTACATTTAAAATGTTATCTCCTCAAAATCTAAGAAACTGTATACTGATTTATGATAGATATAACACATCCTGTTAAACTCTGAATATTAAAGAATTTAGAAACGTACACTTTACAATACACTGCCAATACTATTTGTGTGAAGCTTAGGACCACTATGTAAAGCAACCCCACCCCCACCCCCCCCCCCCCCAACTAATAAATTTTCATAGGTATTGTATATTTTTTATTTATATTATTTGTATAATTTTCCATTTGCATTGCATATATTCAACTTGTATAATTTTCCATTCTAGTGTATGATATCTCATCTGTATTATAATGATAGTGTAATTGACATTGTTTATGAGGATTTGGCAACGGAAAATAACATTACTGTTTAATACTGCGCATGCGCTGGTAATGCCGGATATTTGGAAACAGAACAATCCCTACCTATGTTAAGAATCTAGGTTTGCACGTGGCACCGGGTTTAGAATCGAATTTGAACTTCCGGTTGCGACCCGAGGGTCACAACCTCTAGCGTATTGCGACAGTGTAGTGGATGAGGTGAGATAAAATTCCGTGATCACGGATCAACAAGAAGCACAAACAATTATGTCGAGTCAATTTTAAGCACTAACAGTGAATCCATAAAGATAAAAGTGTCCAAAATAATAAAATTAGAGAATTAAAGCAAGATATAAAAGAATAGGGCAAGAGGCCCACGGGCCTTGTCGGTCACCTGCGTATTAGTTAAACGTATCACTACTACCTCCAAGGACTAAAACAAGATGCGTCATGCCCCTAAAGTATTCAAGTATTCATATTGATGAACGATTTTATACACACACACACACACACACACACACACATATATATATATATATATATATATATATATATATATATATACATACACACTGTATTTTATTTTTAAAGTTGATATTTTGAACCCACTCTAATATCAGAACCCTTAGGTGGCAAATATTATTTGGTACTTCCCTTTCTACTTTTTCTAAATATGGATTTAGTTTTCATAATGAATAGTCATACAAAGCAGAAAGACGTCTACCAAAGTTGTAAATTTCACGATGCCAGGGGTATAGGTATTGACCCCAGGGCAAGTCTAAACTCTGATATAATATTTATATGTAAAACATTTGAATAATATATTTGATAATATCAACACTAAATGCATATTCAGAATTAGCAGTTTTCAAATGAGAAAGCCTTTGACCTCACTTTCGAACCAAAATCTCTACCCTTGGGATCACAAAATGTACAAATTTCGTAAAGGACTACCTGCTAATTCTGAATATGCATTTAGTTTTAATCTAGTGTCAATATTATCAATTATATTATTCAAATGTTTTACACATAAATATTATATCTCAGTTTATCCTTGCCCTGGGGTCAATACCTCTACCCCGGGCATCGTGAAATTTACAACTTTGGTAGACGTCTTTCTGCTTTGTATGACTATTCATTATGATTTCCATACATTTGTGTGGTGGTAGAGAAAATATTAGGACATTAATGACAATTTGGCAGTTTTGTTCTCTTACGAAAGCCCCAGGACAGCAGAAATCTTGGAATCTGGAATTATGTCCCACTTGTTCCAGTGATGGTATACTCTAAATTTCAAAAGCATTCAAAAGGTAATTATCAAGACGAAGAAGTTCAAATATTTAAATATTAACGCATGACGACGGACTCGGACAAATAGCAGTAAATCGCAGTTGTGGGTCGGGTGATCTATAAAGGACAGTTTGACATGTGATAATTTTGTCCTTCTTTTTTTCAGAACTTCAGTAAACACAATGACGTTTGGAAACGGATTACTAGTATTTAGGATTTTTATCTACTCTTTCTGCATCGCATCTGTTTTCACGTTTGTGTTGCAATGTGGTCTGGAAGTATGTCTTTGTGATTATGAGAAACATACAGCAGATTGCAGAGGTAAAGGTGCAAATGCAACACTACCCTTTATTCCTATGTTTCCGAATAACACAAAAGAAGTTGTCATTCGAAACTTCGTAATCAATGATGTCACTAAAAAGATGTTTGAAAACTTGACAGAACTGTCCTTATCAGTATTACGTTTGAGGGGTATAGATATTAAACAAATGGAGACTGGGGTATTTCAAACACTTTGGAAACTGAAAATTTTGGAAATTTCAAGTAACAAACATTTATCACAGACAACGTTACAAAAGGCGCTTTGGAACATTAATTCACAACTAACTACCTTGGTTCTTTCGTCAAATCATTGGAAATATATAAAGTCTGATATGTTCAGAGGTGTTTTCCGTACCAATCTGCGTACCTTAAGTATGTCGAAGAACAAGTTGTCAAACTTCACAGGGAAAGTAATTAAGCATTTGAATCTGACTACTCTTGATTTATCCTCTTCTGATTTTAGCAATATTGATGTACTTTGTGACAAAAGCAACAATGTTCACCATCATCTGAAACATTTGCATCTTCGCTCAACAAGATTGAGGTACATCTCGCAGTCAATATTCGAATGCCTTCCACAACTTCAAACGTTGGATTTACAAAACACAAAACTTGGTCACTTTCCTGAAATCTGTTTATCCCCAACAAATTTCACCAATCAACTGAGAAATCTATCTCTAACAAATACTGGGATATCGAATTCAGTTTCGAGAAATTATTCTCGATGTATGCGCAAATTGGTGACACTAGACCTTAGTAAGAATGCAATTACGGATGTTCCAGAATTCTGCAGTCAGACTGGAGAGAGTCATGTACCCGAGCTGCGAAATTTACATCTCAGGTTTACGGCCATCACAACATTAAGTCACGGATCCTTCATGTGCCTTCGATCACTACGAAGTCTGGATTTAAGTAATAACAGACTTCGGAATGTTCCTAATCTTTGTGACAATCGAGGAAACAGTTTAACACCAACTTTGATGTCTCTTAGCCTCATGAATACAAGCATATTGCCTTTGAAAGGACTTCACTTCCCTTGTCTTTCAACGTTAGAAATACTTGATCTCCGCTTTAACTATATTGTCGCAGTTCCAGTATTTTGTAATGAATCAGACCACAGCTTCCAACCAAATTTGAAAGAACTAAAATTATCCAATACAAATATCAAGTATGTTTTTAACAACAGTTTTGAATGTCTTCCATTATTAAGCCAGCTAGATTTGAGCCACACACAAATGCATCATCTCCCAGACAATGTCTTTAGTCCTCTTTTATCACTTTCTTTTTTACAAATAGGATACGTTAAAACCTTGAAAAAAATTTCAAAGTATGCTTTCAACGTATCTAGTCTTAAAACGCTAAAATTTATCTTCAATGACTTCAATTTTGAAGATACCTCGAGATTCTCGCCAAATGCATTATTTCGGTTTTGTTCAAAGTTGAAGGTCTTGTATTTAAGTGGAAACCATTTTCCTACAGGAGTGCTTGCCTACAAGCTATTAAAGCCTCTTACACATTTAAAACAATTATTTCTCCAAAGTAGTAGAATGTATAAGATTCATCGAGATACGTTTAAACCATTAAAGGAATTGGAAAATCTTTCTCTGCAGCAAAATAAGATCATGGGGTGGACAGACGATGTTTTTAAGAATCTCACTAATCTCCTACACTTAAATTTAAATCTAAATAAAATTACAATTATCAATCAAACCTCTATTCCTCCAGAAATCTTGAATAAGCTGAAAACTTTAGGACTAGCTTATAACCCCTTTGATTGCGGATGTGATATGATTTGGTTCAAGCGATGGTGTGAAAAAACAAATGTCACGCTCTTGAATTTTCCAGGTCAATATGCTTGCAAAACCCCTGCAAGCATGCTGAGAAAACCATTTTTGACTCTTGGTATTACAGAAGAAGACTGTGAAGTGAAAAACCCATGGATTCTAATAGTGATAGCTACTTCAGTTTCGGCATGTAGCCTCGTTTTTATTGCCATTTCCATCGCTGTGCATTTGCCAAGCATACGAAATTTCATGTATTATGTACGTCTGAGACGAATGGGATATTTGAAATTGTTGAATGATCAAGACTTCAAATATGACACATATGTAGTTTATTCCGAAGCTGATGAAAGATGGGTTTTCCGAAAGCTATTACTAAAATTAGAATCTGAAGGACTACATCTATGTATTCCCGATAGGGAATTTGAAATAGGAGCTGATAGGTGTACACAAATAGAAAACGCATTTAGGGATAGCAGAAAGATACTAGTGATTTTGTCAAACGAGTTTGCAAAAGACGAATGGTGTCTTTGGCAGGAAAATGTAGTCGAAGAAAGATTAAGACAACGTGGCGATTCAGCAGTGGTATTTGTGCTATATAAAACCATCGATAGCAAGAATATGATAGCTTCCTTACATAGAACAATAAAACGCAAAAGAATTATTACTTGGCACGAAGGTGGTACTCGAGAGGCAATGTTTTGGAAGGTGGTGATTTTAGCTTTAGAGGCACCGCTCGGTGAACCGCCTATATCAGTTGTTGATGAGTAACTGAAACTCTGGATCTTACTTTAATTTATATGTCTTCTTTATCAAAATGTCCATTACCCTATCAAAGTTCCTCATTCCATCGAAGAAAGATTACTAATATTACATGCGTATAAACGGTCGTGAACCTTTCTTGCTCATTGGCAATATGACTTTTAGGTAACTGATCTTTTTAGATAGTTAACATACCCAGATATTTGATTTTACTACTCCTACAAGTAAACTTTCTGCTTGTAATAACCTTTTCGATCATGTCCTTTTAATAAAGTAACACACATGCATTCAGATAAAATTTCCGTGCTTTTTGTGTATTTTGTATGAATTCAGGTCTCTCTGCTGATTGGTGCATTCATGACCAAGTCTGCAATTACTTCATGAAGAATATGGATTGCTTGTATTAAAGTTTCTGTTATATTTGATGTTTCTAACTCTTATACTTTCTCGTAACAATTTGGCAAAAGCAACCTTGACAGCGATATTCCAAGCTGAAGACAAGGTAATCCATTGACGCTTGGTAAATTTGTGTTAAACTCCTTCAGCAGGATCCCAGCAAAAGAGAAATTTCTGATAATAACTTGGAGATCTATTCACGGCATACATTAATACTTCACATACAGATTGTGACGGCCCCGTGTAAAAGGAACTGACCAGAAACAAACACAAAGATTATGTTAAATGATATTTTATTGAAATATATGAGTAATATTACTCAAAGAAAAATTGTCTAGTTTGTTGGTTTAAAAAATGTCTGTTCAATCTATTTACCTATGTAATATGAAAAGGTGAAAATAAAGAGCAGTGGTCAGACTGCATTAAAAGATAGCCAACAGTGATTAATCTCAACTCTTATAAGAAATACAAAATTAAGAGTAAGGCATAAGAACATGCCCAGTCGACCGGTTACACCCGCTGTGAGCCCTCTATCATGATCAGGTAAACGGAGTAATCCGTATTCCAATTCAGTGCGTAAAGAACGGTCTAACAATTGGTATGAATAAGTTTGGAAACAATGTGTTTGGATAATGGTCAGTTTGTCGAAATCTTGAGCAAGTAAGCCATCGAATATATATATATATATATATATATATATATAAATATATATATATATATATATAGTAGGCTGAGTATTGGACTTCAAACCGGTAGCGGTAGTTCAGTGGTTAGAGCGTTCGCTTCCTAACCGGGAGGTCGTGAGTTCGAGCCCCGTTCAAACCTAAGACGAAAAATAGGTAGTGATTGCTCCTTCGCCGCCAAACGCTCGGCATTTAGAAGTGAGAATCACGGGTCTTTCGGATATGACCTTAAAAACGGAGGTCCCGTGTCACGGTAGGCGTTGACACGTTAAAGAACCCTCACTGCCACGGCCCTGAGCGCTAAGCATAGGTCTAAATTTGTGGTACTTCACCTACAGCTGGTGACGTCTCAATATGAGTGAAAACTTCTCGACGGGACGTAAAACAAACAATCAATCAATCATTGAGATGAATATTGAAATAACTGTTGTAATGTTATACAATTGCATGTTTTTATTTTGTAGATTATTTTAATAAATGAGTGATAACTGGAAGCATACCCGACTCTCCGTTATAATTCAATCCAGGTTACGCCTGTTGTTCCCTCGTCTAGAGGAGATCGGGTTAGAATTCGCATGGGCTCAATAGTTGATCGCCAGTTTAGTTTTCTGGTTCGACCGAACTCATATTGATCCCATTGCATCAAGACCCTCCACAAGCACAAAGTAAAGAAAACGTTGGAATAATAATAGATGAAATCTTTACATTGTAATAAGTGAATAAGATGTATGATAAGTGAATAAGATATATGATGAGTGATGACGATGAGCAAATGAAAAACGGTGGAAGGAGTACATAATTACAGCTGAATAGGACGTGGTAATATAAATAGCTCTGGGACTGTGTAATAGTGGAAATAACCGTAATAAGTACTACACTTTTATATATTATTGAATTATTTTCCTGATATTCTCGATTTTATAAAAGATTCATTTTGTTTTGTAACACAAATTAGATTAAATCTTAATCGCATAAGGAAGTTAAATACATTCCCAACCTTAGTAGGTCGCAAGTCGATACTAATACCACTCAACTGTAGATTTCTTTCCTGCAAAATAGAGGAAAAACCGCACATGTACATATTGTGAATTGTTTTTGGATGTACATGTGACAATCTCTTAATTTTTACCAAAGAATTTTTGTTTCTGTCGAGGAAATTAATTCCCCAACTTTTGAGCACAGCTACACAAGATAACGTGATTATGTAGGTGCTGACACGATACGTACTTCCTTGGTTCAAGCATATTATACATATATTGTTAAAACATCTCATTTGAAAAAAGACACAGCGCCAATTCAACTTTTAAAGGACTGGGAAGGAATACATTTCGTGGAAAGCTTCCTTCATAAAAACGTTCTACATCTAGAGTTTGAAGATTTTATAGTCTCATTTTTATCCAATATTTTCCCAAATACTTTTACTCTACACGTGCATTTCAATTTTGTAATGTAAGAATCGAGTAGTAGAGACTTAAGCTAATTGAAACGTTGTAAATTAATCAAGATTGTTCATGCATTTTATCCTCATAGACCAACATTTGTTTTAAAACATCTGATTTAATTTAAACAAAATTGTATAGAATATTTCAGTATTTTTATAAATAGTCAAAAAACAAACAAACAATCACCTTTTAAAGTTTATTTATAGTTTAAGGCAACACTAAATAACTTAAGTGTACTTTAAGAATTGAGCTACTATAATGTGCTGCTTTGAGTTCTCAAATTCTATCTGAGAACCTGTCCGTACGTTTAGTGCGAAGAAAGTCTTTATGAATGACTTTTTTCATTTTATAATTCCACTTCGATGCATGATTGATTGTTTATTTGTTTTACGTCCCGTCGAGAATTTTTCACTCATATTGTGACGTCACCAGCTGTAGGTGAAGTACTACAACCTATGTACTACGACCTATGCTTAGCGCTCAGTGCCGTAGCAGTGAGGGTTCTTTAACGTGCTAAAGCCTACCGTGACACGGGACCTCCGTTTTTAAGGTCATATCCGAATGACCCGTGATTCTCACTTCTAAATGCCAAGCGTTTGGCGAAGGAGCAATCACTGTCTATTTTTCGTCTTAGGTTTGAAGCGGTCATGGCACGAGCGGGGCTCGAACTCAAGACCTCCCGGTTACGAAGCGAACACTCTAACCACTGAGCTACCGCGACCGATTTAGAATTCAACAATATACTTAAAACAAGACTTGTAATACTAAAAATCTCATGTGCCAAACTCATCAATACCTCATGGTACCACGCAACACAGCTACATTTAAAGAATGCACATTTATGCTCTCCATCTTTATAATAATACAATGTTTTGTTGAAAATCAAGAAACCGGTATACTCAGTCCCGCTGTTTTGTTATTTTTCTTGGCAGTAACTGATAACCTAATTACTTGTTTTGGTTGAAAATTATTTATCAATTGATTGTAAAAGTTGAAAACTTATTTACAACTCATACACTGCAAACGTAGAAATTTTGACGATGTGCTAATTTTGATTGTATTGACGATTTTTCTTTTCTCGTGAAAATTTCCACTCGCCAAACTTCACATCATATATATAGCGTAATACCAGATATTGACCGTTCTACCGCTTTCTTTTCTCGGCTTTCGCCCATTAGACCTAGATCGAAGTTACCGATTCATTTCTTTTTGTAAATAGTTATAAAAACATGTAATTACCGTTGAAAAAAACCATCGAATCTAAACAGTCGTCTTATATACAATTATCACCCAATGGCCACAACATTGCAAGCCGTAACTGACTTACTTTGTTACCTCGGGCAATTGATCTCGTATAATAAGTGAAAACAAAATACAAAAAGAGCATTTTATTCTATCAAATCCTTATGGAGGGTTTTTGCAATCAAAATTAAATTAAACGCTTGTAAATGAGTTAACAAGGAAGTCGCTATCCTTACTGATAACATCATGAACTTTTTGGACCCATTTCGCATGAAGCAGTTTAGTCGTAGACGTCCCCATGTGAATGTCAACCAAAACTATGTTCTCTCCAGGATTTTCGTCCTGTAGTTTCTGGCTAACCTTCTCCGAGTACCAGTTTTGAAACTCGTTTTTTAGTTCTTTCTACTTTTTATTCACCAATTGATCGAGCGGCTGAAGTTCGTCTGTACAACCCGCTGGGAAAAATACATAACTACTGTTGGCTTTTTTAAAATGCTGTTAAGACAATTTCGCTTCTATGAGCTAGCAAAGACTTCAAAAATGGCTAACGCCGGTCGATTCATTTGTGACTCAGGAGGTTTCATTTGATTTTTACGCCACACTCAACAATTTTTCAGTTATCTGGTGGCGTCCAATTTCTGTTGGTGGAGGAGAGAACCCAGATACAATGTACCCAGGAAGAGACCACCAACCTTCCGAAAGTAAACTGGCAAACTTCCTCACATATATCGGCGCGAGCGACATTCGAACCCGCGACGACTAGAGGTGAGAGGCCTTGTGATTTTGAGCGCGATGCTCTAACCACTCGGCCACGGAGGCCCCCAGGTAGGTTCTCGCGCACCGACTCAACACTTGGCACGATAATCCCCTGTATGTACTGTAAATGTCAGAGATTTTGTATTGGCTCAATTTTGTGTGGTCTAAAAATTTAAAGCATTTATAGCTTGTCAATTCTTATATGCTATTGAATTATAGTTACAAATATTCTAATTATATTTTTGACACTGGCACAGTCCTGTGATGTTTTGTCATGCGCTGTACAGTACATTGTGTTTTCCTGTGTAAAACGTCATCAAGGTAGAACAAATTAGTTCGTGAATGAACGACGAACGATGTCCAACGTGCAACGAAACGATGTATTTTTAACGACTTCTTAGCCTCTTGGTCAGGAAAATAAGGTATACTTGCATTATGTTTGTGATGTTGCATTAATACAACCATATGTATATTGCCCTTGATGGCATTTATGGTTCGGAATTCAAGTATTTCTTATACCTGCGTAGTATATATATTTCCCGCACTTTCTATTCATGAACGATTTGACAGTGAATTTGATATATTTATAAAAGATCACTTAGAGAACTAATATAGAGTGATATATATATATATATATATATATATATATATATAGTAACTTAATATGTAGTAAAATGCATTATATGTGTATTGCTTATTCACCTTTTCATGAAAATGTGTGATTTGAACTAGAGTTATCGTTCTTTGTTGTGTCTGATTTGAAATCCATAGGTATAGTGTGTATTTAAAGATGCATTTGATATACTTGAATGTACATATAACAGATATGAAAATGGCTGAAATTTGATTTTATTTGGATTATATGCAGTTTTGGCTGTTTTGTCATCTCTATATAAATTAGTATGATCATTTGGAAAATGCATATATGTGAAGTGTTTTATTTTTGCACTTGAAAGCAAAACAATCAATTTTTCACATGAGTAAATTGTTTGTAATAGAAGCAATTTGAGTATGCCACATGAGTGTATTTTTATTATTATATTTGTTTATATGTGTTGTATGAATTTGAGCATTTATTTATTGAAATGTGCTGTAGTAAGCTGTTATAAATTTATCAGGTACATAAACATGTAAAGTAATGGCATACAAACTTTGATGTACTACAGTATTTGATCTATATTGTTTGAAGATTTATATTAATATTGATTAATGATGTGTTTTGTCGGTTGTGATCAAGATTATTTGTGTTTTCTGAAGTGAAGTGAAATTGTCAATTTCTCATGTATATCAAATTTTGTCAAGAACGATAACTCTTAAGGTCAAGAACGATAACTCTCAATGAACCGAACATGCGTATAATTTGTATATCATTTATTTATACTACTTTATTGTTATTTACAGTTTTTACGGTGTTATTGACTCAATAAATAAGAAAACCATTACATCAGTCAAGTCCAAGGCTGTCACGTTTACAAAATTTTGTAAACGTTTAAACGAAGCATTGTAATCGAAACGTTACCGTTTAAACGAAGTGTTGTATAATTTAATAAAATAAAATACGCACAGAATTTCAAGACCCATTAATGACCATTATGTTTGTGTTTCAGTTTTCATCGTTCTATGGACGATGCAGAGATTGTCACCGGACGTTCCGGAGTATAAATATAAGACAGAATAAAATACACGAACATAAATATCCGGATAGCATTTAAATTGAATTCAATTTTATTCGCACTGTACAACATTTGCACAATACAGATCACAAATTCACAATAAACTTCATTTCAGTGATTTCACATTAGATTGTCCAGAGAGGGCAGAGCTGGTGCCACGGCTTCTTCCGTCGGTTCGGTTTTAACATGGACTTTACGTGCAGCCGGTGCAGCGCAATTCACTTTATGTTTTAATCTTTTGTTCAAAAAAATCATTTTGTCCACGTTCTCAGCGTCAAGGGAGGAGCGCAGTTTTGTAACAGTTCCACCTGCTGTGGAAAAGACGCGCTCAGAGGCAACGGACGTTGCCGGTGTGCATAGCAAATCCTTTGCGAGACTTGCTACTTTTGGAAAATTAATACGACTGGTTTTCCACCAAGTGAATGGGTTGGTATTTGTCGGCGCACTTTTTTCAGATAGATATAATTCGATCTCTTCATCTGAAGTGGAAGGGGTAATTATTTTGCAATCTCCGGTGTCAAAATATGATCCTAACAGGAAGGATATATCATCCTGAGAAAGTTTACTTCTCTTGCATTCGGGCTCATTCTCGCCTTCCTTGATGTCTGCTTCTTGTGTTTTGTTTTCGTTATTAACACTACACGCATCAATTTTCTGTCCATCGTCTTTTTGTTTTAAGATTTTATTTATCGTATCTCGAACAACATTGCGTTGCTCGTCATTGAGGAATGGAAGCGAGCGGTAACGCGAATCCAAGAATGTGCAGAGCATTTGGAATACTCTGACACATTTCTGGTTTGTCCATATTGAACCTTTTGCGCAAATCGGTTTGCACCTTCTGTTTGAATGTTGCGACTGCAACACAGTCACTGTCGTTTGAAGTAAGATGGTGATTTACTAAGCTATATAAAATTGGGTACACGCCACTGACGGTCGGATACTCCTCGCTGCACATGACACGAGTAGCCATGTACAAAGGCTTCAGAACAGGTATCATGCCTTCAAGTACTCGCCAGTGATCGTCATTCAGATCTAATGTACGCGCACCATTGGGTTTTGTTATACTAGCATCGTGAAGCACGGCATAAATAGCCAGCCTTTGTTGTTTGAGTCTCTCAAACATGTCGAACGTGCTGTTCCACCGAGCGGCCACATCAATGATTAAATTGTTTTCAGGTGGATTCATCTGTTTTTGTCTTGTATGTAGTTCATTTGTAGCTAGCACTGATTTTCTGAAGTGTGCAACTAATTTTTTTGCCGCCCCTATTGTTCGCGAAACAGAATTTACAGAATCAAACGCACCTCTAATCGAAAGTTGTAAAGTGTGCGCAAAACAACGAATGTGTTTCCATTTCAGGTGCTCAACACACGAGACCCTGTTGGACGCGTTATCAGTAACGATTCCTATAACTTTCTCGTCAGTAATGCCAAATTCCTGTGTTATTGCTTTTATTTCGTTAGCTGTGTTCTCACCGGTATGTTTGTCGGTGACTTTTCTGGTGGCCAAAGCTGTATTTTGAAAGTTCCAGTCATCATCAATAAAATGGGCAGTTTCTGTAATGTATGCCTCAGTGGCAAGGCTTGTCCAGCGATCTGATGTCAGCGCTACGGCAGACACGTTTTTAAAATTTTCTTTCAGTTTCTGTACCTCCTCGTCATATAGTAAAGATACGTAGTTTGAAATAGTTGCTTTTACAGGGATTTTATAATGCGGATTGAGTTCATTACAGAAATCTTTGAATCCTTCGCCACTAACAATACTTAGTGGTCGTAAATCACGCGCGCACATCAGTGCTAATTTCTGGGTACACTTTTGATATTTTTCTCTTGAAAATACCGGCGTTCTATAAGCTGTAATTGCTGTTTGCGTCAATGTTGCGGAAGACCCCGGCATATGACTTTTATCAGATGCATCAATACTTGTAGACTTGTGTTTGAACTTGATGTGATTGGTCATTGTCCCTGTACTCCCTCCGGCATAAGTAAGCTCCGTAGCACATAAATTGCATTTCACTTCTTTCTTTCCCGCTACTTCCAACTCCGTAAAATAATTCCATACACCAGAATGTTTCTGTTTTTCGGCCATTCTAATTTTGAGAGTTGCGAGTCTTGCGACAGATGATAATACAAATAAAGTTTAAGAATACCTGTTTGAAAGCAATCGACAATTTTATGACGTATTGAATCTCATCCATTCACTTAATTTCATTCAGCAACTTTCTTCAATGAAAAAAAAAGACACACTCCAAAGATGCCATGCAAGTGACACGTAAATATTCATACAGATTTTAAATTTGAACGTTTTTCCATATTTGTATCCATACATTTAGATATCTTATTAGGAATTTTCTGGAAGGGGGGGGGGGTATAATTGCCGTCAAAACCGTTAATAAATGTTTATTAAAAACAATAAAGCACATTTTGCAAGATGATCAAAGAGCAGCACAGTAATGCAATACAAGCCAGAAACATATAGTAAGAGATTCTGAGACCCTTTCAGTTTACTAATTAAATATGACGGGAAAAAATTGTTCACCGTTCCTATAGACTATAGTCAAACTTTTATAAATTCATTACTTCCCCTCGCAATTTGTTTATTCACTTCAAATAATTATTCAAATAATTTAGATTGTAATTTGAACCCTGCAAGATTTGTGCCACATATGTAAGACATCGTTTAAACGTTTAGGGATTTTGTAAACGTTTACAGCCCAAACACGAAACGTTACCGGTTACACGTGTACACGTGATAGCCTTAGTCAAGTCTATACATGACCAAGACAGCTACACGTACTCCAGCATTGTTTCCTCTGTAGATCAGGGATTAGTTGAGAGTGTTATTGCCCAGTCATCCGGAAGTCTAACGTTCAGGTGGCACATACGTATTGAATTTACTCACATGACACCAGCTGTTTTAATAAACCGGATATCTATTGAGATTAATAAAACGGAAACCAATCGCTATTTTAGTGGACTATTAATGTCCGAGGGTCTGATATATATTATATTTTATATCCTCCATGTAATCGTACAGATCGTTAATTATGATGTTAATGACTTTATAGCTTTATTGAAAGTTACACATCGGAATAAACAAAAGGGAACAATTTTATCTTTTAAGAATCATGTCTGTTATGCAAATATTTTTTTTAATAATACATGCATGTACAAATATATATACTCTTAAACTGATACTGTTTCCTTTACACATCTATTTACTGCTTTAGCCTTTATAAGTATATAATATTACTGATAAATAATTGAATGTATCTGATGACAGTATTTCACTTCGGCCAAAAATTAACTTCTTTGTGTACAGTCTTGGTACCTTATTTAACGTATATTTTTGAAATTGTACACGTATTTATTTTTGAGGACTCTTGCCTTTTCCATATTTTTCACCCTCAACATCAACCATGACGTTACGTTTCATTTGTAATACTCTTTGTGACGTCATGGTACTCTGTGCATGTAGTCTTGCGTTACGTTGCTATGATCAATAAACAATAGAATAATGTACTTGAATAATATTACTTTGAAAATTCCCCCGTTTTCAAACTAGTTCAACTGCTGCCATCGACAAATTATACAAAATTGTGTACACTGGAAAATACCTTTCTTCTTATGTAATATGAGCGGACTCAAAGTGTCCCATGGGAATCCGGGTTAGAATAGGTCCTCAGTACCCCATGCTTATCGTAAAAGGCGACTAAATGAGGCGGTCCTTCGGATAAAACCTCAAAAACCGAGGCACCGTGTCATACTCCTCTATATCTGGGCCCATCATTGCAATTTTCATAAGGGACTGAAGGTTACTCTGAGTTAATATACTGCGGAAAGCAGTTTTGACCAGCATCATTTGACTATAGCCTCTTCCACACTCTGCAGTACATGGACTCGGAACCATCATGATTTCCAGAAGAATTTCTATTTTGTTGAATCTTGGTGGATATTCAGCTATGATGTGTTCATAAGACTGCAAAAAAAAAAAAAATAACCCAAAAAAACAAAAACAAAAATTTGACTTTTTTTCATGACAATTTTTTTTTCAAAGTACTGTACATCCGTTTCATTTTGGAATTGCAGTTAATGCTCTATCAAGACTAAATGGAGTGGACTTACTGTACTAGGGCTGTAATATCCTCCCTGTCATGGGTCGCCAGTGCCTCCCTGTCAGTGCCAGTTATATCTCATATAGTGTTCTTTTAAGAGTAAGTTACACATAGTATTATTTCTTACCAAAAAGACCCCGTGGGGATCCGGGTTGTTAGAATAGATACTCAGCACCCCCTAGCTTGTCGTAAAAGGCGACTAAATGGGGCGGTCCTTCGGATGAGACCGCAAAAACCGAGGCCCCGTGTCACAGCAGGTGTGGCACGTTAAAGATCCCTCCCTGCTCAAAGGCCATAAGCACCGAGCATAGGCCTAAATTTTACAGCCCTTCACCGGCAATGGTGACGTCTCCATGTGAGTGAAAGATTCTCGAGCGAGACGTTAAACAATATATAATCAATCAATCAACTTACCAAAAAAAGCAAAACAAAACAGAACAACAACAACATCAAGAACAACAACAAATAAAAAAACCCGCTAATGACGTCATGACGTCGACGTTTATTGACATTGTCTTGGAAAGTGACAAGCAAAACGATAACATGCAGGGATTTAATAAATACCATAAATATATCTACCTTTACAGTTAAATGGGTTAGAATATTTCCAGTCCTAAACGGAAATGAAAGAAATCTATGAATAAAGGAAAATTTTGTCTGGTTTAATTAACTGTGGAATTAAGAACTAAAACACTATTTAGTCAAAGAAAGCAAGAATGATTTAGTCGTCCATGCATGTACTCCAGCTAAGACTATGGTGCAACTTCCTCAAAATTACACTAAGGCAAAGTTTAGAAGAAACAACTATGATTTTTGGGCCAGATATTTTATTTCATCTTTTAAAAATCTACGTTTTCAAAAAAGAACCTCTACTTCCTCTACCGATAGTGAAATGTGTGTTCCCAAAATGCCCACATGTTCTTTAGTACGATGCAGGTAGATTTGTCCGGAATTTACAAAGTCAACAGGTATAAACTGGACCATCTCCAGGCATTTTATATTCCACTCATTCTAATAAAGATAATTACGCATAGTATAGCCAGTGTGTGGAATCACGTGATGGGTTTGAATTTACTAAATATAAGTATTTTTATCTAATGCTTAAAATCAGGATTATCGAAATGTAAGTGATGTTACAAATATTCTATCTTTAGGCCGAGGCGGTCATGCTAATTGCGGATTTTATCCGTACAACTGTCGTGTCGATAACTGAAATTTTCCGCCCGAAAAAAATTGAAAACCATAACCTTAAGCTTAGAATAAGTTAATTATTATGATCGAAATTTTACGATATTTTTACATGACTAGTGAACGTTTAGAATAATTCAGAGCATTGCATTTTATTTAATTTCCTGAAAATTCAGTCACATTACCTCCCTTTCCTCTCCCACTGGTAAAGAGAAGGCAGTGGGTTTAATCAGATTCCTGAAAATGGATTCTTAACACTGGATTTGTTTGAGGAGATGCAAATTGGCTGATTTATTATTGCCCTTTTTGGTTGCTAAAAAGAGTATAGCTCTATTATATGTACAAATGTTATAACTCTGAAATTTGAATGGTCATTTGTCAAAATTGAAAATTAGAGATTTATATTAAATAATTAGACATCTCGTTTGAATGGTTTTTTTTTAATGTAAGGGACATATAAAATTTATAATCGTACAGAGTAAATATAAATACTTAGCTCATAAACAAGTGGAAGAAAATTGGGATCGGGAAAAATATCTTCCGGATAAGAGTTCTAGTTAGCACGACCGTCGTGCGAATAGTGAAAAATATCATAAAAATATCTTTTATTTGAAAATTGATTGCATTCTATTCAGCACCTATGTCCTTAACGGTTTATGTTTTTAAATTCATTTCCGGATATCCATTTGAGAGAGGAGTGACGTTTCTGAATCATGTTAATATCATATACGTTATCTTAAGAATTATCTAGTTGCGTCCAAGGGGAAATATATGATAAAAAATTCAAATAAATGGGACTTTTAGTATTTTTATCCAAACATTTTCAATTATCAAATTAGAAGACTATGTCTTCTGATATGATTAAATAAAAAAAAAATAAAAACACGGGTTTCTCACAAACAATGTACAAATATCTGTTATATTATTTGTTTGTTTGTTTGACCTCCCGTCGAGAATTTTTCGCTCATATTGAGACTTCACCAGCTGTAGGTGAAGTACCACAAATTTAGACCTATTGCTTAGCACTCAGGGCAGTAGCAGTGAGGGTTCTTTAACGTGCCAACGCCTACCGTGACACGGGATCTCCGTTTTTAAGGTCATATCCGAAAGACCCGTGATTCTCACTTCTAAATGCCGAGCGTTTGGCGAAGGGGCAATTGCCCTGAGCGCTAAGCATAGGTCTAAATTTGTGGTACTTCACCTACAGCTGGTGACGTCTCAAAATGGGTGAAAAATTCTCGAAGGGACATAAAACAAATAAACAAACCTTTGTATGGAATTTTTACAGTGCTTTGGCGAATTCATATTAAGCGATATTGCATTCAAGTTTTGTATACATACATGGATGTGGCCTTATAGAAAACTTCATTTGAATGTGCCGAAAACCGTCAAGTCCGGTTTCGGATTTTAGATTTATAAGACGCACGTGCATTTTCAAAAATGAAAGTCATTTCTATGCACAGGAGGTCTTAAACAAATTATATAGAGCAATAAAATTGAAGATAACAAAACTTTATTTTTTTTACGTGTGGATAGGGCCGATATGCTATGCTTACAATACTCAACTCTTTTGAATAAATCTAACCATCCTTTACCTCTCTTACTACTTACATTTCAGTGCTATGGGATCTTTCATCCGTACTGAGGCGATTTAATTCAGAACTCTTAGACTGTATAAATATCGGTCATGTGACTGTTACAATCATGTGACATTAGAAGGAAAAAGGGGGGGGGGGGGGTATTCCTAATTTCATGTAACTAATAAACATGTACGTAACGACATTGGTTTTGACGACATAAAAACGGATGTATGAAGAATCGTTTTTTGGATTTTTTTTTATTTATCTTCACGAAGTTCGGGAAGCCTTAACAAAGCTGCGTGAATTTAACATAATATTAAATATCAGCATTCGATTTATTATGAGGGGACCTCCGTGGCGGAGTAGTTAGGGCATCGGGCTCAAAATCACAAAGCCTCTCACCTTTGTCGGCGCGTGTTCGAATCTCGGCCGCGGCGTTATGTGAGCAAGTTTGCCAGTTTACTTGCGGAAGGTCGGTGGTCTCCAGATAACTGAAAAAATTGTTGAGTGTGGCGGAAAGCAATAAATAATCAATCAATCAATCAATCGATTTCTTATAATAATACATTGTAATCCATTTACAAGGCTAGAACTAATCAATTTCATCACGGTCAAATGTTTTCACAGATATACATGTACGTACAAAAGTCTTAGCATAAGTTTCAAGGTTGATTTTAATCATCATAGGATGAAAATGAAATAATCTACCTAAATTCGTAAGCTGAGATCAGGATGTGTGATTTTGCCAGATCTCTGCGAGCCAACGCTTCGTGCTAGCTCGCTATTCCCCCTTCCCCATTTTTGGGGGAGGAGAGGGGGAGCTGGTATGATTAGAAATTTTGTGTTTTGTCGCCTTTACTATCCAGCATTGCCTTATGTATAATTATGTCACAATGAAATTGATTATGTATTTTGGTACAAATTATTTCATGTATACAGTACTCCTTAAACCTATAAATTATATTGTTCATGATAATATAATATGCAATGTCGTTTACGTTGTCTTCCACGAATACACATGGTACGTCCATAATCGCCTTCTGCGATTTGGAAGTATGGACGCTCGGACCAATTTCTCATCATATTTGATAATTTTCTTTTTTCACTATCGATATTATGTAAATTGAATTCTGTATACTTTTTTGTATCATATCTGAATATACAAACGATTTTGCATTTAGTAATTGGATAAATCACGATTACCTGAAACCTGTAGAACAATTTAACCTCCTAAATAATATGTTATGGGATTTTGTGTGAGGTGTTCTTACGTCATAGAAAGATACAATGAGCTCGTGATGCACCCATACTGTGTTCCCTAACGTAAACATGGAGCTGTTGTGTCGTAGAATAACGCTATGTTATCTTATTATCCGTGAATATATTAGTTTGAGACGGAACCATGCTGTTTCCTAACGTTGATGTTGAGAAAAAGTGTGAAATGTTATGTCGTAGAATAATGCAATGTTTTCTTGACGGCATAGTAATGTTGTCTTGGGAGTCAAGTCCCGGTAGCTCAGTGGTTAGAGCGTTTGCTTCGTAAGCGAGAGGTCGTGAGTTTGAACCCCGCTCGTGCCATAAAACTTAAGATGTAATAAACATAGGTAGTGATTGCTCCTTCGCCAAACGCTCGGCATAGAGAATGAGAATCACGAGTATTTCGTTGGCAGTTAAAGAACCTGATTGTCACGGCTCTCAGCGCTAAGCATAGGTCTAAAATTTGTGGTACTTCACCTACAGCTGGTGACGTCTCAATATGAGTGAAAAAAATCTCAAAGGGGGAAAACAAGCACGAAATGATAAAGGCGTGTGTGATATTTTTTTCGCAAATGTAAGATCGAGCTAGCGTTGATTCAAGTTGTGTTCGCCCATGTAAATAATAAGAAACTTGTAGTATGGAGCGTTGTTACGTCATAGAATAACGCAAGGTTTACTTATTCTTTTCTGCGCGAGTTTGTAAGCTAGTAACACAACTGTCTTGTGTTCTCTGGTTAATTGATGAAAAACGTGAAGTGATATGACGTAAACGTGTTTGTTTTTTGATGTAAGTACATGTTAGGCGTTGTTATTTCGTAGAATAACACGAACTTGATCTCAGAAGTATATTAGCTATTGACGCATTTATGCTCTGTCGCCTAACGTAAATAATAAGAAACTTGTATGGTGGGGCATGTTAAGTCATAGAATGGCGGTATGTCGACTTAATCTGCGCGAGTATATGATTCAACGATGGTGTGCTTCGTCACGTATATAATATATTGGAAGAGTGAGGAGTTGTTATGTCATAGAATGACAGACGGAGGACGGAAAGATCGAGGGTAAACTAATAGTTCTCTTCGGCAAAGCCGGTAGGAGACTAATAAATGTCTTAATGAATTAAACTCTTTGGTTTTGGTCTTTAAAAATGTTACGTATACAAGATATATTACATGTCTTCTCGAGTGACCATACCATATTATTTACCCCTCGGTGATTGGGCAACATAGCACTCCAAGGTTTTCCTGTCACCTGAGGCAAATGTTCTGGTATGACGCCCTCGGAGTCATGCAATATATGTAGTACAAAATTACAATGCTAACTGAAATCATATGCGATATATTATGAGCTGCATTCATAATACTAAATTTATGGACTTTAGGTATTATCGTAAGACGCGCAACCTTATTTTGTGTTTTATACTCTTCTTTTCACGGAGTACAACTTGCGTCACCGGAAGTGATATCGGCAATACTTAGCCTTGATGTATCTTTGCGACATCAGTTCTTTTTGACAGCACATTGAATTTCTATCGAATTGTGACGATTTTAGATTAAGTATTTAGATCCAAAACCCGAAATGCTCTCAAATATACCTTATTAATGCAAATACTTCGCTACAAACTCGGGCACTATTTATTGTCATTGAGGCAATATTGTGTTGCCGTTACCAACAAATGTTCGGATAAGAAGCGAAGAGTTCATAAATATTGAGTACATTTGCGTAAATTTCGAGCTATCGAGTCTTTTAATTTGTTGCCATTTGATAGGTATATCAATTTTAGTGACAGTGCTGCTTAAAAAGTCCAATACATACCTCGTAGAAGCGAGTCCACATCATACTACGTAGGGTATACCCATAATATATCATTGGACTTGTGAGGTACTGATCACTGAAAGCGTAAACAAATAAGGCTTAACGAATCATGTGTTGATGAACAGTGTGTAAAAGATGTATTACCGTAGGTAATTTGAAATCGGTCATCACACACGCCTCATGTTGAAGAATATCTCGTTGCGCCATCAATCAGAAATGCAGGATACGCTCGCTACACAATAAAACTATAACAAAACCAAAAGATGAAATTCCAAATTTATAACGAGTCGACACATCTGCCTCTAAACCTTTGATGTAGTGATGAAGTATTTTTCTTGTCTGTAAACTTTATATATATGTAAATTAAAGTAGAATAAATTGTGATACGTGTTCACTTTTACACGTGCACGTTACATGTTACAAGTGCCGTTACTAGAATATTGAAGATATGTGCACTATGTCTAACTGTTCACCATTTTTTCAATAATAACTACCAAACTACCGATGACACCAATTCAAGACCATCTCCTAGAAAGATGTGAATTAACAGAACTTGACACAATTTAAAGCTGTATAATTCTGTATTGTATTAAAATTATTTTGTTACGAACGAGGACAAAATGTTGGGTTTTTTTTTTTTAGAAAAGGGATGGGGGGGGGGGGGGGGTTGCAGGTGCACCTGAAAAATCTTGACAATATTTCGCCATACCTCAATTTTCTTATTCGGTCAGGGGGATTATGAATCTGCAATACATTTACACCATTTTAGTGTAGCTAAGTGAAATGGAGATACATGTAGTTGCTGACGGAAAAGTTAGAGGTACCCCCCCCCCCACCTCAACCTATGTCTGACCATTGTATCTAGTAGTTCAGATTTCAATAGATTTATCTTTATAATGATGATCGCATTACGGGTTTTAATTTAATCAGTTTAAATTAAAACCTCCCTCTCCCAACAATATTATATGATCTTCACATTTTAAAATAGGGGAATGGTCACGATTTGAACTGATGTTTGTTTGTTTTACGTCCCGATTTGAACTGAAGATTTTCAGAATTTATTTTTCCAAGATAATGTTCATAATACTTAGGTAATATTTTTCTAATGGTCAACCAACATTTTGAATGTCAGTTCTTGAGTTACAATTGAGATGCAACACTTACAATTGTTTGTTTTATGAACGAGATCCGTGCCATGTTTTGTTTATATTTGTAGATTTCTTGATAAAAAAAAAACATCATGTTTGAAACAAAATTAGATGTGACAAACACTAGAAACTGTTTAATTGTGATGAAAATAAAGTAATAGATTGGAAAAAATCTGCTTAAACAAAACTTAATAGAATATTTAACCAAAACCTCCTTGTAAGTTGACAATTTGTCGACCATTAGAAATTAAGCATCGTTAAGTGTTGCAAACATTAAACTGTAAAGAATAAAATTTGAAATATTCAGCTGAAATTGTGACTATGCCCCTTTATCGATAAAACGTAATTGAAATAGTTATGGTTTACATATTTTTCATACACATGATAAATACCGTATAGGATTTACAGTTAATGAGTAGAATAACACGTCAGGTAAGAACAAATTCTGATTTTAAAACGTGCCATTGAAATCAGAATTCATATTAATTTTTTAGAGGACTAATTTTTATAACACTATTAATAACACTTGTGCCACTCACCACCTCTTCTTTTTGGAGCCCCGTGGGGATCCGGGTTAGAATAGATCCTCAGTACCCCTTGCTTGTCGTAGGAGGCGACTAAATGGTCCGGTCTTTCGGATGAGACCGCAAAAACCGAGACCCCGTGTCAAAGCAGGTGTGGCACGATAAAGATCTCGTCCTGCTCAAAGGCCCCGAGAGCCGAGCATAGACCTATATTTTGCAGCCCTTCACCGGCAATGGTGACGCCTCCATATGAGTGAAAAATTCTCGAGCAGGACAACAATATATAATCAATCAATCTTCTTGGACCGACGGGGCTCAGCTGTAGCCTATCGATGGAGCTTGTGTTATTTCATTGGCCAATATCGAATATCCACTCACTGAATTCGGACAGGGGATGACAGAAATTTACGGAGCGGCGTCCTCAAAGTGTTCTATCTCTAGACCTGTTTCCAGTGTACCCGTATCGTGTAGTATACACAAGCTAATTGACACTTGTCGGTGACCCCTCAATCAGTACCTGATTATCGATTATCAACGAAACCATCGAAGACAGTTTATTCCAGTTTCCTTTGATATATAGGTATCCCCACGCTTTCAATGTTTCACTAAGACCTTCCAACTATGTGATCGGATAATAATCCGTTATTCATTTTAAAATTAAAATTCGAAATAATTAATTGATAATATTGATATTTTGAATATATAGCAGATATTTTATGATTATTCTGCGGATCATTTTTTTTCTCTCAATATTTTCGCCGTGGTGTCTATATGTATATAAGAAAACTAGTAAAATTACAAATTGGTAAATATTTAATACGAGAATGGACAAATTGCGATGATTTTTTAATGCGATCTTATATCATGCTCACGTTTTGACTATTGTTTTATGAACAATATCACCAAATGGACCGTGAAATAATAAACAAAAATGTTTACGGACATAGTGTGACAGTTCCTAAAAAAGTCTATAAAAAAGTCACATATAGTGACACTTTGGAGAAAAAATGGGCGGACATATAGTGTAGGGACATATAGTGACAATTTGGTCCAAAATTGGGCGGACATATAGTGCAAGCGGAGATATAAGGACTCTACAAATCGTCGTAATAGCATATTAATAAACTATACCTTAATGAAGATGAATGATTTCATATAAAATATCAGCAAACAATTCCCCTAACGCACTTATTCAATGTTGTTGTTTACATCCAACTGGCCTTTTTATTCTATTATCAAGGACGATTTCAATGTCACAGAATGATATTAAAATTACCAATGCGCATATTTGAAATTTGAAAATGGGTCTATGCACTTAATATACAATATCAAAATAAACATAAAATAGCCATTGGACAAACATCAAATAGCCATTGGACAAACATCAAATAGCCATTGGACAAACATAAGATAGCCATTGGACAAACATAAAATAGCCATTGGACAAACATCAAATAGCCATTGGACAAACATCAAATAGCCATTAGACAAACATCAAATAGCCATTGGACAAACATAAGATAGCCATTGGACAAACAGTTGCATGAATATACAGTTTTAAACTGACAGCGGTAGAGATTGATTGATTGATTAAATATTGTTTAACGTCCCGCTCGACAGCGGCGGTGATTAACGGCAAATTATTTTGACATTTTCTCAGCGATATAACCAGAAACTTGTTTGACGTGGCCTACTGTTTTATTGCAACATTATATAGTTCTAGTAGAACGTCCACTTAAGTAATTTAGGTACAAACTTGTGACAGTTTATTCTATATGACATTCATGAACTGACATGAAACGTGAATGGCGGTCCTGGTAAATTACTCGACTTCCCGTATACCGCGCACTGGTGAAGAGGACAGGGACTCTCCTGCCAAGCGTATCTGACCTGCACCACGTGATTTGCATGGTTACATAAAGATATATCTAAGGTAACAGAAGCATAGTCATGTGATGTCATCGTGGCGTTCATCCAGTGGGTGTCAAAACTGTTGCAGAACGTTGTATTATGATTTACGCAGCATACCTAATGCAAAGTAAAAGACAAATTACATATACTTCATAAAGCATATCAACCTTTCATACAGAATACTAATAAAACGAGATTTTTAACAATAATTAAGAAGATCCTTAATGACCTTTACAAAAATGTGTTTATTTAAACTATTATTAAATAATCACGATTGTAAAATCAGTCATTTCCAAAAGGTTATGACGTAGTTGTTGACATGATGTGTTGTTTCGTTGTGATTTCTTCCTTTTTACGTAAAAGATTTGAATTAGTAAGTATGTGAAAACGAACGTTTTGGTCATAATTAACCCGTTTTTGCACTACTAAATATTAGTACAAAGCATGTGTAAATGCATCTAATACCTGGAACCCATCACTTGATCTGACTTCTATTGGGGCGAGACCCCGGTCGTATTCTATCGTAAGTTGGCGGTGTGTGCTGTCAATCACAGCAGACGTAGGAAATGGACCCTCAAATTCCACGCCTCTCTGATGATATGCCACGCCCAATGCCGCAAGATACAAACGATATGCTACATCATGCTTGTATCGTGGGTGTATGCTAAAAGAAAACGTTCTGTATTAAAGCATTATGGCAAGTTAATCAGATAGAGGGCGAGGGGTGTTAACTGCTAATCATTTTCTTATATATATGCATATAATTCTTCCAAGGCATTGTCGTCAACTGACTTTGAGTACGACGAAGTACGTGGGTTCGTCACCAAGTTCAGTTATAAACCAAACTCAGGTTTTTTTTCAAAGTCAAGAAAATAGTCCGCTATGGAAAGGCAAGACAACGAACAGCAATGCGTGTCATAACTCCTATAAGGAATTCAAAATTAAGAGATGGGCAAACACGGAACCAGAGGTATAGAACCAGAGGTATAGTATCATAAGTTTGTCACGACGTAGCGTTGTGTGAATCTTTGATCAACATGACAAATGAAGGGACGTTAACTTCTATTTTGGAACTATACTCTGTTCTTACAACACATGTTGTGTAAAGAAAATATCGGATGGTTTCTGTACGTCTGTTTTAGATAGGACGTATTACGATACAGCGTTGTCTGAACGTCCTCATTTTCCAGGTTTTCTGTTTCCACTTTCGTCTGTCTGTCACACATTATGCTGAAGCTTATTTTGTAGCTCCTCTCCGGATCAATCTGGTCATATTAAAACTGTGATCTATGTCGACATACCTAGCAGGAATTTCAACCCTTTATTTGACATTTAGCATTATATGGATTGTCAATGATTTTCCGTCTATTTTCCCCACAGTTTACAAGTCAGAATAATATTATTTAACAGCGAGTTGTATTATGATATTGTAAATATGCATATATGGCAAGGATTTTGATTTTCTTGCATTTTGTGAGAACATGGCAGGTTGTAGGGCTTATAGTCAGTGTCTAGGAAATATTACTAGAGAGTACATGGTTTGCCTATCAAACTATCACACAGAGTTACAACTAGGACCTTCATATTTTACAGATTGTTTTTGTGGGTATTGATGATGTGCAAGTAGCAATGATTTTGATTCTTCTAAATTTTGGAGGGAATAGCAGGTTGTTGATCTTGGTCAGTTTCGACGAAATATTCATTTTGAAAATGGGTACATGGTTTGTCCATCTATAACCAACTTCTCTCCCAGTTTACATAAAAACGTTTGAAAAGAATTGAAGATGTGTGCATTACAAAACATTTGATTCTCAACAATGTTGTAACTTTCCATGTTTGAAAAAAATAATTGAAGTTGATGACAATTTTGGGGGAATGCCTGTGATTTATCAATTTACCTCTTGTCAGAGTTTTTAAGCTGGAAAAATCGCCTCCAAATTCTGGTAGTTTTACCATCTTTGCTAATCAATTTCATAAAATTAAATAAACACTCTAATAAAATCACTCTTACACAAGTTGGAAAGGAGTATATCAAGTACCGTTTCTGGCATTCGTGTTCGAATTAAGTATTTATTTCTTCATTTCACATTAACTCGTATTTGCCTTTAACATCTAAATTTCCTTGGCCCATTGTTAATAAATATTTGGATGGTACACTTCATTTCTATTTCATGAAACAACGGCATTTAATTTCGGAATAAATGTTATCGATCATTGAATTCGTCGTTTTGGGAAAAATACTGAAATACTCTAATTATGTTTATAAATGAAAAATATAAACATTGGCGTACCTTCCATAGGGTGATTTGAAGTCCGGGAGATCTATAGCTACCGCCATGAAGACGTTGTGGAGTAGTGAATTGGGAACATATCCGATGTTAGCTGTTTGTGCCCACCTTAGCTGTGGAAAAGCAAGGTTCCTTGACTCCTCTTTGTTAGGGGCTAACTGTAAGAATTACAGTACTACATTTTACACCGTAAATATTAAAGACAGTGTTCCTGTCATAACCACAAAATCGAACTCTTTTACCCACAGATAACGTTTAAGTTTGTTTTATGAATAATTCACGAGATCAGGATGAGTTGTTTCATATCAATTCTGTCAGTCTAAATTTTAAACTTGATTCATTTTACGAAGATTAACAAATAAGTTCCATAACTTCTATTAATACTTCTGATCGACTCGGATATTGACGTGAAGGGGTTACTGGTGGAAGGAAACTGGAGTACCAAGAGGAAACTTCCGTCTTAAAGTGAATGACTACCATACTCTCTAACCTACAACTATTTCATTGCCGATCCTGAGGACTTAACACGGGTAACAGCGGTGAAAAGTGATTGCATTAACCACTACGCTACACAGAACCCAATTCGGACATACATTGTATATATTGGATATTAGTGGTGGAGGACAAAAATTGGATTTAAGATATCTTGATTCACCGCTTTAAGAACATTGGTGTAAACAATACAGTGATTTTTAAAGATCTGACAGTAGATTCCCTACAATATGCATGCAATGAGCACGTATCATTTATAGACATACATAAGGGGATTCAAGGCAACTAAGGGGTCTGTTATTTGAAAATGCTTCATCATAAATAAGTCACCCCAATGAAGGCATACTGCAAAATGAAAATGTTAGTATATAGTTCATTCATGAACAAAAACTTCACAATAGAGAAGTACCTGTACGAAACCGAATGGGAAGGAGGGGCTGGTTGTTCCTCCAGACTCTTTACTGAACTTCGCTCTCCAGTCGTTTATCATCTCAAGAAACTGGCAGGAGTATTGGTAGGCGTGAGCGGCATTAGCCTCTCCTGTTTATATACACGCAAGCGAGATAACTCGTATGTATTATAGTGCTATTGTTCACAAGAAATACTTTCATAAATTTACGAAAAAAGTAATATTTACTAATCTTAATATAGATAAAGATATAATGAATTCTAAGAACGTTACCTTGGTACCAGATGAAGCCTTTGATCGTGTTTCTCAAAAGTGGGTAGATCATAGCATTGTAAAGCTGGTTTACTTGGTATTGATTCCTACAAGCAAAATGATACTACGGGTATGAACATGCACATCTTTGGTGATCTGTCAAAAGCGTCTACATGTGAAAAAAAAACCAAACAAAAAACCAACAACATATTTTATATATCCCAGTGAATTCGAAATAAAGGATGCCACAGAGTACCTCGTATCTTCTTTGTATTTGGATATTTTATCGAACATTTAGACTTTAACGGCAAACTAAGAACACAACTTTATGACAAATGACATTACGTCAGCTTCTCCATAGTCAGCTTCCCATATTTGTGTATCAATATTCTCTTATTATCTGCATATGGTATTTATGTCTCTCAATTGATTCGCTACACAAGGACATGTTCTGCGTATGATGAGTTTTTAAATCGATACAGACTACTGACAAATAAATTGATGATGGAGGGGTTTCCAACAGTCTCGGCTAGAGTCAGCATTTCGCAAATTCTATAGTCGTGATTTTGTTTGCAAATACATGCTGTCATTAGGTTAAATGCCACCTGACATGTTTCGTAGGAATTGTTAAGACATTCTTTAATGCTGATTTTGAATTTGGATTACTCCGTTTACCTGACTACGATATAATATAGCTCATGACAACAGGGGAAGAAATAAAAAACTACCTTTTTCGACGACCACTAAATCCACTGCATGCTTTAATTGCGTCAGGTGATGACCATGCCTCGATTCTCGTACCTCCCCAGTTTGTTTCGACCAAGCCGATTGGATAATTATAATGCTGTGACAGGTATTTTCCAAACAACCAACATACCGCTGAATACCTTGGAAGACTTTCTGAAAACAGTTGTTTAATTCATTGTTCATTTAAACACTAAATGGTCGTAATATGTAAAATTCAACAAACTATACGAGCAGTATAGACATGGAACTATAAATGGACGTACGTTGAGTTGGCTTCACCCACGCTGTATCTATATGGTTAACATCGGTAAAAGGTGTGCTAGAAAATTCCCTATGTACGTGAAACAGTCGAATATTTGGGTAGCTTGCACTGTCTGCATACTCTTCACTCACATTCATCAGCTATTCAAACAATGTGAGTTCTAGGAATTCAAATCATATACTATTCAATATCTACTTACAGAGTAAGTATTAAATAAGGCATTTACCCTAGATGTGTAGAACTCCATATTGCTCTGTCCAGAACAAACCCAGACGTCGCCAAATAGAACGTCAGAAACCTGAATTGTTCCCAGACTTGACATGGCAGACACAGTATACGGACCGTGGTCTGTGGGACTCGTGAATGTTGCTTGCCAAATCTGATGACTATTGACTGTTGCCCTAGCAACTTCACTGTTGTTTAGTTTAATGTGCACTACGTCACCAATTTTGCTGGAGTGTCCCCATATGCTTGTTCCGGCGGAACTCTGCTGTAGTACCATGTGATCATGATAGTAGGAGGAGAATGTAAAATTGGCTGCGTCTGTTTTTAAATACATCGAAATCAGTATAGAAATATTTTCTTAAATGACAAATAATTATAAAACATAAGATATCTGATATTCTTGTCGCAGAATGATCATCTTGGTCAGACTGATTTTTTCTTCTTTCCACATCCATTACAAAACTTGACTCAAAATATTTAGACAGTATAATTATAGGTAAAAATGTTGGCATGCCACAAAGAAAACAAAACAAGTAAATACGTCAACCAATTTATGTTATATTAATTAATATTTACATATTTCAATGACCTTGCCTTTGATATCTTTTCAAATTTAATGATAGTCATTTCCTCATGAATGTCTTGTGTATATAAATCATGAATAATATAGTACATCCATTTCAACTACTGCGAATTACGATAGAAATAAAATTAGAATGTAAAGCTAAGGGGAAAATCCTATTAGAAAATGTATTAGAATGCAAAAGACCTGCGACATTTCATGTCCGCATACTTTTCGTGAAGCACTAAGCTCGCGATCCTCTCTTGAAGGATGCCGGCGTATTTTTCAAAATTAAATTTAATTCTAAATCATAAGTTAAAACATGTGCATCCTCTCTTGAAGGATGCCGGTGTATTTTCAAAATTAAGTTTAATTCTAAATCATAAGTTAAAACATGTGCATATAATAAAAAAGTAAAATACACAAACCAGTTTGTCATATTATAAGTCAAAATCACATGTCATGAGGAATTCAAATGCATCAACCATATTATATTTTAAAAAGTTGAGGAGGACTGATATTATGGCAAATTTTAGCCCGATAAAGAATTCATCACGTCTAGATCTCTGAGAGTCATACAAAGGTCAAAATTTGTGATAATTCACCTACAGCTAGCGATATATCAATATGATTGAAAAATATTCAAAGGTACGTAAATCAACAAAAAAATCCATATATTTCAATGAAAAAAAAGTATCTTAATTATCATACTGGCAAATAAATTTTCTAATTCTAGGATATCTAAATTCTGCATTGCACTTAAAAGTATTCATATTCTTAAAATTTTGATACTTATATGAAATATTTATACAGTGTACGTTTGGATATTATTTCTTTGCGCAATTGAATTCTTGCATCAAAAGATAGTGGAGAACAGCAATTCTAAGCACGGGAAATGCATTGAATAAATAGGGGGGAAGGGGCACATTATATAGTGCGTAAATTGCACTTACTTGCGTACGGCGCAAACATCAAGGTTGTTAGAGTAATCAAGTAGAGAGTTGGAGACCTCATCGTCCACGTATGTGTGACCCTACTACTGTGAACACGCGGTGTATTTATAAGTACAGTACAATCTTAGACCAGAGTTTTTGAACCGAAATGGCTGTTTGCAGACAAGAAGTAGTCTAGCTGAGCAATGGTCATTCACTAACGTGCACAATATCTGCTTATCTATCATTATTACGAGTTATGTAGACATTCATTTATGTGTAAATCCGACCTAAATTCTTTCATTTACACTGAATTCATTATCTGCAAGTAATGTACCATACACATGTATAATTTGTTATCAGTCTCGTTGTTGTTGTGTCAGAAATTGCGTGTGGAAAAACGAGAAACGTTATTGTTGCGGTAGAATTATGTTATAAATAACATGTATAAAGGTTCAACCTTTCAGCGGGTCAAATGCTGTCTGATGTGTTTCATACCAATTGTTGGGCCGTTCTTTATGCACTGATTTTGACTACACGGACCCCAAGACATACCAGAGGTGAAATGAGGTACCTAGGAGGAGTAAGCATCCCCTGTCGACCGGTCACACCCGTCGTTAGCCCTATATATTGATCACGTAAACAGAGTAATCCGTGGCCGAGTGGTTAAAGCATTGTGCTCAAAATCACAAGGCCTCTCACCTCTAGTTGGCTCGGGTTCAAATCCCGCTCACGCCCATATATGTGAGAAAGTTTGCCAGTTTAATTTCGGAGGGTCGGTGGTCTCTTCCCGGATACATTGTATCTGGGTTCTCTCCTCCACCTACAAAAACTGGACGCCACCAGATAACTGAAAATTGTTGAGTGTGGCGGAAAACAAACAAACAAACAAACAAACAAACAATCAATCAATCAATCAAAGTACTCCATAGTACGGGTACAAGGCTCACAACATATCAATCAACTGTCGAATCAAGAAAAGCATCAGTCATTAGAATACAATATAAGCACATAATATTGAACAAGTAATATGCAAACCAATTTGCAATAAACGTTTTCAAATTGTTATGCAGTAAAAACATTGTTCCTTGCATACTTGATATTTACAAATTTCAACGTAAACAAAAGTGTACAAAATTTTAGCAAGTAAAACTTTGAAAGCTTAATGAAAAGCACTGCAGTTCATGCACTCATGTACTTTCAAAACTGAAATTCATTTTGTATACTTACATTCTACTTTCATTTCTTTCGAGACTCTAGCCGCTAAAACATACTAGTTATGGTCATCAAAAGTGAAATGCACATTGTCCACATCTGCATAAACAGTGCGACATTTAAAAAAATTCAAAGTGCATGTGGTGAGATTTTTTGAGTAGTACGTCATAGTCAAAGGTTGGGCTTTTACATCCTTTTAAATTAATTAATTTATTAATTTTGGGGAATAATGAGATTGAAATCCTCTCTTTGCAGCTTCCAAAGGCAAAAATGCCAAAATCAAGAAAAATAACATAGAGGCTAATAACGTTTTTATTAAAATTAGGAATAGTGTTTGTCATATATATTTGTAAATGTTAAGTACATACAGTTAGAAAATTAACATTAATTAGAAATTCAAAGTCCACCTAAGGAAAATACTGGGATGATTTGACCCTGTCATTCGCCAAATATACCTAACATTGACGTTTCTCAGACACTATCAGGCATAAATGTTCTGACAACAAATAATTCTACTCATAAAGTTCCTTATTTTGTTTCAGCTACAGCTGAAACCGCATCACTGACGGTACAGATTGCAATGGGCAAGGCAACATCTGACTGAACGTCAGATGAGTCCAGGTTTAACGTTAGTGACGACGACGTCAGATGAGTCCAGGTTTAACGTTAGTGACGACGACGTCAGATGAGTCCAGGTTTAACGTTAGTGACGACGACGGCAGATGTCGAGTTTACCGGCGTTGACATGACTGTTTTGCAGACAATTGTGTCCTCGAGCGCGACAGGTTTGGAGGGGGATTCGTCATGGTCTGGGGTGCGATTGACCACAATCTTCGGTCACAACTGGTCGTTTCAAATGGAACCCTCACTGCTAGGAGGTATGTGGACGAACATCTGCAGCCTGTTTAGCACCATTAATGCAGCAGCATATATATAACATTACCCCGTGTATGCACAAGTGAATATATATATGCTAATTATAATGAAATTTGAAGCAAAACTCAGATATTAGAGTTTCAAGCCCCAATTGAAAAAATAGAAAGTACATGCATTATTATCAATTGCATGTGGATTGTTTTTTTTCATGTCGCCGAGATCGATTGTTTGATTGATTGATTGGGGTTTTACGCCGTGTTGACAATATTTCAGCCATGTTACGGCGATTAAACAACTGAAACATGGTTGGTTTTGAAAGCTGAAGTTTCCCTGACGGCCCTCAGTGAGCCTACTCTTTTTCGAAAATCAAGGAAACGATCTTTTACGTGCCAAGGGGGTTGTAATCCTTGACACGGGGCACCCTTTAAAGTCCCATCCGACGGACTTAAAAATTAAAAATCGTAAACAGGTAAAAATACATATCATTTTGTGTATATGAATAGGTTATATTGTAAAGGATCAAATTTTTCTGTAAAAGTCGCTTTCTTGTAAATATTTTATAATAAGATGATAGTCAATATTTGTAAAAAGTTGATACATTGATTGCACATTATTAAAAAGTCTATTTCGTTTGGGTGTAAAATCACTACATTCCAAAAGAATGTGTTGTATAGTTAATGGACAGTCACAAGATATACATTCAGGTTGAAGTTCTCTGTTTGATAAATAAGAGTGTGTCAATTTTGAATGTCCGATGCGAATTCTTGAAATAATAACTTCGTCCTGGCGTTTCATTACAATGTTACACGATTTGTTTACTTTGTTTTGAATAGAATACAGTTTACTTCTGTCACAGAAATCCCAATATATTTGCCAAAGATCATTTACATATAGTTCTATGTTATATTTCAAATCTGTGTAAGGAATTTTAAAATGTACAATATCGTTTTGTAGTGCATTCTTTGCCTCTTTGTCTGCTTTGTTGTTACCATGGATACCAATATGACTAGGAATCCAGCAGAACTCAACTATTTTATTTTGTTTAGTTAGAAGATAATACTGGTTTAAAATGTCTAAAATATATGGATGATCAATATTCATATTACTTATAGACTGTAGACAAGATAGGGAGTCTGATCGAAGATAGGGGGTGCGGGTGGGGTGGAGGATATTGTTTTTGTCCTGTCTGTCATTCTGTCTGAAACTTTAATCTTCCTAATAACTTTTGAACAGTAAATGTATCTCACATGATATTCCTTGTGACAAGACCTTTCCGTTGGTACCAAATTGTTTGACCTTGTGACCTTGTCCTTGGTGTTTGACCTAATGTTTAAAATCATAACCTTGGCAATAACGTTTGAATGGTAAGTACTATTGCTTTTATATTTTCCATGGGTATTCCTTGCAACAAGAGCTATTCGTTGATACCACACTTTTGATCTTTTGACCTTGACCGTGGTATTTGTCTATTCTAAAAATGTTTACATTGGCCATAACTTTTAAATGGTAAATACTATGGCTTTCATATTCCACATGTGTATTTCCTGTGACAAGACCTTCGTTTTGTTTGTTTGTTGTTGCGAGTGGAAGTTGTGTACTGAATAACCTGAGTACGTAAATGTGATGTCAACAGGTTTAAAGTTTTATTATCAGTTATTGTAAATTCCTGAACATTGACCATTTCTTAAACGTATTAAAGATACATGTGGTTTGAATTCAATAAATAATAAGAAGTATAACATATAGGCCCCCCTCAGCTGTGTCATCTGTACTCGTAAAAATGTTTATGCTAACAGTCAAAGCAAGGAAATGCTAGGAGCTTTAAGGACACTATCTGTCAATGTGTTGATCTGTTATTATATTTCGTTAGATTATGTTGAATGGTTAAAGATGAAATATCCCCATCTTCTTGAAGGCAGAGCAGATATAAATTGCATTGTTAGTGTACTCTTTTAACTGACATCAAATATACATCACTGCACTTGGTGTGATGATCTTTTGAACTGAAAATCACCGGGGGTCTCTAATACCAGTGACCAACTCATGCGTGAAATATCATCATTATTAAGAAAAAAAGGTTTCTCAAAACATTCATCAGATACCAAATGTTTATTGTACTGCATTGCACCTGGCTTACCTTGACGTGACCTGAAAATCATTAGGGGTCATCTACGTACTCATAACACCCCAAATATAACAAATGAATTAAAGACTCTCAATACAATGGGAGGACATCAGTTGTATAGAATGCTACAATGCACTTAGTGACGTGTG
Organism: Ostrea denselamellosa; assembly: GCA_024699665.1. Taxonomy (NCBI): domain Eukaryota; kingdom Metazoa; phylum Mollusca; class Bivalvia; order Ostreida; family Ostreidae; genus Ostrea; species Ostrea denselamellosa. The sequence continues at coordinate 5,707,981 of JAMZEH010000047.1, read as the reverse complement.
ATATTTTGTCCAAAAAATCGATTGGGGCCATCTACTACTAATCACCAACCCCTGTACGGAATTCCATTAGTATCAAACAAAGGGTTCTCAAGATATCGGGTAGACACCAATTGTTCAGAGTACTGCATGCACCCGGTGACATTTGACCTGAAAATCAATTAGGACCATCTACCACGAATGATTAACCTCTGTGTGAAATATCGTCACTATCAAAGAAAGGGTTCTTAAAATAATGGGTGGACACTAATTGTGCAAAATACTGCATTGTACTCTTTAACCTTTGAACTTCTGACCTGAAAATAAATAGGGGCCATCTACTACCAATGACTAACTTTTGTAGGAAATATCATCATTACGAAAGAAAGCGTTCTCAAAATATTGGGCTGACACCAATTGTATAGAGTAATACATTGCCCTTTGAACCTGAAAATCAATAGAGATCATCTATTACTAATGTCCAATGTGTGAAATATCATCAATATCAAGCAAAAGGATTTCAGGATATTGGACGAACACTTATTGTTCAGAGTACTGCATTGCACCCTGTGGTCTTTGATCTGAAAGTTAGTACGGGTTATCTACAACCAATGACTAACTTTTGTAGATATGTCACCACTTTCAAACTTGGAAATCAAATGGGGTTCTCTTCTATTCACAACCCCGTGGGGATCCGGGTTGTTAGAAAAGATCCTCAGCAACCCTAGCTAGTCGTAAGAGGCGACTAAATGGGGCGGTCCTCCGGATGAGACCGCAAAATCCGAGGTTCCGTGTCACAGCAGGTGTGGCACGTTAAAGCTCCCTCCCTGCTTAAAGGCCATAAGCGCCGAGCATAGGCCTCAATTTGCAGCCCTTCATCGGCAATGGTGAAATCTCCATATGAGTGAAAGATTCTCGAGCGGGACGTTAAACAATATATAATCAATCAATCTATTCACAACCAACCCATATATGAAATCATAATGATCAAGTGAATAGTTCTCAAGATATTGAGCGGACAACATATGATATAGCGACCGACAGGTACAAAGCAACATGCCCCACTTCTTTCAAGGAGGCGTTTATATACATTGGTTCAATCAAAAAAGAAGGATTTGATTTGATTATTTATTGCTTTCCGCCACACTCAACAATTTTTCGGTTATCTGGTGGCGTCCAGTTTTTGTTGGTGGAGGAGAGAACCCAGATACAATGTACCTGGGAATAGACCACCGACCTTCCGCAAGTGAACTGGCAAACTTGCTCACATAACGCCGCGGCCGAGATTCGAACACGCGCCGACAGAGGTGAGAGGGTTTGTGATTTTGAGCCCGATGCTCTAACCACTCGGCCACGGAGGCCCCCCCAAAAAGAAGGAAAGTAATATAGAGTAATATGAGGACTTGCAGATTATACGTCCAGTTCATGGTTCCCCTCCATTTTATTCACAATCAAAGATGAGTCATGAGAAATTAGATGAAGAAATATCTGTTATTGGGTTTACGTGTACAGACGAGTACAGTACAAAGATGCGTATTCCTAATAGATCATAAATTTATTGACTGGGAAGAGATTGGCCAAAACAAGAATAACGACATCAATATTTGATATAAGAGTCTGACAAAATGTTAAGCGTGTTACATCTTCTTTCCTTTAATAATGACCTTTTTGCACTTTATATATGGAAAAAATTTACAATACAGAATTTGAGAGTTTAATAGAGAACACTTTAGGAGTAATGTAATTTTCTAAAACTGCAAATAAATTGCAAAGGTTTATATTCGAATTTAAATGGGACTTTTTAAAAAAAAAAAGAAGATCAAATTTATTAATTATCGGTCAGAATACTAAATATTTATACAAAATTTAAGTAAAGTAATTTAGAATTTTTATAAGAGTCAGTGTTTTGTTTGGAAAAATATATCAACCAAATTTATGAGTTACAATATATGATTTAGTTCCAAGTCTCCAACTACTTGCATCATCAATTACAAAACTGATTGATTGATTGTTGTTGTTTTCCGCCACAATAAACGATTTTTCAGTTATCTGGTGGCGTCCAGCTTTTGTTGGTGGAAGAGAGAACCCAAATACAATGTGCCCGGGAAGAAACCACCGATCTTCCGAAAGTAAACGGCAAACCTTTTCACATATATCGTTTACAGGTATAAGGGTATTTAAATTTAAGATATATTGGACGAAAGAGAAACTGTAAAATCGTGCAGATTTAAAGCTTTACCATTAAACAATCCTTCCGCCACTAAATACAGTCATTGCAACCCCCTTTAAAATTTTTTGGAACTGGGTAGCTTTAAGTAATATATGTGTACCAATGATCAATATTTACTCAGTTAAGGCATCCGGAGCTGTTGTGTTCAATCATCATTGTTTTAAAATAATCTTTTTATAATAATGTCCGAAAAACTATATATCAAGAGGTTTTATTCTGCTAAACTAACTTCATGCAAGTTAGTCGATTTGTTGTGTGATTTTGGGAATTTATGTAGCGTACATTGCATCAATACGTACGAAGAACCATGAGGATGGATGTTGGTTGGTTGTATATTGTTTAACGTCCTCTCGAGAAGTTTTCACTCATATGAAAACGTCAACATTGCCGGTGAAAGGCTGCGAAATGTAGGCCAATGTTCGGCGCTTACAGCCTTAACTTTCAGCTGTGAGGGATCTTCACTGTGCCTTACACTAACTCGATGTTTATGCTCTCATAAGAAGGACCACCTCATTTAGTCTCCTCTTAAAACAAGCAAGGGGTACTGGGGAGGTAACTACATGTAGATGACCCTTGTCTGTGTTGTGTCTCCGGACTTCAAATCCTGGATCCTCCCCTCTATATTCATGTAATTTTGTATAAGGGGTGGGGGTGTTGCATGCATGGTAAATTGGGTCCTTCAGTGCATGTTTTCAGTTGTCTTCACTCCCAACATTCTTACTTGCACTTTCAAAAATGTGGAGGAGGGCAGTCACCCAAATACCTCTATTTGCATATGCAATAAACAAATTACAATTACCGTTTTTGAACAAAAGCCCCCCCCCCCCCCCCCCCCCCCCCCAAATATTACGAGCCTATATTGACACAATAGTAAGACTTGTTGAACAAAATAAATATCATTTAAACTGCCTTTCAATACTACAATCTAATCATTTAAATGACTAACTTCCTGAATTTTTCATTACTTCATAATCATCACCGATAATGCCAGTACCTTGGTGAGTAATGAATGCATTGATGGTGCATGTATTTCATATACAGAAAACTATAGCTCTGGCGGATTTATTTCAGGTTTCCTTCATTGTGGAAGTTGACCTGACCGCTACTCTTTCAATAGGTCAAAAATCCCACGTGGTGTAAATTTAAGTTGAAAGATGAGCTGCATGCATCGTTTACGGACAGTCAAAATTAATAATTTGGAGGGGGAAAAAAACTTTGTACAGAGAAGGTTGGTGAAAAATGTTAACTTACAAAATGACCCTGCCCTGTGGCTTCTCTGATTTTAAGCTTTAGACCAACCGCTAATACTTGGTAGAAAATTTTGGATTCAAGAATACCGCCAAGTGGTTTATTTACATCATTTAACATAAAAGCCAGGTTTCAATGTCCTCAAGCACACCTTCATACGCTTTAAAGTTAGAACCTCAAATAGGCAAGGTGTGACACGGGGGGGGGGGGGGGTATTTTAGACAAGGTGGACTTCTGGTGTATTCAAAATACACATACGCCGCGCCACGCCGTGTGCAAGGTATAAAGCAGACCATCGTGTGTTTTCCAACGTGCGTTGCGGAATACTTGTGGCCTGTACTGTACCATATTAATAATCGACATGCGTAGTATATCGGGAAAAGGAAGCACTGAAGATACGAAAACTTCCTTAGTGTTCTCAGTTCTGTGTGAATATATACTCATCTGTAACGAAAAAAAAGCCAACTTAAAGTTTGATGATATGCAGATAAAGATACAACGTACAAGGAAATAAATAGATATAAACTTTAGAATACGGAAGTTTTTACATGGGTATAAACGGCATGTGCCTTGATAACAAATAAAATGTGAATAGCAGATTACGGCGAGAGGACATTATCTTGCTCAGACCAAAGGTAACCGATGAAACACGTTTACGTTTTAGCTTTGTTATTTTGTATGATGGTGATGCGTCGCAGTTCATACGCTCATATATTTTTTTAAAAATATGAAATTCATTTCTTATATGCAACTCTGGAATGTGATACAAAAAGTCTAGTGACACTTTAACTGAATTTTATAGGAAGATATATGCATATAATTTTATTATATAAAATTGCAAATGACATCACTCTCAATTCAATTTAAAATATATTAAAAAATCAGAGGGTTTTTTTTTCTATGAAAGGGAGGAATTCTTTTTCTTTTTTGTTGTTGATTAATTTATAAATTTTGTGCGACACAGTGCTATTGTGCGTACCACTGTATCTTGCCGCCACACATTGGATCCACCCACTTTTAAGCACATCACTAACATAGAAAATAAGAAAAACCAAAAGAACACGTATATTTCAGAGTCAAGAGTTGGTTGTACATTGCAGTATTGCCATGCTTATCACTATTACAGTCTTTTCTTATTTTTTTTTTTAGTTAATTCTTTCAGAGATAAACATCATTTAGTTGATTTCACACATAAACCTCGGTAAATGTGTATGGCTCACATTATAAAACCCTTTAAAACATCCTCAATTCTCGCCACTTTCACTTTCACTCCAATTAAGGAATACTCAGTGTTAAGCATTTACTTACTATTGCTAAATGTCACATTATATCTATTTTGAAAGTTATCGAGGAAGTAACGAGACGAAGCTCTATGGTACACTGAATAGACTGAGAGTGTATGCTGATGCCTGTTGTGTTCACATATCATGTACGATTATATTTTTCCCCAAACATTCATATCTGAGAATTCTTAGATGTGCAATCGTTCCTGTCAATTTTGCATTTGTCACTTTTGATGCAACATGATAAGAATGTAAGAAATTATTCATCATGAAATGTTTAAATGAGATTGTTATATTTAATAAAGATTTTGATGAAAACTATTGATATCCTTGCAATTTCGAATGAGAGAAATAAATGTTCAATTATGGTATGTATAACAGCGGTAATTATAGATTGTCAAGAAAGGGAGGGGGAGGGGTATACAATCGATTTGGCACATGGGTATCTCTTATTCATTTGAATGATACATATGTTCGTCTGATTACTTTTTTTATTATAAAATTTTGATTTATTAGAAATGATATAGTGTGGCCGTGTCTTAAAGATATGCGAAAATGCGCGGATTTAGACAAAAATGGTAGGTGGAAAGGTCGAAACCATGGACTGCACCCTTATGAATTTACTCAAAAATGTTTTGTGTATTGTGACCATTTTCCACCTAAAGTTGCATCAATTGTGTTATTAAAGATTAAGTAATAATTTCATATTTAAATTGATTGATTGATTGAATATTGTTTAACGTCCATCTCGAGAATCTTTCACTCATATTAAGACGTCACCATTACCGGTGAATGGCTGCAACATTTAGGCCTGTGCTCGGCGCTTATGGCCGTTGAGCAGGGAAGGATCTTTATCGTTCCATATCTGCAATAAAATGGGGTCTCAGTTTTTAATCTTCCGAAGGACCGTCCGATTTAATCGCCTCTTATGACGAGTAAAGGAAACTAAGGACCCATTCTAACCCAGGTCCCCACGAGGATTTTGCAATTGTACTGAGGATCTATTCTAACCTGGGTCCCCGCGGATATTTGGATAGTCAGTTTGATTAGAAAAAGAACTACACATAATTATGGTAAATTGTGATGAAGATTGTAAACAAATCAAACCGCTGCATTCCTAATTGATGAAGTTAAATTATTCACTGGATCAGCGTATAATATTATTACAAACTATGACACTGTCTTGGATTATGAACTCATTATATCACATGCTTTCCTGGTTTTATTTCCTGGCGTCTGTTTTCCCCCCTATCAGATTACTTCGGAAATGATCGGGATTAATTGTATCATGATTTGGACAGAAATAACTGTAAACCTTTCCCAACCGTACAATTTGATGAAAAGTACATTTAAAATGTTATCTCCTCAAAATCTAAGAAACTGTATACTGATTTATGATAGATATAACACATCCTGTTAAACTCTGAATATTAAAGAATTTAGAAACGTACACTTTACAATACACTGCCAATACTATTTGTGTGAAGCTTAGGACCACTATGTAAAGCAACCCCACCCCCACCCCCACCCCCCCAACTAATAAATTTTCATAGGTATTGTATATTTTTTATTTATATTATTTGTATAATTTTCCATTTGCATTGCATATATTCAACTTGTATAATTTTCCATTCTAGTGTATGATATCTCATCTGTATTATAATGATAGTGTAATTGACATTGTTTATGAGGATTTGGCAACGGAAAATAACATTACTGTTTAATACTGCGCATGCGCTGGTAATGCCGGATATTTGGAAACAGAACAATCCCTACCTATGTTAAGAATCTAGGTTTGCACGTGGCACCGGGTTTAGAATCGAATTTGAACTTCCGGTTGCGACCCGAGGGTCACAACCTCTAGCGTATTGCGACAGTGTAGTGGATGAGGTGAGATAAAATTCCGTGATCACGGATCAACAAGAAGCACAAACAATTATGTCGAGTCAATTTTAAGCACTAACAGTGAATCCATAAAGATAAAAGTGTCCAAAATAATAAAATTAGAGAATTAAAGCAAGATATAAAAGAATAGGGCAAGAGGCCCACGGGCCTTGTCGGTCACCTGCGTATTAGTTAAACGTATCACTACTACCTCCAAGGACTAAAACAAGATGCGTCATGCCCCTAAAGTATTCAAGTATTCATATTGATGAACGATTTTATACACACACACACACACACATATATATATATATATATATATATATATATATATATATACATACACACTGTATTTTATTTTTAAAGTTGATATTTTGAACCCACTCTAATATCAGAACCCTTAGGTGGCAAATATTATTTGGTACTTCCCTTTCTACTTTTTCTAAATATGGATTTAGTTTTCATAATGAATAGTCATACAAAGCAGAAAGACGTCTACCAAAGTTGTAAATTTCACGATGCCAGGGGTATAGGTATTGACCCCAGGGCAAGTCTAAACTCTGATATAATATTTATATGTAAAACATTTGAATAATATATTTGATAATATTAACACTAAATGCATATTCAGAATTAGCAGTTTTCAAATGAGAAAGCCTTTGACCTCACTTTCGAACCAAAATCTCTACCCTTGGGATCACAAAATGTACAAATTTCGTAAAGGACTACCTGCTAATTCTGAATATGCATTTAGTTTTAATCTAGTGTCAATATTATCAATTATATTATTCAAATGTTTTACACATAAATATTATATCTCAGTTTATCCTTGCCCTGGGGTCAATACCTCTACCCCGGGCATCGTGAAATTTACAACTTTGGTAGACGTCTTTCTGCTTTGTATGACTATTCATTATGATTTCCATACATTTGTCTGGTGGTAGAGAAAATATTAGGACATTAATGACAATTTGGCAGTTTTGTTCTCTTACGAAAGCCCCAGGACAGCAGAAATCTTGGAATCTGGAATTATGTCCCACTTGTTCCAGTGATGGTATACTCTAAATTTCAAAAGCATTCAAAAGGTAATTATCAAGACGAAGAAGTTCAAATATTTAAATATTAACGCATGACGACGGACTCGGACAAATAGCAGTAAATCGCAGTTGTGGGTCGGGTGATCTATAAAGGACAGTTTGACATGTGATAATTTTGTCCTTCTTTTTTTCAGAACTTCAGTAAACACAATGACGTTTGGAAACGGATTACTAGTATTTAGGATTTTTATCTACTCTTTCTGCATCGCATCTGTTTTCACGTTTGTGTTGCAATGTGGTCTGGAAGTATGTCTTTGTGATTATGAGAAACATACAGCAGATTGCAGAGGTAAAGGTGCAAATGCAACACTACCTTTTATTCCTATGTTTCCGAATAACACAAAAGAAGTTGTCATTCGAAACTTTGTAATCAATGATGTCACTAAAAAGATGTTTGAAAACTTGACAGAACTGTCCTTATCAGTATTACGTTTGAGGGGTATAGATATTAAACAAATGGAGACTGGGGTATTTCAAACACTTTGGAAACTGAAAATTTTGGAAATTTCAAGTAACAAACATTTATCACAGACAACGTTACAAAAGGCGCTTTGGAACATTAATTCACAACTAACTACCTTGGTTCTTTCGTCAAATCATTGGAAATATGTAAAGTCTGATATGTTCAGAGGTGTTTTCCGTACCAATCTGCGTACCTTAAGTATGTCGAAGAACAAGTTGTCAAACTTCACAGGGAAAGTAATTAAGCATTTGAATCTGACTACTCTTGATTTATCCTCTTCTGATTTTAGCAATATTGATGTACTTTGTGACAAAAGCAACAATGTTCACCATCATCTGAAACATTTGCATCTTCGCTCAACAAGATTGAGGTACATCTCGCAGTCAATATTCGAATGCCTTCCACAACTTCAAACGTTGGATTTACAAAACACAAAACTTGGTCACTTTCCTGAAATCTGTTTATCCCCAACAAATTTCACCAATCAACTGAGAAATCTATCGCTAACAAATACTGGGATATCGAATTCAGTTTCGAGAAATTATTCTCGATGTATGCGCAAATTGGTGACACTAGACCTTAGTAAGAATGCAATTACGGATGTTCCAGAATTCTGCAGTCAGACTGGAGAGAGTCATGTACCCGAGCTGCGAAATTTACATCTCAGGTTTACGGCCATCACAACATTAAGTCACGGATCCTTCATGTGCCTTCGATCACTACGAAGTCTGGATTTAAGTAATAACAGACTTCGGAATGTTCCTAATCTTTGTGACAATCGAGGAAACAGTTTAACACCAACTTTGATGTCTCTTAGCCTCATGAATACAAGCATATTGCCTTTGAAAGGACTTCACTTCCCTTGTCTTTCAACGTTAGAAATACTTGATCTCCGCTTTAACTATATTGTCGCAGTTCCAGTATTTTGTAATGAATCAGACCACAGCTTCCAACCAAATTTGAAAGAACTAAAATTATCCAATACAAATATCAAGTATGTTTTTAACAACAGTTTTGAATGTCTTCCATTATTAAGCCAGCTAGATTTGAGCCACACACAAATGCATCATCTCCCAGACAATGTCTTTAGTCCTCTTTCATCACTTTCTTTTTTACAAATAGGATACGTTAAAACCTTGAAAAAAATTTCAAAGTATGCTTTCAACGTATCTAGTCTTAAAACGCTAAAATTTATCTTCAATGACTTCAATTTTGAAGATACCTCGAGATTCTCGCCAAATGCATTATTTCGGTTTTGTTCAAAGTTGAAGGTCTTGTATTTAAGTGGAAACCATTTTCCTACAGGAGTGCTTGCCTACAAGCTATTAAAGCCTCTTACACATTTAAAACAATTATTTCTCCAAAGTAGTAGAATGTATAAGATTCATCGAGATACGTTTAAACCATTAAAGGAATTGGAAAATCTTTCTCTGCAGCAAAATAAGATCATGGGGTGGACAGACGATGTTTTTAAGAATCTCACTAATCTCCTACACTTAAATTTAAATCTAAATAAAATTACAATTATCAATCAAACCTCTATTCCTCCAGAAATCTTGAATAAGCTGAAAACTTTAGGACTAGCTTATAACCCCTTTGATTGCGGATGTGATATGATTTGGTTCAAGCGATGGTGTGAAAAAACAAATGTCACGCTCTTGAATTTTCCAGGTCAATATGCTTGCAAAACCCCTGCAAGCATGCTGAGAAAACCATTTTTGACTCTTGGTATTACAGAAGAAGACTGTGAAGTGAAAAACCCATGGATTCTAATAGTGATAGCTACTTCAGTTTCGGCATGTAGCCTCGTTTTTATTGCCATTTCCATCGCTGTGCATTTGCCAAGCATACGAAATTTCATGTATTATGTACGTCTGAGACGAATGGGATATTTGAAATTGTTGAATGATCAAGACTTCAAATATGACACATATGTAGTTTATTCCGAAGCTGATGAAAGATGGGTTTTCCGAAAGCTATTACTAAAATTAGAATCTGAAGGACTACATCTATGTATTCCCGATAGGGAATTTGAAATAGGAGCTGATAGGTGTACACAAATAGAAAACGCATTTAGGGATAGCAGAAAGATACTAGTGATTTTGTCAAACGAGTTTGCAAAAGACGAATGGTGTCTTTGGCAGGAAAATGTAGTCGAAGAAAGATTAAGACAACGTGGCGATTCAGCAGTGGTATTTGTGCTATATAAAACCATCGATAGCAAGAATATGATAGCTTCCTTACATAGAACAATAAAACGCAAAAGAATTATTACTTGGCACGAAGGTGGTACTCGAGAGGCAATGTTTTGGAAGGTGGTGATTTTAGCTTTAGAGGCACCGCTCGGTGAACCGCCTATATCAGTTGTTGATGAGTAACTGAAACTCTGGATCTTACTTTAATTTATATATGTCTTCTTTATCAAAATGTCCATTACCCTATCAAAGTTCCTCATTCCATCGAAGAAAGATTACTAATATTACATGCGTATAAACGGTCGTGAACCTTTCTTGCTCATTGGCAATATGACTTTTAGGTAACTGATCTTTTTAGATAGTTAACATACCCAGATTTGATTTTACTACTCCTACAAGTAAACTTTCTGCTTGTAATAACCTTTTCGATCATGTCCTTTTAATAAAGTAACACACATGCATTCAGATAAAATTTCCGTGCTTTTTGTGTATTTTGTATGAATTCAGGTCTCTCTGCTGATTGGTGCATTCATGACCAAGTCTGCAATTACTTCATGAAGAATATGAATTGCTTGCATTAAAGTTTCTGTTATATTTGCTGTTTCTAACTCTTATACTTTCGTAACAATTTGGCAAAAGCAACCTTGACAGCGATATTCCAAGCTGAAGACAAGGTAATCCATTGACGCTTGGTAAATTTGTGTTAAACTCCTTCAGCAGGATCCCAGCAAAAGAGAAATTTCTGATAATAACTTGGAGATCTATTCACGGCATACATTAATACTTCACATACAGATTGTGACGGCCCCGTGTAAAAGGAACTGACCAGAAACAAACACAAAGATTATGTTAAATGATATTTTATTGAAATATATGAGTAATATTACTCAAAGAAAAATTGTCTAGTTTGTTGGTTTAAAAAATGCCTGTTCAATCTATTTACCTATGTAATATGAAAAGGTGAAAATAAAGAGCAGTGGTCAGACTGCATTAAAAGATAGCCAACAGTGATTAATCTCAACTCCTATAAGAAATACAAAATTAAGAGTAAGGCATAAGAACATGCCCAGTCGACCGGTTATACCCGGGCTCCTCTATCATGATCAGGTAAACGGAGTAATCCGTATTCCAATTCAGTGCGTAAAGAACGGTCTAACAATTGGTATGAATACGTTTGGAAACAATGTGTTTGGATAATGGTCAGTTTGTCGAAATCTTGAGCAAGTAAGCCATCGAATATATATATATATATATATATATATATATAGTAGGCTGAGTATTGGACTTCAGACCGGTAGCGGTAGTTCAGTGGTTAGAGCGTTCGCTTCCTAACCGGGAGGTCGTGAGTTCGAGCCCCGTTCAAACCTAAGACGAAAAATAGGTAGTGATTGCTCCTTCGCTAAACGCTCGGCATTTAGAAGTGAGAATCACGGGTCTTTCGGATATGACCTTAAAAACGGAGGTCCCGTGTCACGGTAGGCGTTGGCACGTTAAAGAACCCTCACTGCCACGGCCCTGAGCGCTAAGCATAGGTCTAAATTTGTGGTACTTCACCTACAGCTGGTGACGTCTCAATATGAGTGAAAACTTCTCGACGGGACGTAAAACAAACAATCAATCAATCATTGAGATGAATATTGAAATAACTGTTGTAATGTTATACAATTGCATGTTTTTATTTTATAGATTTATTTTAATAAATGAGTGATAACTGGAAGCATACCTGACTCTCCGTTATAATTCAATCCAGGTTACGCCTGTTGTTCCCTCGTCCAGAGGAGATCGGGTTAGAATTCGCATGGGCTCAATAGTTGATCGCCAGTTTAGTTTTCTGGTTCGACCGAACTCATATTGATCCCATTGCATCAAGACCCTCCACAGAAAAGGAAACGTTGGAATAATAATAGATGAAATCTTTACATTGTAATAAGTGAATAAGATGTATGATAAGTGAATAAGATATATGATGAGTGATGACGATGAGCAAATGAAAAACGGTGGAAGGAGTACATAATTACAGCTGAATAGGACGTGGTAATATAAATATCTCTGGGACTGTGCAATAGTGGAAATAATCGTAATAAGTACTACACTTTTATATATTATTGAATTATTTTCCTGATATTCTCGATTTTATAAAAGATTCATTTTGTTTTGTAACACAAATTAGATTAAATTTTAATCGCATAAGGAAGTTAAATATATTCCCAACCTTAGTAGGTCGCAAGTCGATACTAATACCACTCAACTGTAGATTTCTTTCCTGCAAAATAGAGAAAAAACCGCACATGTACATATTGTGAATTGTTTTCGGATGTACATGTGACAATCTCCTAATTTTTACCAAAGAATTTTTGTTTCTGTCGAGGAAATTAATTCCCCAACTTTTGAGCACAGCTACACAAGATAACGTGATTATGTAGGTGCTGACACGATACGTACTTCCTTGGTTCAAGCATATTATACATATATTGTTAAAACATCTCATTTGAAAAAAGACACAGCGCCAATTCAACTTTTAAAGGACTGGGAAGGAATACATTTCGTGGAAAGCTTCCTTCATAAAAACGTTCTACATCTAGAGTTTGAAGATTTTATAGTCTCATTTTTATCCAATATTTTCCCAAATACTTTTACTCTACACGTGCATTTCAATTTTGTAATGTAAGAATCGAGTAGTAGAGACTTAAGCTAATTGAAACGTTGTAAATTAATCAAGATTGTTCATGCATTTTATCCTCATAGACCAACATTTGTTTTAAAACATCTGATTTAATTTAAACAAAATTGTATAGAATATTTCAGTATTTTTATAAATAGTAAAAAAACCAAACAAACAATCACCTTTTAAAGTTTATTTATAGTTTAAGGCAACACTAAATAACTTAAGTGTACTTTAAGAATTGAGCTACTATAATGTGCTGCTTTGAGTTCTCAAATTCTATCTGAGAACCTGTCCGTACGTTTAGTGCGAAGAAAGTCTTTATGAATGACTTTTTTCATTTTATAATTCCACTTCGATGCATGATTGATTGTTTATTTGTTTTACGTCCCGTCGAGAATTTTTCACTCATATTGTGACGTCACCAGCTGTAGGTGAAGTACTACAACCTATGTACTACGACCTATGCTTAGCGCTCAGTGCCGTAGCAGTGAGGGTTCTTTAACGTGCTAAAGCCTACCGTGACACGGGACCTCCGTTTTTAAGGTCATATCCGAATGACCCGTGATTCTCACTTCTAAATGCCAAGCGTTTGGCGAAGGAGCAATCACTGTCTATTTTTCGTCTTAGGTTTGAAGCGGCCATGGCACGAGCGGGGCTCGAACTCAAGACCTCCCGGTTACGAAGCGAACACTCTAACCACTGAGCTACCGCGACCGATGTAGAATTCAACAATATACTTAAAACAAAACTTGTAATACTAAAAATCTCATGTGCCAAACTCATCAATACCTCATGGTACCACGCAACACAGCTACATTTAAAGAATGCACATTTATGCTCTCCATCTTTATAATAATACAATGTTTTGTTGAAAATCAAGAAACCGGTATACTCAGTCCCGCTGTTTTGTTATTTTTCTTGGCAGTAACTGATAACCTAATTACTTGTTTTGGTTGAAAATTATTTATCAATTGATTGTAAAAGTTGAAAACTTATTTACAACTCATACACTGCAAACGTAGAAATTTTGACGATGTGCTAATTTTGATTGTATTGACGATTTTTCTTTTCTCGTGAAAATTTCCACTCGCCAAACTTCACATCATATATATAGCGTAATACCAGATATTGACCGTTCTACCGCTTTCTTTTCTCGGCTTTCGCCCATTAGACCTAGATCGAAGTTACCGATTAATTTCTTTTTGTAAATAGTTATAAAAACATGTAATTACCGTTGAAAAAAACCATCGAATCTAAACAGTCGTCTTATATACAATTATCACCCAATGGCCACAACATTGCAAGCCGTAACTGACTTACTTTGTTACCTCGGGCAATTGATCTCGTATAATAAGTGAAAACAAAATACAAAAAGAGCATTTTATTCTATCAAATCCTTATGGAGGGTTTTTGCAATCAAAATTAAATTAAACGCTTGTAAATGAGTTAACAAGGAAGTCGCTATCCTTACTGATAACATCATGAACTTTTTGGACCCATTTCGCATGAAGCAGTTTAGTCCCCATGTGAATGTCAACCAAAACTATGTTCTCTCCAGGATTTTCGTCCTGTAGTTTCTGGCTAACCTTCTCCGAGTACCAGTTTTGAAACTCGTTTTTTAGTTCTTTCTACTTTTTATTCACCAATTGATCGAGCGGCTGAAGTTCGTCTGTACAACCCGCTGGGAAAAATACATAACTACTGTTGGCTTTTTTAAAATGCTGTTAAGACAATTTCGCTTCTATGAGCTAGCAAAGACTTCAAAAATGGCTAACGCCGGTCGATTCATTTGTGACTCAGGAGGTTTCATTTGATTTTTACGCCACACTCAACAATTTTTCAGTTATCTGGTGGCGTCCAATTTCTGTTGGTGGAGGAGAGAACCCAGATACAATGTACCCAGGAAGAGACCACCAACCTTCCGAAAGTAAACTGGCAAACTTCCTCACATATATCGGCGCGAGCGACATTCGAACCCGCGACGACTAGAGGTGAGAGGCCTTGTGATTTTGAGCGCGATGCTCTAACCACTCGGCCACGGAGGCCCCCAGGTAGGTTCTCGCGCACCGACTCAACACTTGGCACGATAATCCCCTGTATGTACTGCAAATGTCAGAGATTTTGTATTGGCTCAATTTTGTGTGGTCTAAAAATTTAAAGCATTTATAGCTTGTCAATTCTTATATGCTATTGAATTATAGTTACAAATATTCTAATTATATTTTTGACACTGGCACAGTCCTGTGATGTTTTGTCATGCGCTGTACAGTACATTGTGTTTTCCTGTGTAAAACGTCAAGGTAGAACAAATTAGTTCGTGAATGAACGACGAACGATGTCCAACGTGCAACGAAACGATGTATTTTTAACGACTTCTTAGCCTCTTGGTCAGGAAAATAAGGTATACTTGCATTATGTTTGTGATGTTGCATTAATACAACCATATGTATATTGCCCTTGATGGCATTTATGGTTCGGAATTCAAGTATTTCTTATACCTGCGTAGTATATATATTTCCCGCACTTTCTATTCATGAACGATTTGACAGTGAATTTGATATATTTATAAAAGATCACTTAGAGAACTAATATAGAGTGATATATATATATATATATATATATATATATATATATATATATATATATATATAGTAAGTTAATATGTAGTAAAATGCATTATATGTGTATTGCTTATTCACCTTTTCATGAAAATGTGTGATTTGAACTAGAGTTATCGTTCTTTGTTGTGTCTGATTTGATATACATATGTATAGTGTGTATTTATAGGTGCATTTGATATACTTGAATGTACATATAACAGATATGAAAATGGCTGAAATTTGATTTTATTTGGATTATATGCAGTTTTGGCTGTTTTGTCATCTCTATATAAATTAGTCTGATCATTTGGAAAATGCATGTATGTGAAGTGTTTTATTTTTGCACTTGAAAGCAAAACAATCAATTTTGCACATGAGTAAATTGTTTGTAATAGAAGCAATTTGAGTATGCCACATGAGTGTATTATCATTATGTTTGTTTATGTGTGTTGTATGAATTTGAGCATTTATTTATTGAAATGTGCTGTAGTAAGCTGTTATAAATTTATCAGGTACATAAACATGTAAAGTAATGGCATACAAACTTTGATGTACTACAGTATTTGATCTATATTGTTTGAAGATTTATATTAATATTGATTAATGATGTGTTTTGTCGGTTGTGATCAAGATTATTTGTGTTTTCTGAAGTGAAGTGAAGTGAAATTGTAAATTTCTCATGTATATCAAATTTTGTCAAGAACGATAACTCTTAAGGTCAAAAACGATAACTCTCAATGACACGAACATGCGTATAATTTGTATATCATTTATTTATACTACTTTATTGTTATTTACAGTTTTTACGGTGTTAGTGGCTCAATAAATAAGAAAACCATTACATCAGTCAAGTCTAAGGCTGTCACGTTTACAAAATTTTGTAAACGTTTAAACGAAGCATTGTAATCGAAACGTTACCGTTTGAACGAAGTGTTGTATAATTTAATAAAATAAGCACAGAATTTCAAGACCCATTAATGACCATTATGTTTGTGTTTCAGTTTTCATCGTTCTATGGACGATGCAGAGATTGTCACCGGACGTTCCAGAGTATAAATATACGACAGAATAAAATACACGAACATAAATATCCGGATAGCATTTAAATTGAATTCAATTTTATTCGCACTGTACAATATTTGCACAATACAGATCACAAATTCACAATAAACTTCATTGATTGTCCAGAGAGGGCAGAGCTGGTGCCACGGCTTCTTCCGTCGGTTCGGTTTTAAAATGGACTTTACGTGCAGCCGGTGCAGCGCAATTCACTTTATGTTTTAATCTTTTGTTCAAAAAGATCAGTTTGTCCACGTTCTCAGCGTCAAGGGAGGAGCGTAGTTTTGTAACAGTTCCACCCGCTGTGGAAAAGACGCGCTCAGAGGCAACGGACGTTGCCGGTGTGCATAGCAAATCCTTTGCGAGACTTGCTAACTTTGGAAAATTAATACGACTGGTTTTCCACCAAGTGAATGGGTTGGTATTTGTCGGCGCACTTTTTTCAGATAGATATAATTCGATCTCTTCATCTGAAGTGGAAGGGGTAATTATTTTGCAATCTCCGGTGTCAAAATATGATCCTAACAGGAAGGATATATCATCCTGAGAAAGTTTACTTCTCTTGCATTCGGGCTCATTCTCGCCTTCCTTGATGTCTGCTTCTTGTGTTTTGTTTTCGTTATTAACACTACATGCATCAATTTTCTGTCCATCGTCTTTTTGTTTTAAGATTTTATTGATCGTATCTCGAACAACATTGCGTTGCTCGTCATTGAGGAACGGAAGCGAGCGGTAACGCGGATCCAAGAATGTGCAGAGCATTGGAATACTCTGACACATTTCTGGTTTGTCCATATTGAACCTTTTGCGCAAACCGGTTTGCACCTTCTGTTTGAATGTTGCGACTGCAACACAGTCACTGTCGTTTGAAGTAAGATGGTGATTTACTAAGCTATATAAAATTGGGTAGACACCACTGACGGTCGGATACTCCTCGCTGCACATGACACGAGTAGCCATGTACAAAGGCTTCAGAACAGGTATCATGCCTTCAAGTACTCGTCAGTGATCGTCATTCAGATCTAATGTACGCGCATCATTGGGTTTTGTTATACTAGCATCGTGAAGCACGGCATACATAGCCAGCCTTTGTTGTTTGAGTCTCTCAAACATGTCGAACGTGCTGTTCCACCGAGTGGCCACATCAATGATTAAATTGTTTTCAGGTAGATTCATCTGTTTTTGTCTTGTATGTAGTTCATTTGTAGCTAGCACTGATTTTCTGAAGTGTGCAACTAATTTTTTTGCCGCCCCTATTGTTCGCGAAACAGAATTTACAGAATCAAACGCACCTCTAATCGAAAGTTGTAAAGTGTGCGCAAAACAACGAATGTGTTTCCATTTCTGGTGCTCAACACACGAGACCATGTTGGACGCGTTATCAGTAACGATTCCTATAACTTTCTCGTCAGTAATGCCAAATTCCTGTTATTGTTTTTATTTCGTTAGCTGTGTTCTCACCGGTATGTCTGTCGGTGACTTTTCTGGTGGCCAAAACTGTATTTTGAAAGTTCCAGTCATCATCAATAAAATGGGCAGTTTCTGTAATGTATGCCTCACTGGCAAGGCTTGTCCAGTGATCTGATGTCAGCGCTACGGCAGACACGTTTTTTAAATTTTCTTTCAGTTTCTGTACCTCCTCGTCGTATAGTAAAGACACGTAGTTTGAAATAGTTGCTTTTACAGGGATTTTATAATGCGGATTGAGTTCATTACAGAAATCTTTGAATCCCTCGCCACTAACAATACTTAGTGGTCGTAAATCACGCGCGCACATCAGTACACTTTTGATATTTTTCTCTTGAAAATACCGGCGTTCTATAAGCTGTAATTGCTGTTTGCGTCAATGTTGCGGAAGACCCCGGCTTGTGACTTTTATCAGATGCATCAATACTTGTAGACTTGTGTTTGAACTTGATGTGATTGGTCATTGTCCCTGTACTCCCTCTGGCATAAGTAAGCTCCGTAGCACATAAATTGCATTTCACTTTTTTCTTTCCCGCTACTTCCAACTCCGTAAAATAATTCCATACACCAGAACGTTTCTGTTTTTCGGCCATTCTAATTTTGAGAGTTGCGAGTCTTGCGACAGATGATAATACAAATAAAGTTTAAGAATACCTGTTTGAAAGCAATCGACAATTTTATGACGTATTGAATCTCATCCATTCACTTAATTTCATTCAGCAACCAAAGATGCCATGCAAGTGACACGTAAATATTCATACAGATTTTAAATTTGAACGGTTTTCCATATTTGTATCCATACATTTAGATATCTTATTAGGAATTTTCTGGAAGGGGGGGGGGTATAATTGCCGTCAAAACCGTTAATAAATGTTTAATAAAAACAATAAAGCACATTTTGCAAGATGATCAAAGAGCAGCACAGTAATGCAATACAAGCCAGAAACATATAGTAAGAGATTCTGAGACCCTTTCAGTTTACTAATTAAATATGACGGGAAAAAATTGTTCACCGTTCCTATAGACTATAGTCAAACTTTTATAAATTCATTACTTTCCCTCGCAATTTGTTTAATAAGTTTATTCACTTGAAATAATTATTCAAATAATTTAGATTGTAATTTGAACCCTGCAAGATTTGTGCCACATATATAAGACATCGTTTAAACGTTTAGGGATTTTGTAAACGTTTACAGCCCAAACACGAAACGTTACCGGTTACACGTGTACACGTGACAGCCTTAGTCAAGTCTATACATGACCAAGACAGCTACATGTACTCCAGCATTGTTTCCTCTGTAGATCAGGGATTAGTTGAGAGTGTTATTGCCCAGTCATCCGGAAGTCTAACGTTCAGGTGGCACATAGATGTAGATCCTTGGGGGTTATAAATGACCATACAGAGTAACACAAAATAAAGCGGTGTTTTATCGCTTATCCCCCGACCTGGCGACGTTCACTTTTCTTGCACCTTGCTGTTCCATTGTCCAGGAACACTGAACAATCATACTGAGTCCTAACTCGAACCCCGGAGATTGGGAAATCAAAGAAAGATAACTGTAACTCTGGAATTCATTTTTATTAACTTTTTGAAATCAAAGATAGATAACTCTTGATTCAAACATTCGTTAAAATTAACACTCGTCACTTGTTTTCAACATAAAAATCGTCAAATATTCAAATAGTTAAAATAACCATGTTTACAGTATAACAGGGAGATTCACGCGTACACAAGATACAACTCGGACAACCTAAACAAAAATGACATTGGAATTTCCCTAATATTTTTAATTGATTGATTCTTTCTTGTTTTTCGCCACACTCAACAATTTTTCAGTTATCTGGTGGCGTCCAGTTATTATTAGTGGAAGAGAGAACCTAGATGCAATGTACCCGGGAAGAGACCACCCACCTTCCGAAAGTAAACTGGTAAACTTTCTCACATATATCGGCGAGAATCGCACCTCACCGACTAGAGGTGAGAGGCCTTGCGATTTTGAGCGCACTCGGCCATGGATACCCCTAAATATTTTTGAAAAATACTAACATCATAAAATAGAAAAATAAGCTGACATCTTAAAATTTTGCCACACAAGCACAAATACAATAGCAAGCAATATTAACTAGTATATGGGGAAAATTGATACATCAAATCTAAATGTAGTTTGGGAAAGTGGAGGAAAAATGTTCTCAATAATCTCATCAATCACAATTGCGTCCTTGCACTTTAACAGCACAAGAAAAGATAACATCACGTGACACTTAATCATTTTTTCATTGGTTGCTGATGATGACAGGTAAAATTAAATCTTCTGTTGATTGATTGATTGTATATTGTTTAACGTCCCGCTCGAGAATCTTTCACTCATATGGAGACGTCACCATTGCCGGTGAAGGGCTGCAAAATTAGGCCTATGCCTGGCGCTTATGGCCATTGAGCATGGAGAGATGTATATCGTGCCACACCTTCTGTGACTTGGTACCTCAGTTTTTGCGGTGTCATGTGAAGGACCGCCCTATGTAATCGCTTTTTACGATAAGCAAGTAGTACCGAGCCCTATTCTAACCCAAATACCCACGAATCCACTCATTATAATAGAGTACTCGGAAATATCGATTAGCACTTACAGGCTCTACGTGTTTTAATATATTTTAGTTGGACTAAACCTATCATACAATGATTCTGTGAACTATGCGTGTGACTTATTTATTGTATGTCCAATAATGGGTTCAACCATGTTCACAATTTTGCCGATTAACTCCTTATGGAAACAGTATTATCTCCGAATTTCCTCGACAGTCACATTTTTGAGTGAAAATAGCTAGCGAAAGATTCGTCTCGTCGTCTGTTATTCGCCTTATTTATTGATCACTTTATCAAACTCCCAAACCTTCATTAAAATGGTGGATTATAATGTGGCTTTCATATGATAATTCATGCTATATATCAATAATACAACAGAACTTAATGTTACATGATATATTTTTAATTTAACGAGACGTTAATGTCACTATAGATATTATTACAACCGGTTCCAGGTCAGCTAACAAAGTAGCACAATTTGTGCCCATGGGGATTCTAACAGATTGTTGGAAGACCCGACCACAAAAAAAAAATAATAATAATAAAACTTCAAAGATATTGCGTCATTGAGGAACTCCATCATCTTTTTCATTTCAACTTCAGAGTACTTGTGTGTGGATGACTAATCACTAGATATGTATATTTCCTTTTTTCCCATTTTTCTTGAATATGCAACTGTCTATGTCAAAAATCTGGTTCTTTAATTTATCGTGAAGAATGGTCGTGTAAAATGTTGAAAAATCATACATTTTGATGATTTTAATTTGAGAAGTTTTCCGATTTCAAATTTACTGAAAGTTCTTTTGAATTTTCTAGAACCCAATTTTGATTTACGTCACTTCGGGTATATGATGTGGCACAATACGTTTGAGGTTTACCTTCACAGCTATTAATAGTTTTCTAAAGAGCAAAGGTAGGGGTTTGGTAGAACTTACTGGATCCAGCAATGTATCGTTGTTTGTAAGAGTTTTTATGAAGCATCGGGATCCAGTATAGATGCGGTAACTCATATTCAACCATCCCATTGACTGGGATATTCAATGCGTCTAGAACTGAAGCTTGGTTTTAAATCGTTTGGGCAGTTGGAGACAAGTACGATTCTCAAGCGTGGAATCTATGCAAGGTTCATTTGAAATACAATTGTAATAATACGTCATTGAAACAAACAAAATGTTGTTACAAGCTTTCTTAGCTGAAAACAAAACACATTCCCCCATTTAACATATTCAATTCTTTTATTTTTGGTTTACTTAACACAGAAAGATAAATAGTACGCACTTTAGTTTTGATGTGTCTACTACGGAATTTAGAAATTACAATATTTGTCAGGCTTTCAAAGTGTTTTGAATAAGATACTGTTTAGATTAATCATAATAGTATACTGTAAGATCGAATCTATACACATGTTTTGAATTTCTCCCTTTTTAATATATCAAACATGTGAGGGTAACTTACACAGGTGATATCGTAAGAAGCGACTAAATGGGACGGTCCTTTGGATTAAACCCTAAAACTGAGGACTTTGGCGCGATAAAGATTCCTTTCTGCTCAAAGGCCGTAAACGCCTAGTGTTGGCCTAAATTTTGCAGCCCTTCACCAACAAAGGTGGCGTCTTGATATCAATGAAATATTCTGGAGATGAATGTTAAAGATATACAATCAATCATACATAGACCTATGAGATTGGTGACTTTCGTTATCTTTACCCTGAAAAGGCTAAGATAACTAACAGTATTCAATCTAGTAATTCCTATAGAAAATACAAAACAGAGAGATGGGCAAACACGGACCCTTGGTCATACCAGAGGTGGGATCAGGTGCCGAGGAAGAGTAAGCATCCTCTGTCGACCGGTCACACTCGCCGTGGGTCTTATATTCCGATCAGGTAAACGGAACAATCCGTAGTCAGAATCAGTTTTCATTCACACCTTTGTTCAAAATACAATTACGTCTTGGGGGAATCAGTACATGCATCCCTGATTATAGCACAATATTCCATAATCACCTTGGGTGTAGAACATGGTTCAATTATCAATTTCTAATGTCTCAGTGAATTTTCTCGAGTGTCTGAGAATTGCTTGCAGATTTATGGAACTGGTAAATAGAGCCATTTCGCAATACAGAAATAAATTATTCAATATTTTGCTGATATTCTAGCACGACATCTGCTTTATTTTACCACGGTGAAATCCGAAAAAATCGTATCTATAACAATATATATTCGAAACTCCACATCATCTATATTTGATACTGGAATATGTACAATGGCTTTTACGCCACTTCTTACGAACTTTTTTTTAAAAAAGAAAATCTGAAAATCATATCCAAAATTTATGTTTTCAGTGGCGGATTAAGGGGCGCCCCCCCCCCCCCCCCCTAAAATTTTCAAATTTAAAGTAAATCATAGTGTCTTAAAAATATCAAGGGATGAAAGGAATTATTTTTCTACTCACAGAGAAATAAATAAAAAAGATCTGTAGATTTATTGCTACTACTAGTGGGAGAACTTCAATTTTATTCCAAAAAGTCCTCAAACTGTTACTTTATTAATTTCACCTAGTTAAAAATGACAACAAAAAATTAGCAAAAATGACTTCTTGGGATACATATTTCAAGACCTATAGAATTTATAAAATCCAGGGCCTTCGCTCCCTGGATCGACTGGAGGTCGTAAGGCGGCCTCCAGACCCCCTGCCTCATGACGTTGCGCCCCCTAACTTCAATTTCTTGATCCACCCCTGGTATATAATTTACTGAACGGAAATGTAATTTATTTCCATGTTATCTCAATTAAGTCCAATTTTTTTTCTAAAAATGGGGAACATGTAATGCGGGGTGATATATTTTACTTTCGAACATCATACTCGCTTGCTTAATATATATATATATATACATATATCACAACCCAACTGTATATATATCTCAAAGCATTTATGTTATAATCTCACCTATTTCAAGTGTCCTTAAGAAAACATTAACATTGGTGAATTCTTATATATAATATTGGTTTAAATGCAAGAAATTAACACTACAAACTAACAATCAAATTTTTTTGCAGGATAACTTGTCCGTGTCTACAGTTACACGTTTTAGGCATTATTTTAGCATAGTGTTATTTTTGCTGTTGTTGTTTTAAATACACGCACATCACATTGCACTTTGACTACTATATCTTTCTCAACCGGTCGCGGTAGCTCAGTGGTTAGAGCGTTCGCTTTGTAACAGGGAGGTCGTGAGTTCGAGCCCCGCTCGTGCCATGGCCGCGTCAAACCAAAGACGAAAAATAGGTAGTGATTGCTCCTTCGCCAAACGCTCGGCATTTAGAAGTGAAAATGACGGGTCTTTCGGCTATGACCTTAAAAACAGAGGCCCCGTGTTACGGTAGGCGTTGGCACGTTAATGAACCCTCACTGCTACGGCCCTGAGCGCTAAGCATAGGTCTAAATTTGTGGTACTTCACCTACAGCTGGTGACGTCTCAATATGAGTGAAAAATTCTCGACGGGACGTAAAACAAACAAACAATCAACTATACCTTTCTGAACTAGATTGTTCTACATAACAACCAGAAGAGTGTGCATTCATATTGTAACCTGTAACATAAAATTTATGTGGTAAAGTACTTGTTTACTAGCACTAAATTTTAACATTGTATCCTCTCTTTTAATGCATCATTTGACCTTCCGTTTTCTATTTCATGTTCAGCTGGTGATACGTTCCACGTCACGTGCTGAAACAATGCACTTAAATAATTCACACGTTTAACACCATTGTATCATATTAAGTATAGTAACGAAACCAGCATTGAAACAACACAACGTGTTTCACTTCATTTATGTTTTTTATGGAGAAATATGATCATCTGTAGTGTTGTGTTTCTTTCCCAGGATGAATTGCAATAATTCTTAATCATGTTTTTCTTCCTTGAGAGAGGCTTTCAAGTTACGGTCTGAATTTTCCAAATTATTATTGATTGTATAGTGTTTAACGTCCCTCCTAAGAATTTTTCACTCACATGAAAACGTCACCATTGCAGATAAAAGGCTGCAAACTTTAAGCCTATGCTCAGCACTTTTGGCCTTTGAGCAGGGAGAGGCCTTTATCGTTTATTTTGGGTTATCTCTTGCATACAGTAGTGACACAATTTTGAAAATGCATACGATGTAAATTCCTTATGTATTCCATTCTCTGATAATTTTTTCTTTACTCTAACATGGAACACATCAGGGTCTTTTTTAGTGTTAGCGCTATGCAATGGCCGCTCCACCTGTCACTCTTGATATTTAGTCTAGTTTCTATTAATTTACTGAAGATTTAATTTTAAGATTTGTTGTACCTTTACAGGAAACCTTATTAAACGAAACTACAGTATTTGTTGTCTTAAAATTTGTATTATAAGCAAACTTTCAGCTGATGATTTTATGTATTGTGTTCACTGATCCGTGACTTTTAGGTTGCCTTTTATATGTACAAATTAATTATCTTTCGGTTGACTTGACTTTCATTGAGGAGGCGTTCTAAGAATATTCGTTCACACCATTATTTTTTTAAATAATTTTCCGGACGATGTGTTTTTAACATAATCTTACCAACATCGGGTAGATCGTACGAGGAGTTTTCATGTGAGAAGGGGCACAAAAGCGGGACTTCGGTTTATCAGGCACATTCATTCAGTGTGTATTGGGCGGTCGAGATATGCGGAACAACATGGAGTTGATAAAGATAACTTGGTATATATTTCCTGCAGTCCCACATCTACCGTACCAGTTATTGCTAGACAATACACAGAACCGCTTCCAACACCAAGTGGAATTCCAACAAGAATAACACATCGCTCAGCAGCACGTACATCCTACATCGAATAATTCTATCAACTTAATACTTATACCAAGAACAAATCATGAGAATGAAAGCAACCCGCTCAAGCTGTACTCATTGCACTGTAGATCTGTCAAGAACAAGGCGTTATTAGTCTCCGAACGCATTGTCTCAAATGATATTGACCTCATTGCTATTGCGGAAACCACCCCGTGGGGATCCGGGTTGTTAGAAGAGATCTTCAGTATCCCTTGCTTGTCGTAAGAGGCGACTAAATGGGGCGGTCCTTCGGATGAGAACGCAAAAACCGAGGCCCCGTGTCACAGCAGGTGTGGCACAATAAAATCCCTCTCTGCTCAAAGGCCATAAGCGCCGAGCATAGACCTAAATTTTGCAGCCCTTCACCGGCAATGGTGACGTCTCCATATGAGTGAGAAGTTCTCTGGCGGGACGTTAAACAATATATAATGAATCATAATCTTACAGAAACCTGGTTAGGAACGGACATGGATAAAGTTGATCTTGTTCCTCGAGGTTATGATATCCATTAGATACCGAGAAAACAGCGACGTGGTGGCATAGCTGTGATTTATAATAAGAGTTTAAACAAATATCTTCCGAATTGAATTGTACGCAGTTCAAAAATCTTGAGTATGGTATTTTCTCTGGGTATTCAAAAACACGTTTGTGTGTTGTATATTGCCCTCCGCCATTGAAATCTAACAAATTCAGCGTATCTTTATTTTTCGATGAATGGTCTCAGTACTTGAGCTGATAATTACTGGTCATTTGAACTTTCATTTAGACGTTCAATACCGGTCGCGGTAGCTTAGTAGTTAGAGCTTCGTAACCGGGAGGTCGTGAGTTCGAGCCCCGTTCGTCCCAGGCCGCGTCAAACCTAAGACGAAAAATAGGTAGTGATTGCTCCTTCGCCAAACGCTCGGCATTTAGAAGTGAGAATCACGGGTCTCTCGGATATGATCTTAAAAACGGACGTCCCGTGTCACGGTAGGCGTTGACACGTTAATGAACCCTCACTGCTACGGCCCTGTGTGCTAAGCATAGGTCTAAATTTGTGGTACTTCACCTACAGCTGGTGACGTCTCAATATGAGTGAAAAATTCTCGACGGGACGTAAAACAAACAAACAATCAACTATACCTTTCTGAACTAGATTGTTCTACATAACAACCAGAAGAGTGTGCATTCATATTGTAACCTGCAAATGGATAAAAAATTATGCGGTAAAGTACTTGTTTACTAGCACTAAATTTTAACATTGTATCCTCTCTTTTAATGCATCATTTGACCTTCCCTTTTCTATTTCATGTTCAGCTGGTGATACGTTCCATGTCACGTGCTGAAACAATGCACTTAAATAATTCACACGTTTAACACCATTGTATCATATTAAGTATAGTAACGAAACACAACCGTGTTTCACTTCATTTATGTTTTTTATGGAGAAATATGATCATCTGTAGTGTTGTGTTTCTTTCCCAGGATGAATTGCAATAATTCTTAATCATGTTTTTCTTCCTTGAGAGAGGCTTTCAAGTAACGGTCTGAATTTTCAAAATTATTATTGATTGTATAGTGTCTAACGTCCCTCCTAAGAATTTTTCACTCACATGAAAACGTCACCATTGCAGATAAAAGGCTGCAAACTTTAAGCCTATGCTCAGCACTTCTGGCCTTTGAGCAAGGAGAGGCCTTTATCGTTTATTTTGAGTTATCTCTTGCATACAGTAGTGACACAATTTTGAAAATGCATACGATGTAAATTCCTTATGTATTCCATTCTCTGATAATTTTTTCTTTACTCTAACATGGAACACAGCAGGGTCTTTTTTAGTGTTAGCGCTATGTAATGGCCGCTCCACCTGTCACTCTTGATATTTAGTCTAGTTTCTATTAATTTACTGAAGATTTAATTTTAAGATTTGTTGTACCTTTACAGGAAACCTTATTAAACGAAACTACAGTATTTGTTGTCTTAAAATTTGTATTATAAGCAAACTTTCAGCTGATGATTTTATGTATTGTGTTCATTGATCCGTGACTTTTAGGTTGCCTTTTATATGTACAAATTAATTTATCTTTCGGTTGACTTGACTTTCATTGAGGAGGCGTTCTAAGAATATTCGTTCGCAACATTTTTTTTTTATAATTTTCCGGACGATGTGTTTTTAACATAATCTTACCAACATCGGGTAGATCATAGGAGGAATTTTCATGTGAGAAGGGGCACAAAAGCGGGACTTCGGTTTATCAGGCACATTCATTCAGTGTGTATTGGGCGGTCGAGATATGCGGAACAACATGGAGTTGATAAAGATAACTTAGTATATATTTCCTGCAGTCCCACATCTACCGTACCAGTTATTGCTAGACAATGCGCAGAACCGTTTCCAACACCAAGTGGAATTTCAACAAGAATAACACATCGCTCAGCAGCACGTACATCCTACATCGAATAATTCTATCAACTTAATACTTATACCAAGAACAAATCATGAGAATGAAAGCAACCCGCTCAAGCTGTACTCATTGCACTGTAGATCTGTCAAGAACAAGGCGTTATTAGTCTCCGAACGCATTGTCTCAAATGATATTGACCTCATTGCTATTGCGGAAACCACCCCGTGGGGATCCAGGTTGTTAGAAGAGATCTTCAGTATCCCTTGCTTGTCGTAAGAGGCGACTAAATGGGGCGGTCCTTCGGATGAGAACGCAAAAACCGAGGCCCCGTGCCACAGCAGGTGTGGCACAATAAAATCCTTCTCTGCTCAAAGGCCATAAGCGCCGAGCATAGACCTAAATTTTGCAGCCCTTCACCGGCAATGGTGACGTCTCCATATGAGTGAGAAGTTCTCTGGCGGGACGTTAAACAATATATAATAAATCATAATCTTACAGAAACCTGGTTAGGAACGGACATGGATAAAGTTGATCTTGTTCCTCGAGGTTATGATATCCATTAGATACCGAGAAAACAGCGACGTGGTGGCATAGCTGTGATTTATAATAAGAGTTCAAACAAATATCTTCCGAATTGATTTGTACGCAGTTCAAACATCTTGAGTATGGTATTTTCTCTGGGTATTCAAAAACACGTTTGTGTGTTGTATATTGGCCTCCGCCATTGAAATCTAACAAATTCAGCGTATCTTTATTTTTCAATGAATGGTCTCAGTACTTGAGCTGATAATTACTGGTCATTTGAACTTTCATTTAGACGTTCAATACCGGTCGCGGTAGCTTAGTGGTTAGAGCTTCGTAACCGGGAGGTCGTGAGTTCGAGCCCCGTTCGTCCCAGGCCGCGTCAAACCTAAGACGAAAAATAGGTAGTGGTTGCTCCTTCGACAAACACTCGGCATTTAGAAGTGAGAATCACGGGTCTTTCGGATATGATCTTAAAAACGGACGTCACGGTAGGCGTTGGCACGTTAATGAACCCTCACTGCTACGGCCCTGTGTGCTAAGCATAGGTCTAAATTTGTGGTACTTCACCGACAGCTGGTGACGTCTCAATATGAGTGAAAAATTCTCGACGGGACGTAAAACAAACAAACAATCAACTATACCTTTCTGAACTAGATTGTTCTACATAACAACCAGAAGAGTGTGCATTCATATTGTAACCTGTAACATAAAATTTATGTGGTAAAGTACTTGTTTACTAGCACTAAATTTTAACATTGTATCCTCTCTTTTAATGCATCATTTGACCTTCCGTTTTCTATTTCATGTTCAGCTGGTGATACGTTCCACGTCACGTGCTGAAACAATGCACTTAAATAATTCACACGTTTAACACCATTGTATCATATTAAGTATAGTAACGAAACCAGCATTGAAACAACACAACGTGTTTCACTTCATTTATGTTTTTTATGGAGAAATATGATCATCTGTAGTGTTGTGTTTCTTTCCCAGGATGAATTGCAATAATTCTTAATCATGTTTTTCTTCCTTGAGAGAGGCTTTCAAGTTACGGTCTGAATTTTCCAAATTATTATTGATTGTATAGTGTTTAACGTCCCTCCTAAGAATTTTTCACTCACATGAAAACGTCACCATTGCAGATAAAAGGCTGCAAACTTTAAGCCTATGCTCAGCACTTTTGGCCTTTGAGCAGGGAGAGGCCTTTATCGTTTATTTTGGGTTATCTCTTGCATACAGTAGTGACACAATTTTGAAAATGCATACGATGTAAATTCCTTATGTATTCCATTCTCTGATAATTTTTTCTTTACTCTAACATGGAACACAGCAGGGTCTTTTTTAGTGTTAGCGCTATGTAATGGCCGCTCCACCTGTCACTCTTGATATTTAGTCTAGTTTCTATTAATTTACTGAAGATTTAATTTTAAGATTTGTTGTACCTTTACAGGAAACCTTATTAAACGAAACTACAGTATTTGTTGTCTTAAAATTTGTATTATAAGCAAACTTTCAGCTGATGATTTTATGTATTGTGTTCACTGATCCGTGACTTTTAGGTTGCCTTTTATATGTACAAATTAATTTATCTTTCGGTTGACTTGACTTTCATTGAGGAGGCGTTCTAAGAATATTCGTTCGCAACATTTTTTTTTTATAATTTTCCGGACGATGTGTTTTTAACATAATCTTACCAACATCGGGTAGATCATAGGAGGAATTTTCATGTGAGAAGGGGCACAAAAGCGGGACTTCGGTTTATCAGGCGCATTCATTCAGTGTGTATTGGGCGGTCGAGATATGCGGAACAACATGGAGTTGATAAAGATAACTTAGTATATATTTCCTGCAGTCCCACATCTACCGTACCAGTTATTTACAATGCACAGTACCGCTTCCAACACGAAGTGGAATTCCAACAAGAATAACACATCGCTCAGCAGCACATACATCGTACATCGAATAATTCTATCAACTTAATACTTGTACCAAGAACAAATCATGAGAATGAAAGCAACCCGCTCAAGCTGTACTCATTGCACTGTAGATCTGTCAAGAACAAGGCGTTATTAGTCTCCGAACGCATTATCTCAAATGATATTGACCTCATTGCTATTGCGGAAACCACCCCGTGGGGATCCGGGTTGTTAGAAGAGATCTTCAGTATCCCTTGCTTGTCGTAAGAGGCGACTAAATGGGGCGGTCCTTCGGACGAGAACGCAAAAACCGAGGCCCCGTGTCACAGCAGGTGTGGCACAATAAAATCCCTCTCTGCTCAAAGGCCATAAGCGCCGAGCATAGACCTAAATTTTGCAGCCCTTCACCGGCAATGGTGACGTCTCCATATGAGTGAGAAGTTCTCTGGCGGGACGTTAAACAATATATAATAAATCATAATCTTACAGAAACCTGGTTAGGAACGGACATGGATAAAGTTGATCTTGTTCCTCGAGGTTATGATATCCATTAGATACCGAGAAAACAGCGACGTGGTGGCATAGCTGTGATTTATAATAAGAGTTTAAACAAATATCTTCCGAATTGAATTGTACGCAGTTCAAACATCTTAAGTATGGTATTTTCTCTGGGTATTCAAAAACACGTTTGTGTGTTGTATATTGCCCTCCGCCATTGAAATCTAACAAATTCAGCGTATCTGTATTTTTCGATGAATGGTCTGAGTACTTGAGCTGATAATTACTGGTCATTTGAACTTTCATTTAGACGTTCAATACCGGTCGCGGTAGCTTAGTGGTTAGAGCTTCGTAACCGGGAGGTCGTGAGTTCGACCCCCGTTCGTCCCAGGCCGCGTCAAACCTAAGACGAAAAATAGGTAGTGATTGCTCCTTCGCCAAACGCTCGGCATTTAGAAGTGAGAATCACGGGTCTTTCGGATATGATCTTAAAAACAGACGTCACGGTAGGCGTTGGCACGTTAATAAACCCTCACTGCTACGGCCCTGTTTGCTAAGCATAGGTCTAAATTTGTGGTACTTCACCTACAGCTGGTGACGTCTCAATATGAGTGAAAAATTCTCAACAGGACGTAAAACAAACAATCAACATAGGGTCTGATTTGAATGTTTTCAGTGTGTCATTAATGGACTTAATACAGACTCGTGATGATGGTGACTGCTTCTCCAGTACGTTGTATTCGGCTTGAATATCATTCCACCGGTTTCAGGGCTCTGATGGAAATTAACAGATATTTTACACATAATCCCCTCCTTTCCTTACGAATCTAAAACATTTGATGCGTATGTCCTTCGGAAAAGATGAAAACTACTCAAATTCTCAATGGGTGTATTTTTCATCCCTCTCTCTCTCTCTGTGTGTGTTTAAAAAATAATCATCTGATGTAAGTAAATTTGTAATATTAATTGAAACAATACAAGTCTATATTCTAATAGTAAAAAAATTGAAGTGCTTTTTGTAGTCTTGAAGGTATACTTCAGTTGTTGTTTGTTTCTTTTTTATTATTTTTATATCTGAATTTGAGATGTCACCACCTGTAAGTGAAGTTCCACAAATTTGATGGATGCTTAGCTCTCAATGAGGGTTTTGTAACGTGCCAACGCCTACCGTGACACCAGACCTCTCATTCGTAAGTGCCGGGCGTTTGGTAAAGGAGCGATCACTACTTATGTTTACGTCTTGGGTTTGGAGCGGCTATGTCACCAACGAGGGTCGAACTCATGACCTCCCGGTTACGAAGCGAGCGCTCTACCACTGAGCTACCATGACTAACAGTAGATTTCGGAGATCATTTTTGTTAAAAAGTGTACAACTTTACATGTACGTTACCGTGGTTTAATTTCAAAGTAGCTAAGGGATAAAAATCAAAACAACTATTTAAATGTTCCTAGATCCACCAGCAAAATCAAAGCGTAGATACCACACGTATATACAGCTGCTTTTGATTGTGTGCATTGGTTTTAGCATTCAACTGCACTTTAAATTTTATAAACACAAAGAATTAAAATTTTCCCAAGATGATAACGATGATGCTTTTAAAATGTTATATGACTAATGTGGCACATTTTATTTAATATCGCTGTGCTGCACTTAAAAGTTCTATAACTAATTGCAAATCACTCTATAGTTGAATTCTAAATCGTTTTACTTTATAGAAAGGCATATTATTTTAAGATCAGAAATGTACTAAACCAACATTCCGTCTATCAGAAGAAATAAGTTTCAATTCTTATTTTTCATTAAATCGAAACCCGTGGGGACATTTCTACCCGTGGGTTAGAATTGGTCCTCAGTAACCCTTGCTTGCTACCAAATGGGGCAGTCCTTCACATTAAACCGTAAACCGACAGCAGGTGTGGCACGATTAAGATCCCGCCCTAATCGCCGAGCATAGGCCTAAATTTTGCAGTCCTTCACCTTCAACGGCAATGAAAACTTTTCCGTATGAGTGGAAAGTTCTCACGCAGGACGTAAAACAATCAATCATTAAATTTGAAATCAAAATCAGTATGTAGTGAACGGCCTAACAATTGGAATGAAATGCATCAGATAGCATTTGACCTAACAAAAGGTAATGATTAAATATAATTATAACTACCATAGAATTCGTGAAATTCTGACGTCAAACAAGATTGTTGAAACCCCTGCAACATCAACTGATTTTTCAGTAGATTGTCTCGATTTAGAAATCAATCATTCACATAGCATACTCTCCCGTATCGAATAAGTTTAAAGACATTAAAACCATTTGAGGATGATAATGGACTATTTGCTACACAAATATGGGAAGTTAACGGAGGAGAAGCTGGAGTCATCCCGTTTATCATAATGTTGACAGTTACTGTTAACGTCTGTTTAATGAAATATCCAAATATTAAGTAGATAGGGAAGACTGTTGTGCTAAATAATCTTTTTTTTTAAAAATAAAATAATGAATTACGTAAAACGTTCCTCATGATATCTAAAAGCTGATCTCAATTCTTGGAGAACGACTTGTGGTCTGATGGGACGGTATCTTCCATTTATTTCCGGTTTTGATATTAGGATCTTTTGTCATAAAACACCGTGTTCGTTTCCCCCCCCCCCCCCCCCCCCCACCCATTTAATAAATTGTGCTGAATCTGAAAGTTCCAATCTTTGGTAGCGATCGCCGACTTCATGTGTAAACAAACAGAACAATGCTGATCAGAAGCTGTTGTATTATGCATTTGTAAGATCCGATAACCACTTGCGTTTTATTTGACATCATTTTAATCAGTGTAATTTTTCTAAACTCGACAGAGATAAAGGGTAATGAAAATTGAAATTCACATCAAATTCATTGTTTTATATTATCCTTATTAATATTTTACATTACTTTGAAACAAATACTGTAAGATTTTATATAGCTAATACGATGTTTTATGTATCTACATCGCCTTGCGAGGACAAATATAACAATTTGAATTCTCGTGAATGTCTCTTTGGGATCAAATTAATTACAATGCAAATATTGACTATAGGAATGGCAATAAAATCTCGCGGTTCTTATTACGTCTAATTATATCATTTTTCCAATATGTAGGTGTATCAAGATATATAAAACATCCCTGAAAGAAGCACTACAAACCATTGCCTCCATAAACGTATATTGCAGTTGTAAAAGGTAAGAGAGAATATCTTTTAATCAAATTCTTTTTCTGAAATTATTTATCATACGTTCTGAAGATTTCCGCGGGAAAATTTCTATAGAGAAAATATGTCTTGATTGCGATTTGGTTTTCAGATTAAGAAAAAACGCCATGTAATAGAAACGTGGAAAACAATGCTTTTAGGGATATAACGAAGTTGTTCTGAATCCAGGAATGTTTCAATATTTCTTTATCTAAAAATATAGGATATATCAAATTCAGATACTTTTAGTCTACGGATATTGATTTCCATTTATTTAAACTCTACTCGTTTGTAATTTTATTTTCAGTATAATTTTTTGCTTTTAACACATAACATATTCACCGACTTGTTTCTACTATCAGACAATCCGTCACAGCTAAACTGTAACATACAAATTTTTGATAAAAACCATTCTTAAAGCTAAATATGCCGTAATCTATGGATATTATCATAGGAATAAAAGAAAAGTAAGAAATAAATAAATTTTAAAAACCATGTGTTTTATATCAAGATATATGATATACATTTTATGCCATTTAACACAATGGGATTAAAAAGTAATCAACCTAAATTTGCTATTAATCATGTCGTATAGTGAACGCCCCATTTCGAAATGTTCATGATCACTTCGTTTCACGCGAAATTTGGAACGTCAACACGGCGTGAACGGGCTGTTATAAACATTCAGCGATAAAAGACGGAAGCAGGGTAGAGAGAACACTTTGAGCAATGGAGATGAAATCATCAGTCAGTTAGACTACATACTGTAAACGAAAATCTTATCTCCCATGATGTTTCTAATGATAAGAGGAATATTAAAATCCCGTATCATTCATGTTAAAAAAAACCCTGTCTACCTTCTATCCTTACGATTTAGTAAACTAGAAGTGATAAAACGCATAGGTTACGTGAAGAATATGTTTAGTTCCAGCTGACAAAGATTGTAACAACTTTGCATTTGTTTGTAAGGTTCATTATTACAACTGCATTGTAAACAAACTTGGCATTACTTCCACATTTAGTAATCGCACTTATACACACCAAATGCCTTTTCGAAAGATGAAATTCTTCATAATCAAGCTTCAATTTTAACACACTGGAGACACATCATTTGTCGAAATATGCATCTGGTGCATCCAAATTGGTACCGTTTGTGATTTATATTATAACCACAGGGTCGATGGCTCTGCTGGTGGACTATTAGTCATCGGGGGTTTTCACCAGCCCAGATGCTTGGTATTTCGGTACTAGCATGAAATACGGATATAAATTTGCTGTGATAAAATTAAGAAAATTCATTTCAAAATAGGATTTTCTACCTCATGTATAGTTCTGATTCTTATCCGGATTTGGCTCTGGTATTCGGGTTTGTTTGTTTTGTGTGTGTGTGCGTTTTATGTTTGGGGAGGGGGGTGTTTTGTTTTTTCTTTTATTCTTTTGGTTCTTTCGCTCTTCAAAGTTTGTTTCAATTTCAGTTTTCCATTTCACATTTATGACGACCATCATTGAAGTGACATTATTTGTCGAATCACTGAGAACTTGATATTAAAAAGATACCAGAGTTCCTCAATGACAACATCGTAGTATCTGGTAATCGGGTCTTCCAACAATGGAATTCCCATGGACACGAATTGTGCTTCTTGTTAGCTGACCTACTTTTACAGTTTAATAAAGCAGAATTCATTCAAAAGCTTCTACATCAGACGAAAAACTCTCTTGCTGTCGTCTTCAATTCGAAATTTAGATATATAGACGACATTTTATCTATCAACAATGATAATTTTGATTTATATGTCGATGCGATATATCCCAGTAAAATTGAAATAAAAGACACCACCGAGTGTTCCAGATCTGCTTTGTACTTAGATATTTTATTGAAATTAGATGCTAACTTGAGACAAACTGGATGATTTGAATTTCTCCATTGTTACCTTCCTTTATTTTTGTAGCGATATATTTCATATATGTCATTACAGTCCTTGAAACATTCTACTTTCCCACTTGAACGGTGAACGATAAACGGAGATACCTGTAATTAACAAAAGCCACCGACAGGTGTCAAGATAGAGGCATTAAACAACACAGACGATACATGTATAGATTATAAAGTATTGAAATGTAGAAAATATAATGTAATTACAAACTTAACATAGTGATACATATATATAAACACATTATTAATTTTGTAAATGTTCCACTCGTAATTTCTCCCAAAAATACAAATAGTTTCAAATATTTCGTGTGTGTGTGTGTGTTTTGGTTTTTGCTAGCTAATACTTGCAAGACATTGAAGACATTCGATTTTCAGGAGTAGTGCGTCTTCATACTTTTTTTTCTATTAAATTAAGAAAAGAAAAAAAAAAGAAAGAAACAAACATGAATAACGACACACGGGTAAAATAAAAAATTAAAGCCGTTCTCATTTTAATCAAAATTTACAAATAACGCATGCTTTACTACTGTACTCCTTGTTGTACATAACCTTTAATAAATCATGTGACGATACATCTTTACTTGCTAAGTAAATAAATTGATCACGTGCACCAACATCAAAATATATCCCATGTTTCTTTGAAAATGATAAACGTTTGTATTTCAGAATTAAATTCCTGATATGATAGGACAGTTTTATGCCGCCTTTTCGCTTCATATCTCACAATAATGCGTGTCCTTTCTCATTGATGTTTCGAAAGAAAATGAGGAAATACGAACGGAGAACGGTGAAAGTAGAACGTTTCAGGGACTGTATCACCTGCATGATGTTTATATTTTTTAACTGATTCAATACGCAAAAGCTTGTTGTGCATATAATCAGTTTTTAAATCAAGGCAGGCTACTGAAAAATAAGTTGATGTTACAGTCTTGTGTAAAGTCAGTATTTCACAAATTCTATGGTCGTTATAACGATCTAGTTTGTCACTACAACCTTTCCTTAGGTCAATTGTTGTCTGACGTGTTAAGCCGTTCTTGGCACATTGTTTCTGACTACGGATTACTCCGTTTACCTGATTAAGAAATAGGGCTGATGGCGGGTGTGACTGGTCGACAGAGGATGCTTACGTCTCCTAGGCACCTGATCCCAACTCTGGTATATCCAGGGGTCCGTGTTTTCACATCTCTCTGATTTGTATACAAATGCGAGATAGAGTACTGTTCGTTACCTTAGTCTTTTCTATTTTAAAACAAAAAATAGCATTCATTATCTTAATGTATGTATATCTCCACGTGTTTGCATCAGTAATATGCATGTCTTCATATATAATATCAATAATCATAACACAGTCTTATTTTCACACGTTTACCTTTAACCTACCAAGCCCAATCCAATGTGTTTTGCAAGTATTAATCTCTTTCTAACACGTTTTATGAATTGTACTTTACTTGTCCAAATACAGACACGCATTTAGGCCTATAATATCTGTTATGCTTACGACTATAGAGTTCCTTATCGTCCTGATGTTTCAAAGTTGTGACGTTTAGTGTCATGACAATGCTTAAATTTATGTTTGTTTGTTTTACGTCCCGTCGAGAACATTTCACTAATATTGAGACGTCACCGTAGGTGAAGTACCACAAATTTAGACCTATGCTTAGCGCTCAGGGCCGAAGCAGTGAGGGTTCTTAAACGTGCCAACGCCTACCGTGACCTCCGTTTTTAAGGTCATATCCGAAAGACACGTGATTCTCACTTCTAAATGCCGTGCGTTTGGCGAAGGAGCAATCACTACCTATTTTTCGTCTTGGGTTTACCGGTCGCGGTAGCTCAGTGGTTAGAGCGTTCGCTTCGTAACCGGGAGGTCGCGAGTTCGAGCACCGCTCGTGCCATGGCCGCGTCAAACTTAAGACGAAAAATAGGTAGTGATTGCACCTTCGCCAAATGCTCGGCATTTAGAAGTGAGAATCACGGGTCTTTCGGATATAACCTTAAAAACGGAGGTCACGGTAGGCGTTGGTATGTTATAGAACCCTCACTGCTACGGTCCTGAGCGCTAAGCATAGGTCCAAATTTGTAGTACTTCACCTACAGCTGGCGACGTCTCAATATGAGTGAAAAATTCTCGACGGGACGTAAAACAAACAAACAATCATAAACAATCGTCGTAGGTTTGACGCGTCCATGGCACAAGCGGGGCTTGAACTCGTAACCTCCCGGTTATGAAGCGAACGCTCTAACCACTGAGCTACCGCTTAATTTTATACCATACATCAATATGAATGATTGTGAGCATACCATATGATTTAATATGAACCCCTTTATCATTCTGAATTCTCTGGTGATTGTGGAATTAATAAAACAAAATGATTCATTATACAGATATAGCAAGTTATTTGATATAACGAATCCCCATAATTTTAATGTACTGGTGTAACCAAGGTAATCGTTTTATGGTAATAAAAATAGTACAAACATGTTACGATAACGATCTGGACTCAATCTCACAAATACTATAAAGAATAAAACTTGAGAATAGGGCACACAAGGACCCCTTGAAACAACAGGTGAGATCAAGGAGGAGTAAGCGTTCTCTGTTGACTTGTTAAACTTGCCCTGTGCCCTTCAATTTGATCAAGGAATCGGTGGAATTTGTAGTCAAATTAAGAATCAGCCTGACATTTGGTAGGAAACACTTCAGAGAGTATTACATCTAATGCCAGGTCAACGATGCGATTTGAGAAACACTTATTTCACACTAGACCGTTGAAACACAGGCAACATGAACTTATCTGGCTACAATTAAAATCAGAGCATGTACTCGAGTATGGAATCCGTTGAGAGACATTGACATTTGCAGTGATAATGGATTAGTGCTACATATCTATTTGAAGCTTGAAGCTAACTATGGGAAAGCTGAAATTATCCCGTTTGTCTTAGTTTTGTTCTTAATTTGTAATTAATGTTTATGTTCAATATAATATGCCGATACAAAGTAGATGTGCAAACATTTATGTGCCTGTTATTTCAAGTTCACTACGTTATATCGAATCGACATATACCTGAAAATGAATATTGTTGATGGATAAAATGTCGATTTGATGGTCACAAAGGATTTTTGTTCTAATGTTAAATGTTTTGAAAGAAATCTCTTTTATAAGAATACAAGAATGGATCGGTTAAGAAGGAAATAGAATACCAACATGGAAGACGAAATAAGACAATATGCATACACATGTCACCTCCATATTCTCGCTCTCGCTTTCTTTATCTTTCTTATGTGTAACATTTTGTGGTTTTGTCTTCGATTACTGGACCAGTCGCGGGAGGTCGTGAGTTCGAGCCCCGCTTGTGCCATGGCCGCGTCAAACCTAAGACGAAAAATAGGTAGTGATTGCTCCTTCGCCAAACGCTCGGCATTTAGAAGTGACAATCACGGGTCTTTCGGATACTGATCTTAAAAATGGAGGTCCCGTGTCACGGTAGGCGTTGGCACGTTAAAGAACCCTCACTGCTACGGCCCTGAGCGCTAAGCATAGGTCTAAATTTGTAGTACTTCACCTACAGCTGGTGACGTCTCCATATGAGTGAGAAATTCTCGACGGGACGTAAAACAAACAAACACTTGATTACTGCAAGATTGAGATACCATACATTTCAAATTCTACACCCACCAATACAATTACTGTGTATATATCGAATCGACAGTTTGAGATCATTTGATTTATATATTGTAATATATCATGATTAACTACAAAGTGATATTTTCATGGTGTAAGAATATCATTACAAAGACGTTGCAGCATATTTTCCGTAATTTGAGTAATAAAAATTGACCATGGAATTTTAGGATCTGTAATATTATACATCACTTGCATATGGTCCTTCAACTGGTTCAATACCAAAAAGCTTGTTCTGCATAGGATCAGTTTTTAAACCGAGGCGGACAACTAACAAGCAAAGTAATGTCACAGGAGTTTTACCAGTCTCGTTTAATGTTATTATTAAGCAAATTCTATGGTCGTTATAACGATCTAGTTTGCCAATTTATCCTTTCATTGGGTCAAATGCTGTCTGCCTTGTCTCATACCTATTTTTAGATCTATCTTTACACACTGATTTTGAATACGGATTTCCCCGGTTACTTGATCAAGATATAGAGCTCACGGCGGTGTGACCGGTATGTTTACTCCTCCTAGACACTTTATCCCAATTCTGGTATATCGAGGGGTCCGTGTTTGCCCTACTCTTCATTTCGTTTTCCTTAATAAGAGTTACGAGATTGATCACTGTTTATTACTTTTACATTTTCATACTTTAACTTTCTGGAATTGGCTATACATTATATTTTGTTCTCAAGACACCTTACTTCACATGCGTCAGAATAGGTATACACACATTATTAAATGTAAAATGTTTTTGTTACAAACATTAAAAAAACGACATACAGAAATTTACTTTTACCAACCTAAAGTTAATGAAACATTGGTGCTTAAGGTTATTGACACTTAATCTTGATTTTGTATAACTCGAATGCCAAATTGTTTGTTCTTGTTTCAGATCTTTATAAAATGGTATGGATAAGGAAAGTAATTCTGTGTATTGTTGCACTCGGTGTAATCAAACCTGCATTAACACACGTTCCGAGTTTAGGTAAGACTATTCATTTTTAACATTTTCTGTCCATGATATGGATACATTTAGAGCGGACACGATATCATGGATCATTTCATAAAAATGATTATCGTGAAGAGTGTCTGAATTCTGTGACATTTTCTTGTATAAATTAGAATATTATAAATTGGAGAAAAAAATGGAAACATATGTAAACCAAAAATATAGTGAAATGAAGAAACAAATACCCACAACTTCTCCGTCGTGAACCTTTGCAGTGAGAGTAAATGTCGTCAAAACGGTCGCGGTAGATCAGTGGTTGGAGCGTTCGCTTCGTAACCGGGAGGTCGCGAGTTCGAGCCTGCTCGTGCCATGGCCGCGTCAAACCTAAGACGAAAAATAGGTAGTGATTGCTCCTCGTCAAACGCTCGGCATTTGGAAGTGAGAATCGCGGGTCCTTCGGATATGACCTTAAAAACGGAGGTCCCGTGTCACAGTAGGCGTTGGCACGTTAAAGAACCCTCACTACTACGACCCTGAGCGCTAAGGATAGGTCTAAATTTGTGGTACTTCACCTACAGTTGGTGACGTCTCAATACGAGTGAAAAGTTCTCAACGGGACGTAAAACAAGCAAACAATCAATCTCCTGCATATGTTGTTTCAAAAGTCATTTAACCGGTCGCGGTAGCTCAGTGGTTAGAGCGTTCGCTTCGGAGGTCACGGTAGGCGTTGGCACGTTAAAGAACCCTCAATGCTACGGCCCTGAGAGCTAAGCATAGGTCTAAATTTGTGGTACTTCACCTACAGCTGGTGACGTCTCAATATGAGTGAAAAATTCTCGACGGGACGTAAAACAAACAATCATTTCATACGCAAAAAACGTGTTCTACATATGATCAGAGTTTAAATCAAAGTTGGCTATCGACAAACAAATTGATATTACAAGGGCTTTCAACAGTCTTGTTAATGTCAGCATTTGCAAATTATATGGTTGTTATACGGTCTAATTTACCAGTGCAACCTGTCATTGGGTCAAATGATGTCTGACATGTTTCATATGAATTGTTTAAACGTTATTTATAGAGTGATTTTGACCACGGATTACACGATCTAACTGAACAAGACACAGGGCTCAGGGAACGTGTGGCCGGTAAACAGGGGTGTTCTCTTCCCATGCACTTGATCCCATCTCTTGTATGTCGTGGGACCCATATTTGACCTCTTAATTTTGCATTCTTCACTGGCGTTATGAGATTAATCAATGTTCGTTAACTTCTACTTTTAATCCGTTTGGTGCACTGAGCATAGGATGGACTTAGGAATGGCATTGGCTTAAAACATACTTCAAAATTGCCATTTGAAAATGAACTTGGTGTGTTATATATATTTCTGTTTCTAGGGTACAGCAGTGAAGAAATAGATACATCGCGATACAACAAAAGGACAAATACAGTGATAAAATGTCCCCCAGGCTTGAGTAAACTGGATTGTTATCAACAACTTATGAATGTGTGGATGCGGTTTCTGATGAAGAGTCGACTGGAAAGGAGAACGATTTAATATGTGTATAGTAAACACACATCGTACTTTGCTACAATAACATTGCTAAAACTGCCCTCACACATACCTCGCGACCTTACTGCGACCTTGCTACGACCCAGGACGCAGCACAGTCCCCAGGGACGTAGCGAGGAACCCAAGGACGCACAAGGTCGCAGACCGTCGGCGACTATTTTGAACATGCACAAAACAGTCGCAGAAACTCTGCGTTCTTGCTGAGTCCTGGTTAGGTCGTATTGAGGACATAGAGGAAACGTACTGAACACAAGACTGCAGAGCCCCGGACCGTCTGCGAGAGAAATTTGGAAATTTGAAAGAAAACCAAACGATTTTCGAAAGAAAAATGCTATTTTCCTAGTTTTCAGGTCGCAGTAAGGTCGTGGTTTATGTGTGAGGGCAGCTTAAATGCATGCATAGAAATATTGAAAATGGCAGCGTTGTAAGATTTTAATCAATTCAATTGTACTTTACTTTCATTTATAGCAAAATATATACATTAGAATAGTCATATAAATAAAAGTTGACAGATTGATGAAATTAATCATATTTGATTGATTGATTATACACTGAGTCAAAATAGAAACTTCACATTCTCTTGTCAAGGCACTTAAAACGAACAAGAGATAATAGGATGGTGCCAGTGATTTTATTTC
Source organism: Ostrea denselamellosa (assembly GCA_024699665.1). Classification (NCBI taxonomy): domain Eukaryota; kingdom Metazoa; phylum Mollusca; class Bivalvia; order Ostreida; family Ostreidae; genus Ostrea; species Ostrea denselamellosa. Next base: position 5,665,078 of record JAMZEH010000047.1, on the reverse strand, counting down.
ATTGCTGAGATGTGTGTGATGTAATCAATACACTGACAGTGCCACAGATCTGTTCAGTTAGGCTACACGCCGTTCCAAAACATTTGTATACAGAATGTCAAGTCACAAGAATGAAACGTCGAAATGTCTCAGTTCAATATTGAGTATGGCCGCCTCGCGCATTCACCACAGCCATGCACCGTCTCCTCATCGACTGCCTGATGTTTGTGAACACATGGTTGGGGATTCGGCGCCATTGATCTTGCAAGGCAGCAAGTTGCAGTTCCTGCAAATTCTGCCGTCGGTTCCCAAGTTCACGAAGCCCTCTCCCTAGTGCATCCCAAACGTGCTCGATGGGATTAAGGCCAGGGGACGTTGCTGCCAGTATTTTGAAGGAAATTTCGTGTCAACAAAGCGGTGTGCGGCCGTGCATTATCATGCTGGAACTGTAGACCTGGACCATGAGCCGCCATGAAGGGAATGAGTTCAGGGGTGAGTACCTGATCGCGATAAGCAGCAGCTGTGAGGTTTCCATGGATGACCAGAAGTCTGGAACGGTTGTTCCCACAGAAAGCACTCCATGCCATGCAACTTCCGCCCCCGAATCTGTCCACTTCCTGCACACAACACTGGGCATACCGTTCATTAGGTCGTCTCCAGACTCTTAGCCTGCCGTCCGCAAATCTGAGGGTAAACCGCGATTCATCACTAAAGACGACTCGATTCCAGTCTCTCTGGGTCCATCGGAGGTGACGTTGGGCCCACAGCAGACGCTGACGTCGATGAAATGGCGTCAAAATTGGCCCACGAGACGGACGTCGAGCATGGAGATTGGCAGACCGCAACCGATTTCGGATGGTCTGTGCGGACAGCCGACCTTGAAACATCTCAGCTCTGGTTCGTGCAGCCGGCAGAAATCGGTTACGAAGGTGACGTAGGACGATGTTCCGGTCTTCAACTCGTGACGTTTCACGTGGACGACCCGACCTTGGGCGATCAGCAGTGGTGCCAGTTTGTTGTAGACGATGTCGCAAATCATACACAGTATGGCGGCTGCATCCCATTGCTGTTGCGATGTCAATAACTGATCGCCCCGCTTGCAACATGCCAACGGCACGTTCACGTTGCACATTTGACAATCGCGGCATTTCAAGTACTGTTACAAATGTGGCTTAAAAGTGTTTTTTTAATGTTTGAGGCCATGGCAAACATGTGCAAATGAATCCAACTTCGATGTGGAGCATTGAATGCACGTGCAAAACCTGATTTGGCACGAAAGGCATTTACACAAGAAATGGATGGCTATGAGTGGGTTTGGCTAAGAGTCGACAGATTGGGATCCCATGTTGGCTACACAGGTGTATCATCAGGGGGAAAGTATTCAATATTTTACAAAATTAATTTTGTGAGGTGTTTTTTTTTTTGGACTCAGTGTATATTGTTTTCGTCCCGCTCGAGAATTTTTCACTCATATGGAGACGTCACCATTGCCGGTGAAGGGCTGCAAAATTTAGGCCTATGCTCGGGGCTATTGGACTTTGAGTAGGGGGGATCTACGGTTCGCCGTAGATTGTTAGACGGCGTCATTTGAGCGTTTACAATAAACGCAAATACCTGCATTGATATACAAAACATCGGATGACAGCAATTGATCAAACCTGAACTGACACAAGTCTTTCTACTTTATTGTTTAAATAAAATTCAGTATAATAAATATTTATATCATAGTTTAACGATTTTTGTCATACTTGACAACGCATACCCAAATGCTGATATTTGATTGCAAGAAGTTTCAAACCATCGTTTTCCATGGGGATTCGGGTTGTTAGAATAGATCCTCAGTACCCCTTGCTTGCCGAAAGGCGACTACATGGAGCGATCCTTCGGATGAGCCTGCAAAAACCGAGGCCCCGTGTCACAGCAGGTGTGGCACGTTAAAAATCGCGCCGAGCATAGGCCTAAATTTTGCAGCCCTTCACCGCTAACGGTGACGTGTCCATGTGAGTGAAAGATTCTCGAGCGGGACGTTAAACAATATATAATTAATCGAACCATTTTGGACAAAAACAAGGAATTAAAATGTTACCTCTGTGTTATCGTCACCCTATGCGGATACAGGTTAGAATATGTCCTCAATACCAACAAAATAGGTCCCTCGGATAAGCCCGCAAAAAACGAGGCCCTGTATCACAGCAAATGTGGTACTATAAAGATCCCTCCCTACTCAAGTACTGAGTATTGACCTAAATTTTGCAGTCTTTCACTGGTAATGTTGGCGTCTCCATATGAGAGAAAAATTCTCGAGCGGAACGTTGAACAATATACAACCAACCAACCCTCCTCAAAGTAGATGTGAAAATGGAACGGCGACAAAATAGACACGATCAAGGAACTCTTCAAAACGTTTATTTCAATTCATATCGCTAACGTTTTTAAACTTGCAGAGATAATCACAACTATAGTTATATAAAACCTTCTACATAAGAAATTCCTTGTGCTTTCTATTCGACATTTAAGGCCGGTTGCGTTTCTCTGGTTTAAACCCCCGCTCACTGAATTCGGGTTTAAATCCAGGTAGAGGCGTTACACACAGGCAAGACTTGGGTGAGTAAGACTCAGATTTACGGTAAGTACTGAACCTGTTAAAGAGGTGGTTTAAACCCAGCTTTAATATTTCGTCGTGGAAAGATGGCAGAATTTTTGGAATATATTGTCAGGTTTGATCTGGTAGAACGATTGCTAAGAAGAGAACAGATTGTAAAAGACAAATTTAATCCAATTACATTTTATGACTTGGCCATATTCACACCTGTGTCTTAGGTAAACTAGATTTATGGAGTAAACCTAGTTCAGATAAATCAGGTTTAAATCCCATTTAGCTGAGTTCACATAAATCTCTTTTGTGTTTCACACTTCAAATAAAACTGGTTTTACCTGAGCTCGTGTTGTTTGCTTTTTTTTCATTTGGTATTACAATGGCTGGGAAGAAAGGTCCAAAGTTTACAAAACTAGAAAACTGTACACTTGTTGATTTAGTGGGATCAAAAAAGGATGTTATTGAAAACAAGGCTACCGATGCCAAAATGATTAACAAGAAAAATTTGGAATGGGAAAACCTGGCTAAGGAATTCAACAGCAGAATGGTGTAAATATCAGGACAGCTAAAATGCTCCTGTTTTGTAAGTGGTAAAACCGACATCAGCTTTCTCTGAGTTGGTTCCAGGTCGTTTCCAAACATGTCCATGTCCAGAGAGTGTCACGTTTACAAAAACGGAATCTCGCACGAAAATCCGTGGCCGAGTGGTTAGAGCATCGGGCTCAAAGTCACAAGGCCTCTCACCTCTGTAGGCGCGTGTTCGATTCTCGGCCGCGGCGTTATGTGAGCAAGTTTGCCAGTTTACTTGCGGAAGGTCGGTGGTCTCTTCCCAGGTACATTGTATCTGGGTTCTCTCCACCAACAAAAACTGGACGCCACCAGATAACTGAAAAATTGTTAAGTGTGGCGGAAAGCAATAAATAATCTATCACGAATAGTTCTAGGTCTTCTTAGAAACAGTTGGTCAACAAGATCCATCCTGTCCACTTCATCTATGTAGTCTTCCATAGTGAGAATAACAATATCTTATAACATTTGAACCTACCCCAGACTAGGTTTAGGTTTACTCCAATATCTGAGATAAGCTCACTCATGAGAAGCAGGTGTGAAACAGGTTTATGAAATGTGAACCCTTCTTACATTTAAACCTAGTTTAAACACAGGTGTGAATATGGCCAACTGTTTTGTTGATCCTTGAAAATATTAATGGGAATTTAGACGGTGGAAATATGCAATATCGGGTGGTACATTTGTCTCCTCCGCATGAACTGTTGATAACTTTAAGAAACTATGCTAGTGGAATTTTATTTTTCAGATTTTATAACAAAGCAGAACGGTTATTTGCCGCTTGTCATAAATGCCAACTACGGTGTCTGTTTAGAACCTTTAGGTGGACACCATGATTGACCCAGTTGAAGATCACGTAATCAGGTGCTGAATGCTCATTTTCGCAACGCCGTAGTCAACGGCAACCTTGTTCCTCATCATCATTAATATTGGCCCATTTTTTTTTTCTTTAGGGCGAATTATCGGGATGTTTCTCCATAACAGTATTTACTCCAGTATTTGCACATTCTGTACAATTTCCATGATCTGGTAGTCCAGTTGTTGATGAAAAACTTTTTATTCTCCCAAGATTTTAACCATTGTTTGATGGACATGCTGACAGGAATCCCTAGTGGTCAATTCTATGTACTTAATAACTTGACCTCAAACTATCGTAGGGGCCTTCGTGGCCGAGTGGTTAGAGAAAGGCGCTTAAAATCACAAGGCCTGTCACATCTAGTCGGTGCGGGTTCGATTCTAGCTCGTGCCGATATATGTGCGAAAGTATGCAGTTTACTTTTGGATTGATTGATCGTTTGTTTTACGTACGGTCGAGAACTTTTCACTCATATTGAGACGTCACCAGCTGTAGGTGAAGTACCACAAATTTAGGCCTATGCGTAGCGGTCAGGGCCGTAGCATTGAGGGTCTTAAATGTGCCAACGCCTACCGTGACACGGGACCTCCGTTTTTAAGGTCATATCCGAAAGACTCGTGATTCTCGCTTTCTGAATGCCGAGCGTTTGGCGAAGGAGCAATCACTACCTATTTTTCATGTTATGTTTTGGAAGGTCGGTGGTCTCTTCACAGGTACATAGTGTCCGGGTTCTCTAATTCACCAGTAAAAAAACTGGAAGTATTGGAAGACTCTGTAGTGTCTTTAATTTCAAGTTCACTGGGATGTATCGAATCGACATATGAATGAATTGTTGATGGCTAAAACGTCGTCGATATATCTTAATGTCGAATTGAAGGCCACATCAAGACATTTGCTCTTCAGAAGTAGAAGCCTTTGAATGAATTCTGCTCAATAAGAATATAAAAATAGGTGAGCTAACAAAGGAGTACAATTCGTCCCCATTGGAATTCCAACAGGTTGTTAGAAGACCTGATCACCTAAGACGAGGAAAATATTGTCAATGAGGAACTCTAGCATCTTTTTTATATCAGTTTCAGAGTACTTGTGCATGGAGTCGGAATGCTGTTTTATAATGTTTGGGTTAACCAATCACTAATATGAATATTTCCTTTCACCATTGTTTGTTCACGAAGCAACTGTTTATGTAGTTTTTTAATTCATCCTGGGGTATAGTCGTGTAAAGTGTTGCAAAATCATACGTTTTAAATGCTGTGAATTTGAGAAAAGGTTTTTGATTTTAGATTCCCTAAAAGTTCTTAAGAGTTTTTAAGAATCCACATTTGATTGATTATATATTGTTTTACGTTCCGCTCGGGAATTTTTCACTCACGTGCAGATGTCACCATTGCCGGTGAAGGGCTGTAAAAATTAGGCCTATGCTCGGCGCTTTTGGCCTTTGAGCAGGGAAGGATCTTTAACGTGCGACACCTGCTGTGACACGGGGCCTCGGTTTTTGTGGTCTCATCCGAAGGACCGCCCCATTCAGTCGCCTCTTACAAGAAGCTAGGGGTGCTGAGGATCTATTCTATAAACCCGAATCCTCACGGGTGTACCACTTCTGGCATATGTAGTGGTACAGTACGTTTGAAGTTTCTCCTTCATAGTTTGTTTGTTTGTTTTACGGTCGAGAACTTTTCACTCATATTGAGACGTCACCAGCTGTACCACAAATTTAGACCTATGCTTAGCGCTCAGGCCGTAGCAGTGAGGGTTCTTAAACGTGGCAACGCCTACCGTGACACGGGACCTCCGTTTTTAAGGTCATATCCGAAAGACCTGTGATTCTCACTTCTAAATGCCGAGCGTTTGGCGAAGGAGTAATCACTACCTATTTTTCGTCTTAGGTTTGACGCGGCCATGGAACGAGCGGGGCTCGAATTCACGACCTGCCGGTTACGAAGCGAACGCTCTAACCACTGAGCTACCGCGACCGGTTCTTTCATAGTGGTTAATAGTTTCTCAAAGAGCAAAGATAGGGGCTTGGTAAAAAATATATTGGATCCAGCAATGTATCTTTGTAAGGGGTTTTGTGGCGTTTGAGGATCCAGTATAGGTAATGTAACTCATATTAATCCACTTCAGACTGGAATATAGCATGGTTTTGAAGAATTTCATCTTTTTAAAGGGCAGATGGAGTATACGTGCGATTAATAAATGTGGAAATAATGGCAAGTTCGGTTAGAATGCAGTTGTAATAATGAGCCTTACAAACAAACACAATGTTGTTGCCAGCTTTGTCAACTAGAACTAAAACATATTCCTCATGTAACCTATCGAACCCTTTTATCACGTCCGACTTACTAAACACAGGAGAGATGGTATGCATTTTTGCGTGTGCATGTGGAATTCAATTTAATTATTGAATAATATTTATTACAAATGTTACTGAAATCTGAACTAATAGATGTTAAGCGGGATAAATTCGTTACACAACCCAATTCGGATTTCCATTTGACACCATGGGTGACTCGGTTTTTTGGGTTTTTTTTATTTAAAGCCGCCTGAGCAATTTTTCAGCTATCCGGCGGCTGTCACCATTACCGGTGACAGGGCTGCAAATTTAGGCCTATGCTCGGCACTCAGGGCCTTTGAGCAGGGAGGGATCTTTATCGTGCCACACCTACTGCGACACGGGACCTCGGTTTATACGGTCTCATCCGAAAGACCGGCACCCACGTCCCACAGTGGGATTCGAACCCCCGACTCAAGGATCATCAGATCTTTGAGCCCGACTCGGTATTATGTCTCAAACTGACTGGGTAAGTAATAATCTGTAGCACTTTGGTATGTAAGAATTTCTTGCAAAGAGTTGCAGCTACATTTTTATTGGTTTCGATACTACAACAAAGACATATATTAGTCTGCATCATATTATCATCGACAGTCGCCGGATAGCTGAAAAATTGCTCAGGCGACTATAAATAAAAAAACCAAACATATTATCATCGCCTTTTTCACATATATTACCGTTGTTATAGTTGTCAGTTAAAACTATACTGGTATCATACACTGTACTTCAAAACTGTTCTGGTGAACTCGCACACACCATATTACGTGTAGGAATTCTACTTTTTTCATATTTCATACGTGTATATAAAATTCCATCCTTTGTATTGTAATACGCAAGAAGAAGTAAATGTATGAAGCTATTTTGACCTATAATAATAATAATAATAATATATGCATTTATATAGCGCCCCATATAAAAATAAATTTACCCTAAGGCGCTGAACATGATAAAAATTATATCACATGACCATATTAACAAAAAGCCTGTGATACAGTAAACATGGTAAGGATTAAAACGCTTCAATTCAAATTACACAATTATACAGACACTAGAATACAAATGAAAGTAATATTAACAACAAAAGATTCAGAAGGACACCAAGATGACTGAAGGTTGAAAATACATGAAATAAAATTGATATACGTCTAGGTAAAATGATTAAACACTGTATGCTAATTTAAAAAGATACGTTTTTAAGTCCCGTTTGAATGTAAAAATTGATTTCTAGAATCGCAGCGAGTCTGGTAGATTGTTCCAGAGTGTTGCTGCTGCGTGGTCAAACCGACGAATTCCGTATGTCTCAGTGCGCACACGAGGTTTCGTAAGTAGCATTGACTTCTCAGAGCGCAATATTCGTGACGGCGCATAAATCGTCACCAGTTCCTTCAATTAAGATGGCGATGTATTCTGTAGTGACTTGAAGGTGTAGAGAAGGATCTTGTAGTATGTACGAAATTTAATCGGTAACCAATGAAGAGATATTAATACTTCAGTGATGTGTTGGTACTTCTTGGTTCGAGTTATGATTCTTGCTGCTGTATTCTGAATTTTTTTGAGTTTTGATACGTTGGTTTCAGGAATTCCGTAAAGGAGTGCATTTCCGTAATCAAGTCTTGATATTACTAAAGCAATCACCAAGGTTTTACAAGCTTCTTCAGTTAAGAATGGGCGAATGCGGCTAATATTGCGCAGATGGAAAAGACTGGATTTTGACACGGCGCTGATATGATTCTTCATGCTTAGTGGTTTATCGAAAAACACACCAAGATTTTTTACGCACTCTGATTCGGAAATGGCAACTCCCTCAAAATCAATCTGGTGTAACACTGATTTTTTAAGTTGATTTTTAGGTGTGAAAACAATAAATTCCGTTTTATCTTGGTTTAGTTTGAGTAGATTTGCACGCATCCAGCTTTTCACACTAGCTAAGCAAGTCTCAAGTCGATGTTTCAAGTCGATCCAGATCTCATTTGGTTTAATAACGAGGTAGATTTGTGTGTCATCTGCGTAGCAGTGGAACAACATGCGATGGTCTCGACAGATTTTACCAATTGGTTTCGAGAATAGGCAATATAACGTTGGCCCTAGGACCGAGCCCTGCGGTACACCAAAACGCAGAACTTGATCTCTTAATACGCTTTCACCGATGACAACTTTTTGGGTACGATGAGTTAGATATGACTCAATCCATTTTAGAGCCGCCCCAGAGATACCGAAAGAAAAAGTGAGACGCTTCAGCAAAATGGTATGGTCAATCACATCAAATGCAGCAGATAAGTCTAACATCACCAGGGCCATGCAGGAATTGCTATCAAGCTCTGATACAATGTCATGGTGAACCCTAAGTAATGCTGTTTCTGTAGAGTGACATGACCTGTATGCGGACTGCAGTGGCTCCTGCAGATTGTTTAGTTCCAGGTGATGTTTGATTCTCACCAAAGAACTGTATCCGAAGAAAAACTAATCCACGACAATATTGGAAGTATAGGAAATATTTCCAGCCCACAGTGTAACAATGTAAGTGTGATGGGACTTTTTAACAATACACCAAGACGTAAACGTAGTCATGGACATCGTTCGTACAACAAACTCATAATACATGATGTTTCTTTTGACTCCCTTTTACCTTTTGTGAATAGACCATTGGGTCCTCATCACATTCGTACCAAACTCTATTCTGTCTCTTTGAGAATTTTGTATGAATTACAAGAAAAAGCTTGCTTGCATTCCTCTAAACCGGTATACAGACTTCAATACATGATTTGGGATGTTGCCCATCACAGACTCTTTGGTCCTCCACGTATTATTGATGAGAGTGAACTCAAGAAACCTCGCCGATTCCTTTATCTTAAATTTGACAACAAAGGAATTGATGCTGTCAACATTAACAACATCCTTAACCATAAAAAAGTACAGTCCTGTATTCTGCCTTACTTTAAGATGAAATCCACACCTTGTGTTTCATATAGATATACTTCCACTATTGCATCAAGTTATTTAATTATAAACAGTGCCTTGATATTGAGCAATTACAACGTAGTCCTCCAAAGTGTTCATGTTCTTCTTCCTCGTTTAATTACAGTCCCACTGGTCACATCATTACAGGAGACATGAACAAATGAAGATCTTAAGTCCCTGATTTTAAAAGGTCCTAAATTCCGAGAACGTCGCTCGTTTAGATGGCGACATAATTTCATGGCCATCATGAATTCTGTGGAAGAATATGCCAGACGTTTGACGAAATCTGAAGGAGAGGAACTTGACACTTTGTCTGAGTGGATCAAAAGTATTCGAAAATTGTTAAAATCCCGCATTCATCATTTAATGGGGAAAATGCGCACTTTTTATCCTTCTGTTTTTAAGAAAGCAGAAGTGACGAATGAGTTAAGTAGACTACATGAAAAATTTTTGCTAGTACCAGCGGATTAAGCAAGTAACAACATTGTCTTTGTTTGTAAAAGTTACTATTATAAATGCCTTTTAAATGAACTGGGATTTACTTCAACATCTGGGAATCCTCCTTATACTCGAACCAATCTTACAAAGGATGAAATTCTTCATAATCATCTTTCCGTTTTAAATACTTTAGACATTCCTAAGAATCAGGATCAGTTTGAATTACCATACCTTTATTGGATTCCGAAATTACTTAAAAATCCTTACAAACAACGATACATTGCTGGTTCCAGTAAGTGCTCTACCAAGCCTTTATCTTTATTACTAACTAAACTGCTAACGGCTATTAAAGAGTCACTTCAGAGATACTGTTCCACTGCATATTCCAGAAGTGGTGTCAATCAGATGTGGATTCTCAAAAACTCTAAGGAACTTTTGGAAAATCTAAAGTCTCAGGATTTTTCTAAAATTGACAGCATCAAAACGTGTGATTTCTCCACACTTTATGCAACAATTCCTCACGATAAATTAAAATCTAGACTTTTTCAGATAATAGATAAATTGCTGTTTTGAACAAAAATGGCACTCGAAAATACAAATTTCTAGTGATTGGAAAACAAAGTACATATTTTGTCAGACACCACTCCGATAGCCCGCACAAGTACTCGGAAGCAGACATTAAGAGTATGCTTGACTTTCTTGTAGATAACATTTACGTAGTGTTTGGAAACCAAGTCTTCCAACAATCCATGGGTACTAATTGTGCTCCCTTGTTGGCAGACTTATTTTTATATTCTTATGACGCGGAATTTGTTCAGAAACTATTACGGGATAAAAACAAACAACTTGCCGTGTCCTTCAGCCATACATATAGATATATCGATGACGTCTTATCAATCAACAATCATAATTATATCCATTTGATATATCCCGATGAACTCGAAATAAAGGACACTACAGAATCTGACGTGTCTGCTTCATATCTGGATATTTTACTTAATATTGACTCTAATGACACAAAAATTTTACGGTCGCTATAATGACCTTGTTTGCGATTACAAAGTGTCTCTGGGACATATGTTGAATGATTGGTTTCATATCCTTTGTTAGACTGTCATTTTTCATACTAACTTTGACTACGGATAATCCCGTTTACCTAATTTCGACTAAGGGCTGACGGCGGGTGTGACTGGTCAGCAGAGGATGCTTACTCCTCCATGGCACCTGATCCTACCTTCGCCTTGTCGGAGGTCCGTGTTGCCCTAAACTTGAACTTGTATATGTCTTGGGGATTTATGATTACGATTACACATTGTTTACTTCGCCATACGATATTTCTAATTTTTGCGAATGTTTTGCTTTGAAAATGATAACAGAAGAACTAGCTTATTTATATTAAACTGTCACCATATCATAAAGGAAGAATGCGACTATAGTACTACTTGAGATTGGTATACAATAATATTCGCGGGTGTCTAAATTCTATACATAGTTCCAAGAAGTCATGCAACATCAATCCTTTTTCCATATTAAAAATGTAAGAGGCAATTGCTATTTTCCCTTATCTTCGGTAAAATGTAGAAAAATACACTTTCAACAGAAGACGCCGCTGATGATTAAAAAAGTAAATAAAAACATTCCTCTCGAATGTTTAGTAGTATGTTGCCTTTTGTTAGTCTTCTTATAAATTGATCAATACACTGTACAGTTCATCTTAAGACGACCCATTGTTTGTTTGCTTTGAATCAGCTGGCGTTCTCTCTCCTTATTGATTTCGTGTTGATTCATCCTCACCTGAATAAAAGGAGGAACCAGTAAGGTAAAATGCAATATTCATTTACACTTTTATTAATATGCAATATATTTACTCAGTATATGCGATTTTGATAATATACTTCGTACACTGGAAAGATCACCATGTAAAGACCTTTTTAAACTGACCACAGGTAATCTTGAGTGTCACTGGTCGATGTTGATTTCGATTTCTTTGTTTTCCTCTTAAGAATATTTTCGTGTCATAATGAAAGACGTAGAATAGGACATGTGACTCTGTCTACTTTTAACGTCACACGACGTTGTGTTGCGATGAATATTCCTACAAATGTATACGTTATACAAACATATAAATTTAATTTTGCAAACAATGAATATTGTAGAAAATAAAATAGTGATAGTTTTGATAGATATATGTCTATGCACCACACTCGCATGTTTTATCCCTAGATGGATACCATGTGGACAATTAGCCTATTTGTGGTACTGCTTCCACTATTGGAGGTGGTGAAAGCATTGGATAACGGACTGGCCTTAACTCCGCCCATGGGCTGGTTAACGTGGGAAAGATTCCGATGCAACACAGATTGTGATAAAGATCCAAACAATTGCATAAGGTTACGAGTTTCATTTTAAAATATTAAATTCCGATAGAATTGTTTAAGTTATGAAGGAACTTGAATATACATGTATATTTACTTCCTTCATCCCATCACTTTTCCAGATTCCCCCTCTCCCCTTCCTTACCTCCTTCTCTCGTTCCATTCTTTCTTTATTTCATTCCTCCTTCATTTCCCCGTCGTTTCCCATTTGCACTTTGTAATGCAATTACTATGATAAACATATATATACACAAATAAATTCATAGGCGCATGTCGATATATATGGATACATGTATATGTTAAATTCGAAAATTAACACACAAATCCCTTAAAATGAGTTTCAAATAGACAGTATCACACTAATGCAGTGAGCGCTTGATAAAAGTGATGGCGGACACCTTGGTCTCAGATGGCTACAGATCCGTCGGTTACGAGTACGTGATAATCGATGATTGCTGGTTGGCCTCAGAACGAGATCAAGATGGCCGGCTGCTCCCTGATCCAAAAAGATTCCCATCAGGAATAAAACACCTAGCTGATTATGTGAGTATATAACGAGGAAAAATAGAATTCCCTTGAAATACTGAAATAAATAGATGAAAGTTATAGGACCAGTGAAAGTCTTATCAAAGTAGTTTCGTCTTCAACTTTGTAATCTCGTCAAGCGCAGAAAAAAAAATCTAATATTTATATTCACCATTACTTAATTAGATTCTACAGGGTTTTGCCATACATTATTGTAACAAAGATTAATACACGGTAAAGGTACACAGCAAAGGACTGAAATTTGGTATATATGAGGACTTCGGAACGAAAACCTGTGGCGGTTATCCAGGAAGTGAATTCTACATGCAAACAGATGCTAAAACATTTGCTGACTGGGGAGTAGACTACGTGAAGTTCGACGGCTGCTATTCGAGTCTCAATGATTTCCCTGCTGGTATGAAATGAAAGCACTGCATTTAACATACATGTTAAGCGATCGATCGCTATGAAAAAAATGTTAATGACATCTTTTGATAATTAAAATTGCAGGTTATTGTCTGAGTAAAAATGATAATGAAAATATTGACGATGATGGTACTGCTGTTGTTGTTGTTGTTGTTGATGGTGATGATGTTGATTTTAGGTTATGAGGCGATGGGATTTTTCCTGAATAACACAGGAAGACCAATGGTTTATTCCTGCGAGTGGCCATTTTACAAAATAGTTTCCGGACTTTCGGCAAGTACAACACATCACTAAATAGTTAATAGGTTCTTTGCAATAATATAATTGCAGTATGAAACAGAAACCAAAATTAAAGAGAGACAAGGTGGAGAAGTTACTTGATTATAGAAAGCACACTGTCGAGTGAACTCTTGGCAAGTATGATATGAAATAGTTAACCAACTGTTGCATGTACACTACAAAGTAATATCGGTACTCTTGCATGCAAATGTAGTAAGCGGAGTATGAAATAGTGACTGGACTCCTGGCAAGTATATAGAATTCATATTTCTGGATTTTCGAAAAGTACTATGTGAAGTAGTCATTAACTAGCAAAAGAAATATAGGTACCACATTCTCGACAAGTGCAGTACTAGATGCAAATAGTTACCGGACCTGTGATAAAGTAATCTTCCATATGCATATAAATTATAGATTGGTCGCCCTTGCTTGCTTTATCATGTGATATCTATTAATAGTACATGCACTCATGATTAGGTTGACCTTGCTGCAGTGCGGAAAACTTGTAACGTATGGAGGAATTATTACGACATTCAGGATTCATGGTCCAGCGTCACCGATATCATTAACTTTTGGGGAAACAATTCCTTTAATTTCACAACGTACGCTGGACCTGGAGGTTGGAATGATCCAGATATGGTATGATTTTATTCTGATGGTCCCTGGATGAACAGTCTCTGCAATACTACAAACAATCCCCCTTTTTGAAATCGATCTTGATTTTAAGGTACTTCGTATGTCAGGTGATTTAAAATGTATTTTTCCCGTTTTACGCAGTGTTCCTATAGTATGTCTTAATATGATGCAGAATTTATTCAAAAGCTTCTACACAAAAAGAAAAAAAAACCTTGCTGTGGTCTTCAGTTCAATATTTAAAAATATATCGACGGCGTTTCCTCTTTTAACGATAATCATTTTGATTCAAATGTCGTTTTGCTATATCCTAGTGACCTCGCAATAAATAAAAGACACCACAGAGTATCCCCCATCTCCTTCGTACTTAGATATTTTATTGAACATAGATGTTAACAGCAAACTAACAACTCAACATTGTGGCAAAAGAGATATTTTAGCTTCTTTACCACCAACTTCCCGTATTTATGTAGCAGTATTCTATTATCACCTGCACATGATAAGTTTCTCTAGTAATTCGATATGCAAGAGCTTGTTCTACGTATGATCAGTTTTTTAAATAGAGGAAGGCTACTGACAAACAAGATGATGTTAGAGGTTGGAACACGATCTAGTTTGCCAATATAATTTGTCATTGGGTCAAATATTATCTGACGTGTTTCATACCAATTGTTAGGCCGTTCTAACACTGATTTTCAATACATATTACTACGTTTACCTGATCAAGGTATTGGGCTCACGATGGTTTCACCGGTCGACAAGAAATGTTTAATCCTCCTAGGCACATGATCCCACTTTTGGTATGTCCAAGGGTCCGTGTTTGCCCAACTCCTAATTTTGTATTCCTCATAAGTGTTATAACATTGAACACTGTACGTTATCTTCATTTTTCATAGTAAGAGATTTCAACTTTATATACCATTCTAGCCTGCGTGATACACACACTCACAGATATATATATATATATATCACAATACGTTTGACTGTCCAGTTTCCATTTTGCTGTCGTCCGCGTGATATAAAATCCATATTTTGTTTAGAATTATTCATCAAATAGTCTCAAATGCAGTATACTAAATCAAATCATAAGGAATGAAAGTACGATGTAAAGTATGCTGAGCAAGTTTATGCTATTCTATAACCGCTTCCTTGAATTAAAAAAAAATGCATTGTATGTGTGATTTATTAAAAACGTTATATCTAAACTTCAGTACCATGAGTTATTCTTCCAAGACGTTGGAAACGGAAATAATTATTAACCTTCGTTTTAACCCTTGTAACCCTTGGTTTCCCCTGAAAGGTTTCTGTAAATAAGTGATAGATACTATCAGCACCTCTTTTCTGACGTACCATGATAGGTATTTGAAGCAGGTACTGAAGTGTTTTATAGACATCCGAGGGTTGTTCGATATGTGATATGTATTGTACGATATCTCAAACGCATTGGACTCTAATAATGAAATGAACATTGCATCCGTTATATGGCTAAAACGATCCACCGAAATACCGATACTGTTCAGTATAAACTCTCGATTCAATGTTCGATTCATTGCCTCGATCTTCGATTCGATGCGGTTTTCAATATCGGGTTTGATAAAATACATCGGGCTTCTCATTCTTGTATGCACGAGGGATAAAACGGTGTCCGTTAACGGACAGACTGTTGTTAGTATCGCGGCCGACGAAAAAAATAATTAATCAGTTTAAACTACACAGCCACCAGACATCTAACCGTTCGGCAGTTTGGAAATATTTGGTGTATAAAATTGTGACTGAATTTTCGTTCGTAATTTCTTCTTCAACGTTATTATTGGTTTCTTCTGTAAAATGTATCGTGTGGAAAATATTGAAGCAGAAGTATTGCATTACTTATCGTATCGTGAAGGGGGCGTATCGTTTCAGCCCTAATCACTTTAAAGTATTCTCCTTGGTTTGAAATACATAAATTCAATCTTTGAAACCATTTCTGAAATGCGTTACAGTACGCTGCTGTAGGTAAACCTCTTGAGGCACTGACTGACGGCCGAGCCCATGGCTTAGCGGGACTTGTAAAGACGAGCAGATAAGAACTTTTAAGTTTTGGAAAAAGGAAAAAGTCGCATGGGGCAAGATCTGGACAGTATGGTGGGTGTGGAAAGACGGTAACCTTCTCCGACTTAAAAATTGCTTCACAAGCTCAGATGTAGGTGATAAAGCATTATCATGGATTAGACGAACGTGCCTAAATCAGAGTTTTTGAAATAAAAAAAAATTCACTGGTCAAGTGGACCAGTGAAATGATGAAATTTACTGGTCAAAACAAATATTTACCGGTCACTATTTTGCATTGCACTTGGATGGAAAAAATTGACAAACAAACAAAACTTTAAAACATTGGCATTTTATTGATAGATCAGTAGTCCTTCTCAACTTCAATCTCTCTCACTACTTCTCTCATTAAGTTTTCATTCTCTAGCAAACTTTGCTCACAATCTGACTCAGTCTCACTCTCCTCTTCCAAATCACTATCTTCCACATTCATATCTCTCTCCACCTCTTTTACTTCCTCTCTCTCTACCCCTCTTTCTTCCTCTCTCTCCTCCTCTCTTTCTTCCTCTCTGTCTTCCTCTCTGTCTTCCTCTCTGTCCAACTCGTCCACAATGACCACACAGTCATCTGCCTGGGAACAGGAAGCAGGTACGGTCTTTTTGGCTCTGGTGTATCCAGTCTTCCGTCCAACATTTTTATCTGTCAGCTGTTGTTTAAAAATAATTTAAAATCAAAACCTAGAATTTTAATATATGATATCTGATAAAAATGTGATAAAAATGTTCAGAAATTACCATCCATTTATCCACTGCAGCTTTGGGGTTGAAATCCTTTATCGATGGGGATTCCAGACGAATAATCATGCAGTCATTCAAATGTCTCTCGTTTAGTCTGTGTCGCCTGTCAGTCTTCAGCAATTTCATCTGATTAAAAGCTGTTTCATTAAGCACACTGGTGGGTGGAAGGCTATGGACCAAGTCCATAATGTGCAGTACATTTGTCACACCACAATCAGAGAAACTGGAATGGATGGATGTCCAAGACACGCTATGCAAGGCTGAAAATCTAAAACAAATTTCCTGAATAAAAACTCAATAAAGCAAATATTGCAGTAGTTACAGTTCTAGTTATCTGAAGATATCTACCTCTTGTATACCATACACTTCAGCATCTGCCATTCTCCTGTTATGTCGGTCACATCAATGCCTGCTTGATCAAGTGTGTGACTGAAGTGCTTCACCAGACACTCAATCTCCTTGACACCAAATCCTATAGTTGAAAGTTCACATTCAAAAATAGGGGGTTTTTTTTAAATAAAAAATAATTGTAATTGGTTTTATCATTATCATATGAAGCTCCTTTCTTTATGTTACAATATTAACCCAATGTTTAGTTTGAATTTTAAGAAATTATATACATTTATATTTTCAGAATACTGTATTTAATATGAATGTGAAAAAAAAAAATATCATCATGTTACCTTAAGTAATCTATGCGTAGTCTTCTCATGGCATAAAAGGAAATAAAAGGAAGATGAAATGAACAAAACAGTGTTAAAACCAACAAGAAAATATAAAAACAGTGTTAATAGTAAACATGAACAATATAAAAAACTGTAACTGATAAGATAAATTGGCATGAAATATATTATTACCTGGTTGGTTATTAAAAGGCCAATTCTTTAAACTGCCAACAACTGTGGAAGTCAGTACATCTTCTCTCAGATCTTTGTACCTGACATCTATGTGTTGAGCTAAGGCCATCTTTATGTCCGATCCCTTTTTCTGCACATCAAATGAGTTACCCTTGAGATCATATCCTTGAAACTTCTTGGTTTCTATCAACTCTCTCATCTGATGACTGGAGCTACAATGAAACAATTCATCCTTAATTACTGAACTCACAGGTATGTTTTTTTTCTCACCAAACTGTAAAACTGAACAAAAATAAATACCTAGAATCAAACTGTAAAATGACTTCTTTTGTTGACAGGATGGCATCTTTTGCATCGGCAAGTGTCATATCTCTTTTCTGCAAAATCATTGACAGTCTGGCCAAAGGGTTGATAAATTCCTGTTAAAATGGTTAAGTGCATTAATTAGTTTAAATTAGTTCAGAATTCTAATTCATAAAAGTCTATATTTGATTCCTATGATATTAATTATTAAAATGTAAATCTTTACAACATTGTAAATTACCTTAAGAAGTGTGGCATACTCAATAATATGCAAGCTGCGTAACAACTTTGCAATGCCCTCGGCTTTAGCATTCTGATGAGAAGCTGTGTCAAGGTGAGATATGAATGCAGGGTAAGTCCGAAATAGTGTTTCCAGTGCCTTTTTCAGATGAGGAAGCCATCTACTGCCACCTACTCGATGAGGCATGGTCCCTTTCACATCCAAAGCCTGTTAATTTAAATACTAGTGTTAAACTGAATATCAGTAAGTTCAAACCAGTATGGATATAAAATCAAGATCAAATACATGTATTGTTATAAATAAATTAAAAATTTTGAAAACCTTCATGCATTCCTTCAGATTCTTCTTCTGCTTTGCACTATTCTTGTAGAAGTAGAATAAGCCCAGTAAGAGGGTGGACAGCTGAATGTAGTTCTTGTCTCTCTTGAAGACATCTTTAAATGCCAGCTCCAGTCGGTGTGCCAAACAGTGAACGGAAATAATTTCAGAATGATCTTTTCGAATAAGGGATACAAGTCCATTCTTACTGCCCATCATGTTTGAGGCGCCATCACAGCCAAACCCAACAAGTTTATGCATATGTGTTTGCAAACTATTCTCTTCTAATTTCCTCTCCACAAAGTTAAGTAAGTCATGCGCACTTGTTGACCTAGGTTCCCCTATGCAGAGAAATCTTGTTGTTATCTTTCCACTCACACAAAATCTTATGAATAGTGTCTCCTGTTCAGTGGTACTATCGTCTGTGCTGCCATCCATTGTTAGTGAAAAAAATTTTCATATCCTGCATCAGAACATCCAGTTGACCCTTTTCTGTATCAGAAATACACTCGAGAAAACAAGTTGCTGCGTTCTGGTTATTATATGTACCTCCGTGAACAAATCCCTTTGCCTCATCCAGCTCATTCAACCACATAAAATCAGAAATCGGCCTGTTCTTTTTTATCAATGCGTGTATATTTCTGAATTTCATTTCAATTTTGCTCCTTATCGATTCATTTAATGCCAACACGCTCTTATGTGCACTAGATGATTTCGTCTTGGCTTCCTCCCGGGATTTCAGAATTTCCATAGCCCTTACGTGACTTGGGTTTTTTTCGTGATCTGTCACTGTAGACAGGCGAAAAATTTTGGAACCAGTGATAAAACTATGTTTACCTGCTCTCTCATTTCCGATTTCTTTACAAGCAGAACAAGTCATTCCGACATCATCACTGATCTCCAACCATTCACGACCATCTTGCCACGATTTTTTGAACTCGCGCACCTTTTCAGCATCTACTTTCCTTTTCGACTGAGAGTTTTCTGAGTCTTCTGGCTTTCTTTTAACGCCGGGTTTTGCATTTTTAGTAAACTTGATCGGCCACATTGCCGCCATTTTCAAAACACATGTAACTACAGGTCGTAAAAGCGCTTGAATTTACTGTATGTTTCTTAAAGCGTTTAGTCGATTTCAAAACCATATTTGAAAACCGTACACGTTCAAGTGAGTAAATTCCGAATTGATCGGTTTAATATTACCGGTCCTTCCGACCGATTATATGCAAAAAAATACCGGACATTTGAAATTTTTACCGGTTTTGCCGGTAAGACCGACGGATTTCAAAAACTCTGGCCTAAATCCAGACACAGGACGTCATTTATGATAATATTTCTTCAGCTTTTTAGTATAACATCTCGGTAATACCGACCTGTAACAATTTGGCCTTTCGGCACCGGAATTTGTATGGATATACCATGACATGAGAAGAATATGCAATACAGAACCTTCTTTGTTTTTATGGTTCTTTTAGCAAATACAGGCCTTCTACTGTATTTAGTTAGCCATATTTTGTTTCCAAGTTTTCTTACTGGTTCGAAATAGTGAACTCATTTTTCGCCACCAGTAACAATGTTTGGAAATTGTCTTTGATTGAATTTGGGAAACATTCTGTGCAATTGCTTAGCGGTTTATACTCATACCCGTATTGGCCATTCGTCAATATATCCCATATCCATCTAGCAGAAATCTTTCGTACTTTCAAAACACGCTTCAAAATAAAATGTACCTGTGATAGCGGTATGCCAACAGCTTTGATAATATCACATATCGTATATCGTGTGCCTGCCATCACTTTCAATTATTTCCTTGACTTTTGAGACATTTGCCTTGCCTGTTACAGTCACAGTCACAGGTAGGCCAGATTTTGCTGCATCTTTCGCGGATTCTGCATTACCGAATGACCGAGTTTTGTGCGAACTTTTATATAAGCAATATAAGCTGTCAAAATTGTTATTTTGGGGTCCCTAAAATTTAATCGAAATTTTGTAACATCTACCTTCTAATACCTGATTTTATCGATTAAACTTTTGACATGTTGTATTTTTTGCATTAAATGTAAAAATTGTTCGACAGTTGTAATTAAGTCTTCCCGTGCCTTAATTTTTCCGACATTATTTCCGTATGCAATGACCTAAAGTTGAACTCATTCGGCAAAATCAAATGCGCAAGCGCAATATTTCCGGTAAGCACGAAAGATGTCTGACACGAAAGGTTCGAAGCGAGGGAGAAAGCCGACTTTGACTGATTCGGGACGAAAAAGATATATAAACATATAACATCGTTAACAATGCCAAAATAATGATGGTAACTAGAATTTTATCTCACCTCGCCGTCCATATTTTAATGACCCGGATACAACCCGATCCACCCCGATCAGCATCAGAATCATTCGTGTCAACATCGGTTATCTTCGAGATTGTCGCCGACGATTAATCAGCTGCCGTTGTTGGGGTCAAACGGAATGTCGAGGAATATATTTTTCATCACGTAAAGGTGTGTAAACGATGCATAAGAGAGGAAATTCGATGCAGTTCTTTTTTTCAATCATATCAACGTTCATTTATCCTCTTTTAATGCCACTATAAAAAAATTGCAATTTTGGCAGCTTATATTGCTTTAAGCAATAAAATGCTTTCCGTGTTGATCGGGTGATGAAGGTAGCAAGCATTGTAGATGCTTAAGGCTCGTGTAAAGATATTGAATAGATCTATTCAAGAATATTATCATCCACAAAATGGTGCAAAGTGTTATCGCGCTGTGGTAGAATACTCATTACATATCGAACAGCCCTCGTAAAAGGAGTTACTGCACCTTATAGGGGCTGGAGGTTGTTATGCGTCAACAACAAAATATTTCTTTTATCAACAATTACAAATGTACTTTTCACAGGACTGCATTATGTACATATATAGTGTAGGCGTTTAAACTGGAAGATGATATTTAGACATGACATTGGATGATGCACTGCACTCAGGTTTGTGAGTATTTTATATGTAGGTTATTCTAGGGAATTTTGCATTAAGTCAGGAAGAGGAGAGAGTGCAGATAGCCATGTGGGCCGTGATGGCAGCTCCTCTAATCATGTCAAATGACTTGAGGAATATGCGCAGTAGTTCGAAAGCACTCCTTCAAAACAGAAATATAATTTCCATTAACCAAGATAAACTAGGAGTCCAGGGATTTTTATTACGGAAGGTAATGCTGTCATTTACTATACATTTGTAGTCATTCACATTGTTTTGTGGGAAAAGATTCCCGTCATGCTTTATTAATTCATTATTGATCTGTAATGTTGAATTAATAATTTGTACATTTTCGGAAATTATGACAAAGTGAAAGAAGCAAAGGCAGCTACTTATTCTTCCAACACTTGCACCCTGTCCAAAGACTACTGTTTGAATATTTCGTATTTTTATCTTTTTTTTTAGTTAAATGGAATTCAAATTTGGAATCGTAAACTTTCCAACAAAAGAGTGGCTTTAGCTTTCCTCAACGATAATTCTGACGGAATGCCAAGATGGTTAGACATTTCATTAGGTGACTTAAAATTATCACCAGAGATGGCTTACAATTTTACAGAAGCTTTTGAAATGAAGAAAACGTTCGTTATCACAAAGAACAAGCAGTTCAAAGTGTCTGTTAATCCACATGGCATACAACTTTATGTGGTAAAACAAATTGAAAATATCATCTAACATACAGGTAGCTGTTTTAAGTTTTGTTATATGATTAAAGATAATAGAGATCGTAGTTTTTATCATGCCATTGATTTGTTTGTTTGTTTGTTTTACGTCCCGTCGAGAATATTTCACTCATATTGAGACGTCACCAGCTGTAGGTGAAGTACGACAAATTTAGACCTATGCTTAGCACTCAGGGCCGTAGCAGTGAGGGTTCTTTAACGTGCCAACGCCTACCGTGATACGGGACCTCCGTTTTTAAAGTCATATCCGAAAGACCCGTGATTCTCACTTCTAAATGCCGAGCGTTTGGCGAAGGAACAATCACTACCTATTTTTCGTCTTATTTTTGACGCGACCATGGCACAAGCGGGGCTCGAACTCACGACCTCCCGGTTACGAAGCGAACGCTCTAACCACTGAGCTACCGCGACCGGTCACGTCATTGAAGTGATAGATTCCATATTGAAAACCCCTTTTGAGAATCGTACATTTATTTAGGATTTCACCAGCTTGAAGTAAACGTCCGCGGATTTCGGTGATATATGCTAGAACACTCGGAGTCATTTAAGGTATCCGATGTACAATTCAGTTCGAGAGCTCGATATATTCCAGAATGATCTCGGTAATATTCAGTTAGCTATAACAAGGGAATTCTTATCGTAAGCAATACCAAAAATCTGCTTGAAGGTGTTATTTTCCCAAATGGCCCTGTTGGTTGTATATTGTATATTGAGGCCTCGGTCTTTGCGGTCTCATCCGAGGGACCGCACCATTTAGTCTCCTCTAAGGACAAGCACGTGAAATGGCACGCCGGGTTATCAAGTGTCAACCAGCTGTTCGGCGTACACCAGTTTGACAAATGAAATTTTGGTTTGTGAACCACTTTAAATATGAAGCCATTTAATAGCGCATTATTGCCACAATATTTCAATTTTGGAACTTCTGAAAATATTCTTCCACAACTTGCAAAAGTCACAGAAAATACAACATTGAGGTGTAGTATTTCTGAGTGATTTCTAAGAAGACCTAGAACTATTCGTGATAGATTAAATCCATTTACTTTTTATGATCAAGATTTTCGTGCGATTGATTGATTATTTATTGCTTTCCGCCACACTTAACAATTTTTCAGTTATCCGGTGGCGTCCAGTTTTTGTTGGTGGAGGAGATAACCCAGATACAATGTACCTGGGAAGAGACCACCGACCTTCCGAAAGTAAGCCGGCAAACTTGCTCACATAATGCCGCGGCCGAGATTCGAATACGCGCCGACAGAGGTGAGAGGCCCTAAATATTTTGAATAGTGTACTTTGCGCAATATTTTTACAATGAATGTGCTCTAGCCGAGATTTTCAGTAAAATGAAAACGTTAACACGTTCCGCTTTCGATTGTTTTACTTGTACAATGGGATTACTTGTACCAGATTGTTTCTAAACAGAACGACGCGAGTAAGCCCATCACTATTAATCTTGATTTCATTCCGAAACTGTCCCAGCTGTGTAGTTCTACCACCAACTAGTACCTTAGTGATTTTTTATCCAATATGTAATTTCATGAGTTATGTCAATAACATATTAAACGGCATCCAAGATTGGGAAGCATATAATAATGATGTTAAGACGAGATGAAATTTAGCAGAGGACAATACAAGCCGATATGTTTCTTTCACATTTCACTGAATCACAAGCATATAACAGTGAGAAGACTTTCTTGCAATGATACCTATGCATAAATATGTATCCACCGCCATTGGAACTGTCTGAACGACCAGACGTGTAACATGACATAGAACCAGCTAGGGGGTTAAGGGAGATAAATCGCGGATGTTCACAATGCTATAGTGTCAGGATTTGAGCACTTGCGAGTATTTCTTTCTCGTATGAAGTCCAACTTTATACATTTTGTCTTTGAACTCGTCTTATGGGTAAGCGAATACATCTGAAACAGCATCGTCGTCGATGAAAGCATGGCCACCTTCTTCATATTCAAAAGTTTCTAAATATTCTTTCAATTTTGTGTCGTGTCCAATATATTTGTCGAGAACCAATAATCCATGAAATATTTTTCCCTACCAAATTTAGAATGGGATTCATCTCACAAGAGTCTATGGTTCATAAATTATATATATATATATATATATATATATATATATATATATAATTTATGAATCATAAACTCTCGTGAGAATTTCTGATTAGAATTGGATCGTCTATATGGATTAAAGACGATCTTCAAAGGACTGCGAAATATGTATTACATGCGTAGCCTCAGCCTACATATATTTTCGAAGCAAACTTCACCTTCAATAACTACAATAAATAAATAAGCTTCCCCGTGATTGTTGCATTGTAAGTGAATAATTGTGCGACGCAAGTGGTTTTTATGTACATTTTAATAAACGAAGACTAGTAAGTTTGTGATTTTTCATTGAGTTATGTACCTAAATGTAATTTTCTAGCTTATCAATCCCGTGTTTAACAAATAGATTACCAGTTTATCTCGTTTTAGAGCATCCGAGATTTATTGCTCTTTTCAACACGACACAGACTGAAACGTGACCGATGGAATTCTTCATAACAAATCCCCCACCCCACCCCCCCCCCCAAAAAAAAACCTCAAAAAATCCCTCGACAATACAAATGAAAATCATATAACACAAATGAAATATTATACAATGCAAATGGAAAATATATAGTGCAATGGAAAATTATACAATACAAATGGAAAATATATAGTGCAATGGAAAATTATACAATACAAATGGAAAATTATACAATATTAATAAATAATTACAATATATATATAATATATACCAAACAAATGGAAGAGATCAAATACCACAACGTGTGACATGCTACATGTATACTGTCCTAATATTGCTTCATCGCTGTATCTACACACTAGTCCTCTATCTCCTCTTGATATCCGTCATCATCTGAAGGAAAAAAATCTGAAGAGTATATGTTCACTCGTATGTACATGTAGGACAAGAACTTGTACACTGTGAAAAACATGAAGACATAAACGACCAGTCCTAGAAAACAGAAGCTTGTGCTCACAATCTGATTATCTTGTCACTCTAGTGATTAAGTAAAACAATCCTATCCTATTGTAAACAAGATATCATGATAGGCAAAATGACAAAACTGGATGGTGGTCTTAAAATATCTTAAGACCGAATAACTCAATCCAATACAGTGTTTTCAGCAAATGCATGCACTTACCAATGAAAAATTGTGTTTTGAAATATCCTCCTCTGATTTAAAGTATACCAATGGAATATCGCCCACGTTATAAACTACTCCAATCTTCCTGTCCAATCAAGAGTGAATCTATAATTAACTTACTATCATTTATCAGGTGATTGTGCCTGGCTCTCTGTCTTATAAAGGTCTGTAGGTACTGTAACGTCCTCTGCTCCTCGGGGGTCAGATTCGTCTCACTCTTCGTTTCTTCCTGATATCCCATTTCAGACTCTGCATGTCCTATATTTAAACAGTATTATGATTAGCACACAGCAAGACTAATAAAAATACTGTTCCAATAACACAGAATGCCAGATTAACATATACTTAACTATCTTCAATTGAATTGAAGATATTTTTCAAATTTAATGATATAGAATCGTTCATTCATGCGTGGAATTACATGTATGTATTGCATACAATAATTGAAATTACATTTTTGCATACATGTATACCACGTTGAAACAATGAATGCCCGCAAAACTGGAGCCACTGAATGTTCCCTTCATCTTACCGAGGAACCATGGTAACAGTTGACCGTGACTTAGAAGGAAATTGAGATGGTACTACTCCAAAAGAAGGGGTTACACTCTCCACACAACACAAATATGGAGCACAGAATACGACAAACTGAATATAGTGGCACAGGGGAAAATGTTCTCTTTAGCGAAGTGGACAGGCATAGCCGACATCCAGACTAATGCCTGTCCATGTCTCTAAAGAGAGTACAGGTAACACTAGACCCAACTTACACACATGGCGTAACTAACTAAATCAGTTACCAAGCAACCGACAAAACACCTTCACACATGCAACAAGAAATTAAAGATTTAAAATTTGATTAATGATTGTCAAAGGAAATCTTGATGCACATTCTCCCCAGTCCATTTTAGCTCTAGCCAGTTTGGAATTGAGAAATTTAATTCATGCACACATATAATCAGTGATTGCTTTCATGAATTCAATGTGTTGGAATTATTGTTTGCAAAAATTAATTTAGAGCTCGATTTACATAAATGATATGATGACCTCTAGATCTTTTATTCAATTGAGGATATATTTAATTCTCTACAACGTTTTTGTAAAAGGAATTAATGCTCGCATCAAATAAAGAGATCATTGATTCAGTTGTGGTTTGTTATATACTACTCAAAGTTTGATAAGGATCATATTTTTCAGCACTTGTAAAACTTTCAACAAAGGTGAATGACAACCAACACAGAGTGATTTATGTTCAGAAATGTTTACTTCAAGAAATTGTGACAGAAAAATTTGGCAAACATGACATTTCATCGCATACTCCTAAGGTAAAGGGAGAGTACCCTGAAAAGCATGGTAATTTCATGATCACGGAATTGTTTAAACTCTGCACATTCCATTTCACACTGCACAAACAAGTGTCAATAGCGGGTATGGCCTCCGTTAGCTCCAATGACAGCTTGGCAACGTCGTCTCATGCTTCCAACGAGGTTTTGAATGGACGCAAGAGAGATATTGTTCCATTCTTGGATCAGAACATTTTCAAGTTCCTGGAGGGTGGCTGGTTGTACAGGACGACGTGAAATCGCTACCTGAAGCATATTCCAGACATGCTCGATAAGGTTGAGGTCTGGAGAACGAGCTGGCCAGTCCATACGAACAATTGTCTCACGTTCCAGGTACTCGTCCACCACCCTAGCACGATGTGGACGTGCATTATCGTCCATGAGGATGAAGTCAGGACCAACAGCACCAGCATATGGTCTCACGTACACATCCAGGACTTCATCCCTGTAGCGCACTCCGGTCATCGTGCCTCGCCTTAGGACATGGAGATCAGTTTGTCCAGCTCGACTGATTCCTCCCCAAATCATCAACGACCCACCACCATATCTGTCATGTTCAGCAACATTAGCGTCCTGATATCGTTCTCCTGCCCTTCTCCACACTCGTGCACGACGATCTGTGAAGTCAACACAAAACCTCGACTCGTCTGTGAAAGGTACAGGGGCCCAATCAGCAACCCTCCAATTCACATGAGCCCTGGCCCAATTCAAACGATCTTGTCTGTGTCGCTGAGTAAGAGGGATGCGAATACAGGCTCTCCGGGAACGAAGACCACCTTCATGAAGACGATTACGCACAGTTTGCGTGGAAATGTTAACTCCAGTTGCATTCAGAAGATCATTTCTAAGCGCAGTCGCCGTTGCAAACCGATGACGTCGTGCTGAAATCAAGAGAAAACGGTCATCTTGCTGCGTGGTGGA
Organism: Ostrea denselamellosa; assembly: GCA_024699665.1. Classification (NCBI taxonomy): domain Eukaryota; kingdom Metazoa; phylum Mollusca; class Bivalvia; order Ostreida; family Ostreidae; genus Ostrea; species Ostrea denselamellosa. Next base: position 5,637,394 of record JAMZEH010000047.1, on the reverse strand, counting down.
CCTTTCTCTGCCGCCTCCATGTCGATGAGAAGCTGAACCATGAGCTTGATACCGGTTCCAAGCTCTGCAAACAACGCTCTGACTGACACCCAATAGCTCTGCAACGTGACGTTGTCTTGCACCATTTTCGAGCATTCCTATGCATCTGGCCAATTCTTCAATAGTCAAACGACGTCTTTGACGTTGTGGAGGCATTTTCATAGAGTAACAGTGACTTAAACGAGGTCAGATGTAAAGACAATGGCCAAATTCAAATCAACGACAAGCACTCAGAAATGTGAATAATGTGGGTACCATGCTTCACGTGCTACTCATGATCACTGCAGCATGCATTTCCCTACCTAACCTGTGTTTTGAGGCTCAAGAGGGGTCAGTCCAACACTATGATGAAATTTGCGTGTCTTATCAATTCATATATTGATTTTATAATGTAAGAACTATATGATCCTTATCAAACTTTGAGTAGTATATATATTGTTTAACGTCCCACTCGAGGATTTTCACTCATATGCAGACGTCACCATTGCCGGTGAAGGGCTGCAAAATTTAGGCCTATGTTCGGCGCTTACGGCCTTTGAGCAAGGAGGGATCTTTCTGTGTCATACCTTCAATGACAAAGGGCCTCAGTCTTTTCGATCTCGTCCGTAGGACCTCCCCATTTAGTCGCCTCTTACGAAAAACAAAGAGTTCTGGGGACCTATTCTAACCCAGATCCCCAAGAACTGATTCAGTTGTAGATATATTGAATCGAAGATTAATATATCTCTAATTTGATTACTCTTATATAATTATTGTATGCATCAACTGATTTAAATACATCATTATATCAATTGAAGAAAGCAATAATTGCGCGTATTTAATTGTATTTATGCTCTCATTAATTAACAAATGAAACAAAGTAATTCATGTAATAACGTTCACAATTTGTTACTTCCGCCAGGTTATATATTGTTTACAATAGCGTACTGATAAACTGTAAAGTTTAAGATGATGAAGAACTTTAACTTAAAATTAATTCGTGGAGAGCATCAGTTTAATTATTGTGCGCATAAATTCAGCAGAATAGTTAATGCAATCAACAATGCACGCAATATTTCAGAATTGGAGATATCGTTATTTACTTTCAAGATATCTTTAATTGCATTGTTGCGAGCATCAAATGATTAACGATATCTTCATATAACTGAATATCAAATGCTTTAGCCCTCCGTACATGGCTTGATATATAGTCATATACATCCTGGTCAATCGGAAAATCACTCGGCCTTTTCCGGAGAAAATTCCTGAGGTTTTTATCTCCGGAAAAGGCCGAGAGATGTTCCAACTGACATCTTGTTTATAAAATAAAGGATTTAGTTGATTGCAATCCGAGTCTATAACGTCCAGTTTATTTTAAACCAGAATAAAGATTCGTTATGACCCGGTGGCACTGAATTAAAGTGTTGCGAATCTTAGATCATTTTAGTCATTGCACATCATGGTGTTGCGCTTTATAAAAAGTATGCCGGTATGAAGAGTTTGCAGTTCATACCCTTATGTGTTTTCAAACATGAAATTCATTTCTTAGGTAAACAGGATGTTATACATCGATTTCGTTATTATTTTTGTCGATAAATGTGAGTGCTTGGAGGACCACATTACGTTTATTGCAACTATTTTGAGGCAACGACTGTCGTATTGCATAACATATAAGCTCAATGTCAGTCGTTATATATAAAACCCTTTCGCATGTCTCATTCTTCTAATTTGCAATTTAATCAGATTTTTATATTGTGCTCACCCCACTCCTGCCACGTTTTCAATATTTTAAAAAAAATCTATTGCAATCGATTTTTGTGATATTATATATAACTTGTATGTAACGTATTGGAGTTTTTCTTCAGACAAACTGTCAACGTACCAAAGCAATATGCCGCGTGATATTTGGTAAGAGCCTTCAAACGGTAGACAATCTGCGTTCCACAATTCTTGACGCGAACATGAAAACTTTCAGAACAACTGCTTCCAAAGGTAACCGTGCACACCAATGCTTCCGTCTCTTCCCCGACGACCGGAACAGGATCTGACGTTAAAAAAAAAATGTCGCCTGTAACTGGTTATTACGTGTGCATACATGTCTGCAGAATCTACACTACGTTATGAGGCATACAAACATTATTTATCAATACTTCAGGAAGATTTTTAACGAGTGTTATATATAAAGGGCGAGTGCAAATCCCTACGTTGATCCCCGCCCAGGCACAACAATGAAAATGACGTCATAGTACTTCTGTAGTAGATGTACTTTTATCATAAAAATGATAAAAGAGTATTTAAATAGAGATATATATAGATAAATAGATATATATAGATAAATAGATATTAAGATCAACAAATAATTAAAACCTAGTATTAAAACTTATAGGTTTACAGAATTAAATTTATTTCTTCTATTTTACTAATTTGGGTATTTAGTAATAGCCATACACTCCCTTTGGATCCACACACACATTTACAGACATTCAACATTCATTGGTCTATATTTGAATTAGTTTGATTTTATTGGTTGAAACTTTATGGTCATTGTTGGGTGATCACTTTTCATCTACGAGTTCTAGAAGAAAGACCTTTTGCAAAATTCTGTCTATATGACTATACATTTTGAACATCTTTATAATTTTGAATAACCTGAAACTGGAAGACCTTGACAAATGTAAGTTTTTAACATATTACTAATAATCAACTTTTCAGATTAATTATTTTATTATTTTGATAGAAAAGAAATATATATTGAAGTAAATCTTTATGAAGCAGATGTATATAAATTCAATGAACTCTCTAAGAGACTTTAATCGTATTTATATTGGAATATTTTGTATTGAAATATTTATAGAGAATGAAATTTATATTAATTATTACATGAAATAGATTATTTCTATGAAGAACATATATTTATTATTAAATTTACTATCTAGGTATTAAATTCTGATTGCTGTACATTATTGTAAAGCAGTGTGCCTAATTCCATAAATTGGTATGTTCATCTGTATTTTTTTAAAGGATATTTTCAGTTAAAATTATAATAGTAAGATAACTCTTTATAGGATCTCTATTATGTACATAAATGATTTTAGAGTTACCTCCCTTAATGATCATTTTGATATATAGATTTCTTATGTGTAATTTAAAGGGAGAGAACATTGTTTTATTTTATATTAACTTAAAGCTATCAGTAATTAATAGATATTGAAATATACAATTATATATAATATTTGTTATGTATATTTTAGGGCAATATATTTATCTACTCATTGAATCCAGATTATTACCAGAATATATAATGTTGTGAAAACCAAATTGTGTTTCGTCTATTTATGCCGGGAAATCCCGCTACACTTCCATGAGGAGTAGCTTGTATATTGTCCTTCCAAAGATGTTCAAAAACCATTATGCTGTGTATTTTATGTACAGCATTGAACCTGAACAAATCTGAATCTACATTATATTAGATATTAGACCATTATTATTATACCCACATTAGATATGCAACTCATCTTTAATTATGAAACCGTACAATAAAAAAAGGGATGAAATAAACTTTTAAAAGTGAAGCAGTCCTTGGGGACGAGGGGTAGGAGTTCCAATATCCAAACGCCTGTGATTGTTTTGACATACGTGTGCTTTTGTTGTAAATTAAGGCGTGTGTATAAATTACAAACGCGTATCCAGCTTTTTTCATTTGGGGTCGGGGTTCCAAATGGCAGGGGATCTGGGACCTGGTTCCAGGGCGAAGCCTCCGGAATTTCCACGTTTTTACAGATAGTACTAGTAGACTATGCGAAATCTGCACCCAAAATTGATATATACTGTGTTCAACGAAATTAAAGGCATTTGTGGGGCATTTAAGACAAAAACAATGTAGTGCGGTGCTAGGGTGAAAGATGGCTATATCATCTTTCAGTTGAAAATTCCAGGGTGGGGGTTTCCCCTTCTAGATCCGCGCTTGAATTACCTTTCATCCAAACAGGAAAGAGTGTCCCACACGATGAAAGAGTTTGTGCCACCGTTGGTATTGTATAATTAGTTGTAGAGTACCACCCGGGCGTCAGATTGAGATCGCTTACAGTATCAGACGAGCCGTATCTGTTGTTTGATCTTCTCCTCTGTAGGTCGGGTATAGGCATGTGGTTTGACGGACTACATACATCGGCATCCGCTAAGAAACAAAAATACCGTATACGTCATGATAATACCACACTGTAGTATAATTATTATATTTTATGATATAAACAAGAAATGTTTATGAAACACAATTACTCCGAGCGTGGTCACTTGATTTCGCCACATCTAACCTTGACCTTCATAACGATTTTAACCTCCAGCAGTCATATAACAATCATGGCCTTGACCTTTCACTATTTCCTTCTTGACAGTGTATGGTTTAAAAGGCGACAGACAGATAGGCCAAATACAATACACCCTTCCCCCGATCTTCGATCTCAAGTCGAGGGCATATAAAGAATCCTAGCAAGGTTGAAATTTATCTATTTATTTATTTATCCATTTATTTTTAATGAGCATTACCTGTGTATAATATTGATAAGGCTAACGGTGTGAAGATCTGTAGAATACTGTGGATATATGTACCTGTAATAGATCTATTATCTCTCATTAATAATTCAAATTATTGGCAAAATCTCTCTCTCTCTCTCTCTCTCTCTCTCTCTCTCTCTCTCTCTCTCTCTCTCTCTCTCTCTCTCTCTCTCTCTCATTTCAATTCTTTCATCCTTATCTTTCATAGAATCTGAAAAAGCACTTACCCATATTTTTTCTTCTTTAAGACATTTTAATCCTACTTTACAGCATCTCGATTTGACATTGCATTGACAGTACATGTAGCTCTTTCATCAATACTGTCTTCTCGCCATGTCCCAGTAGTGATCGTCAATAAATAGACTGAAACGATATATAAGTATTGCACCTTTGATTGATATTGATATGGTATCCCGACATGCCCTCTGAATTCTTTATTGTGTGTACATTTAAATGTTAAACGAATAATTGTCATTAAACCCTTTTGTTATTAAAACAAATCTAATTGACAGCTTGATTTGCTCTTTAAACATATAACAGTGCGACTTTTGACCGGATTGCACCACGTGCATCCGGCTTATTGTATGGTGAATGCCGGTCGGTCGGTTAGGCGGGTCCTCATATAGGGGACCTACTTTGTGATATCTACTCCTCACTCACCTCAAGCCTCACATTCCCCAAACTTTACACAGTTGTTATTTACACATTGAATATGTGCATGTGACTTTTGAAAGTGCTCGGACATTTTTCGATAAAATGACTTGTAGTTGAAATTTGTCGTTTTTCACCATCTTTTGAATAGACTGTACAAACTTTTTGTAGTCAACTCCTCTCACACCTTTGTGCTGACATTCTCCAACTTTGTATGGTTACATATATGATGGACACGTTGAAGATGTGCATGTGACTTTTTGGAAGTGTTCGGACATTTTTCGAAAAATTTACATGAAAATGAACTTTGTCATTTTATTCAGCATCTTTTAAATAGACGGTACCTATCCTGTGTAAACAACTCCTATTACAGCTTTGACTTGGCATCCTTCATACCTTGTGCAGTTGATATGGGCACATTTTAAGATGTGTAAGTAACTTTTTGAATTTACTCAGACCTTTTTTAAAATTACAAATAGCTGAACTCTGTCATTTTTTTTCCACATGCTGTGAATAGATGGTACCTACTTTGTGAATTCAACACCTCTCCTAGGTAGACACTCCTCAAATTTCAACATGGTAGAAAATGAATAATACACTACTATCTCCATCATAGATAACATATTTCAAAGGAACCCGGCCATATCTATTCTGGAATCGATTTTTTAATTTTATTTTATTTTATTTATTTATTTATTATTATTATTTATTTATTATTATTATTATTATTATTTAATATTGGTGGGAACAGCCTCGACACTCTCAACATATTATTTCACGTCGGTAATATGTTCCTTTCGATATTTTTTTACAGGCCTGTACTCATGTACCCAAGCTGATTCTTTTTAGGGGGGGGGGGGGGGGTCAGTTTGTTCATGAGATATATCTACCAATTAACCACATTTTATTGTGTTACCAGTGGTCTTCTTTAATGTTGTATTTTTTCTGCAAGTGGGAGAAATATTTGAATAAATAAATAAATCTCGTCAATCTAAAATTTTCAGTGATACTGTCATTTTGTGGTCATACAATTACTTTAAAATAAGGTTATGACTAGATGGATAATGAAAGGGCCTGAGAAAATGAAATCACACAAAATCGGGATCGATCTTCACAAAACACGTACACACGTGAGGAAATTCGAAATCCGCAACAGCATCACTGAACATGTTGGAACATCATCATCACCACTTTGTCGAATGACTACAAACTGATCTTTTTCAGACTTACGATGAATGTTTTAAGGAATAAGATGAGAATATATGTGAAAGAGACCGAAAATATCTTGAGGAACCCAAAAAGCATTGATGAAGTTTCGAATTGCGTTGAGGAATTTTATAGAATTACCTTGGGTCACGAACAGAGTGTCAGTTTAAGATTTCAAGATGTCTGCTTTATTCGTGAAGTATTCCTATCAGAATTTTACCCGATATTACTAAACACCTTTATTGAAACACTGCAAGTTGAGTGGTTCACGAATCCTGATCATAAACACGTGTCAGAAATTTTTGATAAAACGTTCTTGGTTGGTAACGCGGCGGGTGCCTTCACCGTTCTTGTAAGAAGCATTGATAATTTGGAGTAAGTCCACTTGTTCATTATTTTTGTGTGCCTTTTTCTCTTCTTCTCATTCCTTGGTGTATCCATTAACACGTTATGGGAGGTCTGTAAGCCGGTCTCCAGTAGCACGCAGCTTTGCATTTTCGCTTCTGATGCTGAGACGTGAAACGCTCTAATGTTTCGTGTAATAAAATTTATTAGAAAGCCCAACGGCATTTGAACGTAATTAAGTAGGGGTTTGGGACAGCGGCTTATTATATGAGTTAAACTGTATAGAAGTTAAAAATAGATCATGATAAAGAAGGAAAAATCACCATTGATGCTTCATGTATTAAATACAGGGTAGGGCGAATTACCGAAAACCAGAGAAACTACCGAAAACTACCAAAAACACATTAGGATAGGGGTCAAATGCAGTTGTCTAGTGTATGTATTGTTAAAGTAGGTACAGAGGAGTTTAAATTTGGGCTTAAATTTTGAAATTATTTGCTGTTTCAATGATTTTACCGATTGCTCAGGCCTTCAGCAGCACTTACTGAAGCACCATATTTTGTGGGCAGGTATACTAGAAGTGTGTTATGATCACAAATTCTAATTGTTGAACATGATTATCAAATGATTTTTTTTATTATCATAAGAGTATGCATTGATTAGTGTAGTTGTTCTTTCATTACACACAGTACCTGAAAATATTTTGCAGAACTAGTTTTAGATTAAATAAGTGTGTATCCTTGCTGGAAAAGTTCCTGGATAATCATGGATTGTTCCAGATCATCCAGACAGCCTGCAAGTCTGCTCCAGATAACAGTCTGGAGTTTGTGTGGGAGGACCTAATCAGCTTGATTGCTACACTTCCAGACAAGACAGCAAATAAATTACAGTTCCAGAACAGGTGATTTCACAACTTCTGTTGCAGTCTCAAATACTCAATACATAAATTCACATGTAGTTAGTTTTATTCCTCAGCATCAATGGCTGCTAACAAAATAGAAGACAGTGTTAGGCATGTTTGGAGATGTACATGGTTGAGCAGCCAGATGTGTACACAGATAACAAATAGACTTCACTACATCTCAGTTTGTCAGTGCATTGCTAGAACATTTTTACTAGAAGAGCTTGAAAAACATGCAATTTGTAAGTTTGTCATGCAGTATGAAATCATCAATAATAACATTAGCATTGGATCTCATTCCTCAAGAAACCAGGTAGAGCCTAGCTGTCTGAATTAGGGCTTCTCCCAGATTCCACAGTACGGCATTTCTCCTAGAAATGTCGAGTCAGTTTATGTTAAAACCATCTTGAAGCTGGAATGCCTTTACCTTAAGGCACTGGAGTCAGCCCAGGCAGTGCTTTCAAGGTTCATCCCACATCTGGTTTTTTTTGTGGTTTTTTTTTTACACTTCAATCCTAAACAGTCTGAAAAATTTCCATGCACATTTGTATGTGGCAGAATACAGATCTAGTAAACACAGTGATTGTAGTCACCATCAAGTGGTAGAAAGTAAAAGTAGTCATTGTAGAGAAGAAGCCCCAAACTCTGATTTGTAGGAATGGTGTTGCTTAGGATGATTAAATGAGACCAATCCGTAATTATGTTACATCCTGATGAAGTGTGACTCCATTTCCTTCTCCAAAATTCATGCCATATGTTTGAATTTGCAGAATTTGTTCAGGATTCAAAATGTCAAGGAAATTAATTGAAAAAATAAAATAATGACTTCGATTTGATATGAATATGTGTTCATATGAAGAGTTTGAAAATAGGATAAATTCAGTAGACACATACCATACTGTAGATAGAATAAATTCAGTAGACACATACCATACTGTAGATAGGATAAATTCAGTAGACACATACCATACTGTAGATAGGATAAATTCAGTAGACACATACCGTACTGTAGATAGGATAAATTCAGTAGACACATACCATACTGTAGATAGGATAAATTCAGTAGACACATACCGTACTGTAGATTGAAATAAAAGTGAACTGAATGTTCCTATCACTTAAGTTTTGCTTCCTTATCTTTGAGTGCAGTTGAACGTATATCCACACACACATTTGGACAACCCTCATATTCCATTATCATCATTGTTTACATTCATTGTTTACATTTATTGTTTACATTTATTGTTTACATTCATTGTTTACATTCATTGTTTACATTTATTGTTTACATTCATTGTTTACATTTATTGTTTACGTTTATTGTTTACATTCATTGTTTACATTTATTCTTTAGTGAGAAGTTTTATCCCCAGCACTATATTCCATTGCTCTGTAAGGAGACTATGCAAGTACTGAGAAACATGCACCAAAGACTGAGCAACAACAATGATATACATCTCGAGTTCATCAGCCGGCTGATTGGCAAGGTCTGCATCTCTGGACATGCAGGTACATGTAATACACATCAAGATTATACAGGATTGCCATAATGATAAAAAGAAATGCTGCACCTCATGATTGTGAATGATAAAACTTTTCGGAACTCTGCTCTCAGTTTATGGAGGTAGTGCAGTTTGTGAATTGGGTCTTTTGAAGCTTGTTCTTCCTTATCCATGGTTATAGCATGGAATGTATTCCAACTGCATAGGTAATATTAGTAGTGTTTTAATGTTACCACATGACTGTCATATTTGTAGGAATTTTGTGGAGGTCCCTTGTACCCTCTTTGGATCGGGGAGTACGAGAGGACTATATATGGTGTCGAATAACGGAGAGGATCGTCACAGGGGTACCAGACCGATGCCTAGAGTGTTCCCTCACTGCTCTTCTCTCACAGCTGCCTTGGTGAGTTAACCTTCCTTATGGAAAACTTGATACTTCAAAGCAAATCTTTCTTTGTCACAGCTGCCCTTTAAATCTGCTATAGAAAAGAGCACACAGATTGAATTTTTTATATATAAAAAAATTTGATGTCATATTTGATACAGTAAATGTAAAACCATGTAGTAGTAATGTACAGTGTATATTTATCATATTCATGGAGTCTAATTTTCATGGCTTGGGATAAAAAGAAAAAGTGCATTCTTGGAGCTGTTCACCTTCTTGTTATAAAGGGTTTGAATTAAGGGTACAATACAGCACAGCTATTCTGTGAAAACACAGAAACTTTGACCCCATTGATATTTTGTAATTTTTACAGCATTTGAAAGCATTAATTAAGTTAATCTTGTGTTTTCACAGATTAACTATTTATCAATACAATAAAAAAATAAATTGACAAAGTTAATCTGGTAAAAGACTTGTTTTCTTGGACAGGTATGGTCTGGTGGAGAAGTTTATCGGAGGGAGTGTGATAAACAAACAGAAGATTCAATACTTACTGTGTACCAAGCTTCTGTTTCATAGACACTCACAGGAAGTATGTAGCTAATGAAATCTCACACATGTTGTGTATGCAGAAAATATGAATATGAAGACTATTGAAATTATTTGCACTTTAAAATGGATAGCAATAATTTGTCTTATATTATAGATACTTTTGCTTCAAAATATTATTGGATATCTTGGAAGTTCTCATACAAGAAAACCCTTGTTTATAAAGGTAAGCTGCATCCTATAACTTCTTCCAAAATCTTTTCGAAAAAGCTTGTTGAGGTACATATCTGTTGGTTCGATATGATGCTGATATATGCATTGTTATATCAGGCAATGAAGGATCTGCTCTCAGTGTGGGGGGACAGCAGTGCCGTGAGACACACCTCCATGGAGCAGCATCTGTACATCACTAAGGCCCTGTTTATTGCCCTTGGATTTCTGAAGGAATCAGACAAGGCAGAAATCAGAGAGGGTAAGGAAAATAATTGGTTGAGTCCAGCGTCAGAGGTAAAGATCTGAAGTCCTCTGTTTGTCAATTTCAGATTGTAATATGCCATTCAAATGGTGAATTACCATAACTGAAATAGCTTAAATCATTTATATTGGTTTTGCTGCTAAGTAGAGCTGTATGATGGCAACAGATTGAGTCACTAAAAAGTTTCGAAACATTGCAATATGCAACAGTACACTGACCTCACAATATGATACATACCATGAAAATCAGATAATTCCTAACTGTATCACCAGACACCACTCTGTATCACCACACATGTCACTCTGTATCACCAGACACATCACTCTGTATCACCAGACATGTCACTCTGTATCACCAGACACATCACTCTGTATCACCACACATGTCACTCTGTATCACTAGACACATCACTCTGTATCACCAGACATGTCACTCTGTATCACCAGACACGTCACTCTGTATCACCAGACACGTCAATCTGTATCACCAGACACATCACTCTGTATCACCACACATGTCACTCTGTATCACTAGACACATCACTCTGTATCACCAGACATGTCACTCTGTATCACCAGACACGTCACTCTGTATCACCAGACACATCACTCTGTATCACCAGACACATCACTCTGTATCACAAGATGCATCACTCTGTATCACCAGACATGTCACTCTGTATCACCAGACACCACCAGACATGTCACTCTGTATCACCAGACACCACCAGACACGTCACTCTGTATCACCAGACACCACCAGACACGTCACTCTGTATCACCAGACACGTCACTCTGTATCACCAGACACCACCAGACAAGTCACTCTGTATCACCAGACACGTCACTCTGTATCACATACAGTGTTTAATCATTTTACCTAGACGTATATCAATTTTATTTCATGTATTTTTAACCTTCAGTCATCTTGGTGTCCTTCTGAATCTTTTGTTGTTAATATTACTTTCATTTGTATTCTAGTGTCTGTAAAATTGTGTAATTTGAATTAAAGCGTTTTAATCCTTACCATGTTTACTGTATCACAGGCTTTTTGTTAATGTGGTCATGTGATATAATTTTTATCATGTTCAGCGCCTTAGGGTAAATTTATTTTTATATAGGGCGCTATATAAATGCATATATTATTATTATTATTATTATTATTATCACCAGACACGTCACTGTGTATCACCAGACACATCACTCTGTATCACCAGACACATCACTCTGTATCACCAGACATGTCACTCTGTATCACCAGACACGTCACTCTGTATCATCAGACACGTCACTCTGTATCACCAGACACGTCACTCTGTATCACCAGACACGTTACTCTGTATCACCAGACACGTCACTCTGTATCACCAGACACGTTACTCTGTATCACCAGACATGTCACTCTGTATCACCAGACACCACCAGACATGTCACTCTGTATCACCAGACAAGTCATTCTGTATCACCAGACACGTCACTCTGTATCACCAGACACGTCACTCTGTATCACCAGACACGTCACTCTGTATCACCAGACACGTCATTCTGTATCACCAGACACGTCATTCTGTATCACCAGACACGTTACTCTGTATCACCAGACACTTAAATAAGTATATCATACTAACATCAATAAACAGAGTGTGCATGTTCATGATGTTGAAATATTTGAATTGGGTTTTTCCACTGGGAACAAAGAAAACAAACTACTGCTTAATTGTTCATATGAGTGCCCTTTTTTGGTGATTCTACAGGTGTGTTTTTCTTGTAAGAGATTTTATAAACATACTATTGAATATTGAAATGGACAGTTTAAATAAATCTGAACCAAAGTCTTTCACATATGGTGTGTGTTATGGTGATGTACTGTCATCACACCCATAGTTAGAACTACATATATATCACTCTGCTTCACAAAGCTTTCAGATTTTTGTATTGATGTATGTTGTATCAAGAGTTTAAATGATAATACATCTTAAGGAGTAAAGCTTTAAATGTTTTACCAATTTATACACTATGTCCTGGTTTGGAGCAGATCATGCTCATGGTTTAGAGAAGATAAACTATCCCAAACCAAGTTATACTCAATGAATTGGTATAAAATTACCTTGCTTTCTTAAAATTCTAGTATTTGCTTGTTAGCAGATGAGAGTCAGAAAAAGACACCTATATCTAAATGTCAAGGTCACATTGACATGATTTGGGATACAATACACAAATGTTGTTTTGATAGCTTGATTGCCTGATTTGTCAAAAATTTACTAATGTGTAAATGTAAATTGGAAATTAAAGCCATGCATAGTTCAGTAATTTATATTAAGTGTTTGCTGTTTCAGATTTTATACAGCTTTTGATGCCAGGTATTCAGTGTCACATTGGAAACTCTGATCATCAAATCCGGAAGATCGGCATGGTGCTAGCTGAGACAATATCAGCTGCCCTGGACCCCAAAAGCCAGCAGCTGAAGTTTGAGGTCTTTACATGTATAAACTTGTAATTAGTATTCAGAGGTTAACTGGATATAAAGGCTGTTCCATGTGTCTATTTCTGTCTGACAGTTTGTGGCTGTTTATGACTGTCTGACCATGTGTGGATGTCTGTTGCTCTCTAATAGTGTGTGATTGTCTATGGCTGTCTTATAGTGTGTGGTTGTCTTTGACTGTCAGACATTCTATGACTGTCAGACATTCTATGACTGTCAGACATTGTATGACTGTCTGTAACTGTCAGACATTGTGTAGCTGTCTTTGACTGTCAGACATTCTATGACTGTCAGACATTGTGTAGCTGTTTGTAACTGACAGATTTCAAAGCTTTATGTAAATATATGTAAGATCATATATCAAGGTCAATTAACATTTAGTATACTTGGCGTTTGTTTCATGTTTAATTAGTGGAAAATTATACTAAGGTAATGAAAAATTTTAATGGTTAGAAAAAGGTTGCACGCCATCCTCTACTTTCTTACAATAGGACTTTACCTATGTCAGGGGCATTCATGTGTTCTAAACATTGTTGATTTCTTCTACAGTTTCCACGAGACGATGGAGTTGAGTGTTTGGTCTCCTTGACTACGCCCCCAGAAGACCCAGGTCTACAGACTTTAGCTAGGTGAGGATGTGTTCTTCTTAATGAATAGCAGATAATATCATATTCAATATCCCAAGTGTGTCTCATTAAATTCTGTTCTGTTAGATCCATTTACATTAAAGTTATTAAGTTTAAATTCCAGTTAATGCAGTATATAAGAGATGATGGCAACCTAACTGCCGTTTAAATATGACAATGTTTTTGGCATTTTAATCCAAATTTGAAAGCCTGATCCCCAAACTGTTGAGATTTGACATGTTGTTTTTGATCTGTGTGTCTGTTCAACTGCCTGTGCATCCATCCCTCTGTATGTCAAGATAGAGACTTCATATTTTATGTACTTTTAAGATAGGCAAAATCAGATCTGTTTGGTAAAGTAAAGTCAAGGTCATATCTCAAGGTGACCTGGACAGATTTGTTTGAGTTGGAATTAATCACAGTTTGGAGCATAGCATCTCAAAAACACGTGTGCTTTTTCTCTCTGATTTAGTGTATATGGGTACGTGTACAGTGCTACTTTGAAGACTTGCCCATTTACTTCCTTCATAACACTATCTCTAATATCAAATGAGCATTGTGATTATTTCAGTGAAATGAGTGAAGTTCATCTAAACACAAAGGTGGATGAAGAGAATTCTTCAGAAATACAGGCAAACAAAGAAATTGAAGGTGATCTTCATACTGACCCTGACTTGGACAGGTTTGTACTATTGACAAAGTCTTATAAGATTACAACTCTTTCACTATTCAATTACTGCGTAAATTTTTTTAATATACAATTTTAAAAAAAAATAAAAAAATTTAGTATCGTGCTAGACATTGATTCAGTTTTGTAGAATGTATGTACTTGTATGTTTTAATTACTTATTTACTTACCTATCTTATGCTTCTACTATTACCTTTTATGCATATCATCTCTTTTACTATTTTATTGTACAACGCCAGTGAATACATGTATGTAAAATTAGGCGTTTTAATCAAATAAACTAGTTTCAGTTTCAGTTATTGCGAACAGTAATTATAACTAAAAATTTCTGTTTTAAATGTAGATCTTTGTTTATCAGATATCTCAATATTATTCTATTTGCTTTTTTCAAATGGATTGACTACTTAATGACTTCTTAACCTTACATTGATTTCAGTGATGATGACCTTGTACCATACGATATGTCCAATGACACCAAGTTCACAAAGGTCAAACAACCTAAATACATCAGAGATTGCATGGAAGGTTTGAAATTTGCCATTATATTTTTCTTTGCTATTGGCACATTATACATTAAACAGGGATGTAATTTTTTTCCTCTTTTCGGAGGCAATCCTTCAATTTGCTCAATATTCAAAAACGCTAAACACTGGATTTGATTTATGTAACAGAAAATGATATTTTTCCAGGTGGGGTGAGGTGTTTCCTCCCCAATTGACCAGTTTTCTTCCAATATCCGAGGAATTCAGTCACATTCCTGATTAACATCTTAACTGTAGTCTACAAACTTATTACATGTACTTGGCTTGTATTGGGTATTGTTGTTTAAATTACTTCGTTTGTTTTTTGTTTCCAGGCTTAATCAGTGTCGATGACCCAAACAGGTTAGAAGTATGTCTTGGTGTCACAGAAGCTTTGATCAGAAGGAATCCAGATGGACTCGTAGAAGTAGGTTGTGTCATCATTAGATCACAGTGTACATATATGCTACAATATGTACAGTATGTAGAAAGTTACAATGAATTTAGTATTGTTTTGTTATGTTGACTCAGGCTTGTCATGTTTTGTTTCTGTATAAGTAAATCATGACTAACAGTCAAGATAAGAATGCTCCGTACGTCTGTCTTCTACAGTGTAAGCGAAAACTTTCATAAAGTTATACTCCATTTTATATTCCAAATCAACACTTCGAATTTGTTCAGTTGTATAGATCCTCATCTTTCAAATGAAATATAATGTGTAGATATTGAGACTGCAAATATTGGAAAATTGTTTTAATTTAATTTGTTGTATTGAGATGACCATGAACAGGAGAAAGTAGTAAACATGAAGCATGCCTTAAGGAACCTTATGGTTGACAGGTTCACAATGTTAACTATTCGTATTCTATTTTTATCAGATAGCTGAAGAGTTTTCCAAAATCCTCCTGCACCTGTCTGATCGATACTCCACCAACGACTTTATTCGTCTTCGATTCAGATCATTAGTGGCCTTAACGGTTCACGCCCCAGAACAGGTACACTAAAGTGTTAATTATGTTCACGCCCCAGAACAGGTACACTAAAGTGTTAATTATGTTCACGCCCCAGAACAGGTACACTAAAGTGTTAATTATGTTCACGCCCCAGAACAGTTACACTAACGTGTTGATTATGTTCACGCCCCAGAACAGTTACACTAATGTTTTAATTATGTTCTTGCCAGAACAGTTACACTAAAGTGTTAATTATGTTCTTGCCAGAACAGTTACACAAAGTGTTGATTATGTTCATGCCCCAGAACAGTTACACTAAAGTGTTAATTATGTTCTTGCCAGAACAGTTACACAAAGTGTTGATTATGTTCATGCCCCAGAACAGTTACACTAAAGTGTTAATTATGTTCATGCCCCAGAACAGTTACACAAAGTGTTGATTATGTTCATGACCCAGGACAGTTACACTAATGTTTTAATTATGTTCATGCCAGAATAAGTGCACTAAACTGAAAGTTGCATCGTGGCACAGTCTCATTTGTGTATTTTTTTAATCTTTATTTTAAATGGTGTAGCATGAATTTGTTGTGATTTTCTCTTTTGAGCATGCTCAGTGTATCTGTTCTTTTGAGCATGCTCAGTGTATCTGTTTTTTAATTCATTAGTATTTTTTGAGCATGCTCAGTGTATCTGTTCTTTAATTCATTAGTATTTATTGAGCATGCTCAGTGTATCTGTTCTTTCATTCATTAGTATTTTTTGAGCATGCTCAGTGTATCTGTTCTTTAAATCATTAGTATTTTTTGAGCATGCTCAGTGTATCTGTTCTTTAATTCATTAGTATTTTATTTGTGCAGGTTTCCAAGTATTTGACAACTCAATTTTATGAAAGGAATTACAATCTTGGACAGAGGATGGATATTTTAGAGGTGAGTCGATGACTGGATATAAACTGTGTTTAAGGATATTTTAGAGGTGAGTTGATGACTGTAAAGAGTATTTAAGGATATTTTAAAGGTGAGTCAATGACTGTAAACAGTGTTTAATGTTATTTTTGGGTGATTCGATGACTGTTAAACTTTATTTGATAAACCTGCTGGTTTCTCTGGACAGTTTCCTTTTTTATTAAATACACTGTACATGTAGAGTGGAAAAAAATTTTTTTAAACAAGTGGAAACAATCAATATTGCTTATACTAGAAACATAATTTTCTGTTGTCAGATTATAAACTTTAGTATAGTGTTCCTGAAGACATTAAAGGAAGCACTTTTCTCTCATTAGTCAAACAGGTAAAACTATCTCTTTAAAAGACTTCTTAAAAGATGCTATATGTGCAATATACATGTAGGTATCTTAGTCTCACAAATGTAAATGACAACCGTTTGTTAAAACTGCCAGAATGAGCTTTGTTTATGACTTATATGTATGAAGTGGGGCCTCCATGGCTGAGTGGTTAGAGCATTGCGCTCAAAATCACAAGGCCTCTCACCTCTAGTCGGCACAGGTTCGATTCTCGCTCGCGCTGATATATGTGAGAAAGTTTGCCAGTTTACTTTTGGAAGGTCAGTGGTCTCTTCCCGGGTACATTGTATCTGGATTCTCTCCTCCACCTACAAAAACTGGATGGCACCAGATAACTAAAAAATTGTTGGTAAAGAAGGAATTGAAAAGTACTTGTGATGAAAGAGAATGAAAGATTTGCCTCATCATCACAAGGGATTCACTGGAACACTTTTCAGACTTTGTAGTTTTAATGATGCATGTATATGTGTATTGATATACTTTTGAATATCTTGGAAGTTTTTTATTGGGGTTGGGGGAGTGAACTTAAGTTAAAACTTAGACTTAAGTCTGAGATTTTAGCTAATTTTGACTGCTCAAATGAAGGAAAACTCAAACATAAGTTTGAGATTTTTTTTAGGAATCCAAGTCTGATATTTCTTTTGGAAATCTTCCGTTTTGTAGTATGTCATTAGCAAATTTAAACATGTATTTCAATTAGGTGTTGGGAGCTGCAGCACAAGAGCTCTCTCAGCCTGCAGAATCTCGACCATCAGAGAAAGCAACACCAGCTAGCAAGACCAGGGATTCAGACAGCTCTGCAGAGGACTGGAGAGAGATTGTGAAACAGAGGATTGAAAGCAAGACTAGGAGGTTTGGGAAGGGAACCAGAAAAGAGCTGGTGGCCACAAAAAATAAATTTGCTTTAGTAGCAGGGTGTTTCTTCTACCCCCTCATGGCAAACTATGACAGGTAGATCCAGTTCCTTGTATGGCAATTATTCTGATGTCATGTTAATGTTTAGAACATTGAAATTTACTCTCATGTCTCTTTATACACTGTAGCAAAGTTAAATGTATATACAAATCTAGTTTACGTTTCAAGACCATGTGGATTCCATGCTTACTTATTTTGTGGGGTTTGTTTTACAGAAGAATGGATGAATTACGGATTACCATTTATAAAATGTAGCTGGATCCATGTATATTTTCAATGCATTTTTAAATGGAGAAACATTATAAGATATCAATAGTTGTTTATGTATATTGTGGACCATTTGTCACTTTGTAGGAAAGAGAATACCTTTGATTTGATGGGTGAAGATAGTTTAGTTTTGGCTCGACTGGTATACACTCTCGGCATTATCATTTATGCTGCCATCAATACTACTGTAAGTCCATAAGTATTACCCCCCCCCCACCCCCCCACCCCCACCATGTGTGCCATGCATACTATGCAGCTGTACATGTATAATGTATTTTCTTCATGCTTTTATAAGTACCTTCTCTGATTCTTTAGATGCATTGTTGTAAGCAAGTTTTCAAGTATATAGCAAAATCTTATTTTGTTCCTCTGATATACCTTGGTTATTTTGTTCAGGCTGTGAAACA
The DNA here is from genome assembly GCA_024699665.1 of Ostrea denselamellosa. Classification (NCBI taxonomy): domain Eukaryota; kingdom Metazoa; phylum Mollusca; class Bivalvia; order Ostreida; family Ostreidae; genus Ostrea; species Ostrea denselamellosa. The sequence continues at coordinate 5,618,647 of JAMZEH010000047.1, read as the reverse complement.
GATGGCAGACAGACTGCTGGAGTTTTTGTGGGTCATTCGTTTTCATTCTGATGTGTAAGTAGGCAGTGTATAGATGTTTTTTAAAAGTTGAACAAATTTACAAATTAAAAAGAGACACCACTATCAATTCAATCTTTATCCTTGGTTATATAATTCATAGCTGCTCCACAATTTTTATATCTTTTCCTAACTGTATATGTATATTGTATGTACAGGTATACAAAGAGATTACTATAATAATCTTTACATCAAATGAAAATAGATTAATGCAGAAATAAGTTTCATTTTTGAAAGTACATATACATGAGCATGTAAACTGCAACACTTCATGAAATTTATTTTTTGATAGTTACTTTCATTCTCCTCGAATTCTTAGCTATTAAAATATACATACTCTAATAATCATGGTTCAGATGCCCATTGTTTACAACTGCATTGCATTCATGAGGAAATGGGTTTCATTACAATTTCTAAAGATATCATAAGCAAAAGCATTGAAAACGTAAATATATTGATATTAAAACAAAGACTAAGTGACAAACAGATGCTGCTTTCATGTTGAAAAATTTCTTGATACATGTAATCCTGTCATCTGTTGTGTTCATATTCAGGAGTGTACGACATGCAGTTTTGTTTGCTGTTTCCATGGTGATTTTGTCAGTACCTGGCCATATATTACTGACAGACTTGCAGTGTGAAGTCATGGAAACCAAACGTTGGCTAGAAGGTAAAATAAAAGTATAGATGTATCACAGGCTATCATATCGCTTGGGTTTGAATTTACTATTAAAGAGTAAAGGTATAGATATCTAAAAATATGGTACCCAAGTTTGTCAATGAAAAATCGGTAAACTAAATCGTATAAAATTCTACTCGGTATTCTAATATGATCACACATAACCAATCTACACTGAGCCCGAGATTCCATATACTTCCGAAGATATGCAGAAATGAATTCAGAAAATGACTTATTTTTTGGTCGAGTTTTAGATGGGCCCTAGAACTGTATGACTAAACAAAATGTTTGTGCCTTGCTACAAGCAATTACAGAATGTGCAACATTGAATATCATTTTTAAGTTGAATTTCTTACCTCAATTCTTAAACTGAAGTCCTTAATACCTCCAAGTGACTGAAAATTTTAAAACTGTCTGCACTTTCACTCATCACAGCCATTTTGACTGGTGTGATTAATTACCCAGAAAGGATCTTAAGGACCCAAAACGATTTTGAGTCTTAAATGATAATTTTGATGAATAATAATTCATTTTAGTACATAAATTATGCTAATAACATGTCTTTGTAAATTCATTTTAGTACATAAATTATGCTAATAACATGTCTTTGTAAAGATACATAGCTCTTATTATCTCTATTTATATCCAAGTCACATCAGCAAAGGTATTTGTCAGTAAAAGACATCGTCATATGAGTGAAAGATTCTCGAGCAGGACATTAAACAATATATAATCAATCAATCAATCAGTTTATAATAGTGAAGTTAATTTGGCTATTTAGTGGCACCAGTCAAAATATATATGTGTACAGGAAAAAATTTGTTCTATGTTGTTTTTGCCAAAGGTCATTGAAAAAAGGAATTTGTCCCCTTCAGAGTTTTTCCAAAATGGTTTTGAAATTACTAAACTAATGTAATGTTCCAACTTTAATTCTTCAAGTTTTTAGAATCACCCTATCAGAATAACGGTGAATTGGGTGAAGGGAGTCCCTTTAAAATATTTTCTAGCATACAGTATAAATGACACTGAAAATAAAAAAAAACCAATTTGAAGTTTTCTGCATAGCTGGTGATTGCTATCTGACAGCTGAAAGAATTTGAAATTGAGCATTCAGTTTCACTTAGGTCTTAAGTTTAAGATTTGTCAGTGATATTCAACTGCTCAGAGAATGTTGGTAGTTACAGCTGTCCTAGTTTGATAATATTCTGCTCATGAAAGTAACCTCACCATCAGCCATAACCTTGTAGTAGAATAAAGCCCTTGTTACAGGTATCAACATGTGAACAGAAATGAATGGACAGGTACTTACAATGTGCATTATATCTTCTTGCAGATGTTGTGGAAAAAGATGTTAATGCAGAGTCCAAGAAGCTGGCAATACAAAGCTTGGTACTTCTGGAAAATGTCATCAAACAGGTAAAGTAGCTATATGGATCGTGTTTGACCCCCCCCCCCCCCCCCACCCACCCCCTCACTTCAGGGTAAATGGCAGTAGGATACAATCTTGGTGGTATTTTTTACATTAAGCCAAGACATGGCGGCAGAAGGTTTATTCTCTTCCTACTTCACTGTTTCTGCGGTATTTTTACACACGGACACCGACAATTCCAGAGTTAAAGGTATACCAGTATAGCCCTCAACTCCCAAACTTGGTCAGGTGTCTTGGTATTCACCTAATGAAATGGTGAGTGGCATTATTAGGGTAACCATGCAAATATCTTCATTTTAGGAGTTCACCAAAGGGGCCGATTTTACTTGAAGGAAAAAACGGAAACTGTGTCAAGACTGCAATGCAAATTGAGTAGTTCACACATGCAAGCTGCAGGTCAGAGAGCAAAGGTCAAGGACAAAACACAAGAGGGAGTGGAAAGAACATAGTGCTATAAGCCAATACCAGCAGTTACTTGCTTACAAATGTGCTTTAAATTGCTCCAAGGTAGCGTTACCTTGTACTTAAGTTGATAAAACATTGTTGATACCTTTTGAATAAATTTATGAAATGGAATTTTGTTGTTTTAGCCTTTTCACTCATGTATGTTTTGTTACCCACTGTGTATGAAAATGAGTTTGTAATCATTGCAAATATTTCCCCGGATAGTGATGACGTGTGGCTAGCGTTTGTCTCCTATAGGTTTAACTGCAAAAGTGTGGTTTGGGGGAGAGGAAATTAAATATCCCAAATAGCAGCAGATCCACCCATTATAAAATCCTTAGATTTTCCTTACGTATGACTGAAGTCTTTTATAACTGTATTCATACACATTCTGTTCCTCCTCAGATTTGATATGAAAACGTCCAGCAACAACATGCAAGTCTGTTCTGCCGGCAACAGTGATACCTCCCCACACCATAACAGATCCACCCCCATACCGATCATCTCCAATGGTGTCGTCACCATCAACATTAGGATAACCTCCAATAGAACCACGTAATGTTCTCAGATGAGTCGAGGTTCACTGTGGACTTCCTGGACAGACACAGGAGGGTTTGGCGCTGACGTAACGAATGTTTCCATGACGTTAACGTCATTAAACATGATCGGTATGGGGTGGATCGGCAATGGTGTGGGGAGGTATCACTGTTGCCGGCAAAACAGACTTGCATGTTGTTGCTGGGCATGTCACAGGGCAGTATTACCGGGGCAACATCATGGCACCCCATGTTGTGCCGTTTGCACGTCATTATGGCCGCTGTTTCATTTTTCAAAATGACGATGCCAGATGTCATGGGGCCAGGATTGTTACAGATTATCAGCTATCCGGGCTGAAAAATTGCTCAGGCGACTATAAATAAAAAACAAAAAAAAAGCATGTACCTCGGATGGAGGGACAATACTTTTTATTTGTTCCTTTGTAGACTCTGCTGCTCTACAGGTTGCAAGTGCTTTGTCTAACGTAAGTTCGACTGTACGTAGAAGTCTCTCTTTAAGTGTGTTGTCTGGTATCCCACAAATAATTCTGTCACGAATAAGCGAATCTACTAAATCCCCAAACTCACAGTTGTCGGTACCAAACCCAGAGACAAAAAATTCCGTGTACCTAAACAAGGTAACAGTGGTGCACAATTGTGTGGACGGTGTGGATATGAGGACTCGCATACGACTTGTCCTGCCATGGGTAAAATCTGCCATAAGTGTAATGGTGGAAACCACTTTGCAAAAGTCTGCAAAACAAAAAGCAAACAAAATAGCACAAGGAAGAAATTTCAGAAAAAGAAACATGTCCATGACATTCAGGATGAACAAGCATTCTTCATCGACGCTCTTGAGACAGTTCCTTATGATAAACCAGAGGAGTGGCGTGTAACTTTACGCACCAATGGCAAAGAAATCAACTACAAACTGGATACAGGTAGCCAAGTCAACATCTTGTTGGAGAAACAGTATCACAGCCTACGACGGAAACCAAAACTACACAAGACAAACATACAGCTGATGTCTTACAGCAGGCATAGCATTCCGGTCCTAGGTGCTTGTGTTCTGGAAGTGTCCCATCATGGCAAATCAGCCAAAGTCTACTTTGTGATAGTTCAAGATGCGTCAACAGCAATCTTAGGCATAAAGGCTTGCGACAAGTTAGGACTAGTGAAACGCACATATACCATAGAAAGCTGCACACAAATGAAAGACACAACCGCACAGATTGTGGATCAAAATAAAGACTTGTTCGAAGGGCTAGGATGCTTACCGGGTGAACATAAACTCTCCATAGATCCAGCCGTTACACCAGTAGTGAGTCCATGTCGTAAAATACCGTTCGCCCTACATGAAAAACTCCAAGACAAACTTCAACGCATGGAAGATATGGGCGTCATATGCAAAGAAACCGAACATACAGAGTGGGTGAGTCCAATCGTAATCGTTCCGAAAAAAGACGGCAAGATCCGTGTGTGTCTTGATCCAATTCAGTTGAACAAAGCGATACAGAGAGAACATTACAAGCTTCCAACGCGAGATGAGATTCATGCAAAGTTCAAGAATGCGCACTATTTCAGCAAACTTGATGCTCGTACAGGATTCTGGCAGATGAAACTGGATCAGAATTCTTCAAAACTTACCTGTTTCAATACACCATTTGGAAGGTATCGATTTCTACGTCTACCGTTTGGTATCTCATCAGCTCCTGAGATATATCACAGGACCATTCACATGACATATGAGCACATACCAGGATGCACAACAATGATGGATGACATCATCGTCTGGGGCTCAACTCTAGAAGAACACAACCAACGACTACAACAGGTGTTTGATGCTTCGCGCAAGTCAAATCTGAAACTGAATAGTGAAAAATGCGTATTTGGAGTTAAAGAACTTACCTTTGTCGGTGACACTATATCTGCAGAAGGAATCAAGCCGGACAAGGCCAAGGTCAAGGCCATAACAAACTTTGAGACTCCAAAAAGTAAGAAAGATGTACAACGCTTTTTAGGCATGTTGAATTACCAGGCAAGATATGTTCCAGACCTGTCGTCGAAAACACAAGTGTTGCGAAATCTCACAGAAGAGAAAAACCAATTTCAGTGGACTGCAGTAGAGCAAAAATCATTTGATGAGCTAAAAGCCATATTAACAAGTACATCAGTGCTTAAATTTTTTGACCCAAACAAAGAGATTAAAATCTCATCAGATGCCTCTAGTTTTGGACTTGGAGCAGTGCTCCTACAGAAGCATGACAATGATTGGATGCCAGTGGCTTATGCGTCGCGAGTCATGTCTGATGCAGAAACAAGATATGCTCAGATCGAGAAAGAAATGTTGGCCATATCGTTTGCGTGTGAACACTTCCACCAATACATATTTGGACAGGTTGTAGAAGTGGAAACAGATCACAAACCGCTTGTGAATATCTTTAAGAAGTCCCTGAATGACTGTCCACTACGATTACAAAGACTGCTGCGGAGGGTACAGAAATACGATCTGCGTATTGGCTACACACCGGGAAAATTCATGCATACTGCGGATGCGTTGTCCCGAGGAACTGATATGTCAACGAAACTGACAAAGTCGCCACAGGAGGAGGATCTCAAAGCGTATGTAGACTCCGTAATGAAGAGCCTACCCATATCAGATCGTAAATTACAGAGGATTCGTGAGGAAACTCAGCATGACCCCAAATTGCAGTTACTAGAAGTTATTGTCGCCGGATTCCCAGAAACGCGCACTGAATGCCCTACGGAAATATCAGAATACTGGAATATGCGGACAGAGTTAAGTTTATGCGATGGAATCATCATGAAAACAGGCCGCATAGTCATTCCTGTCACATTGCAAAAGGAAATGCTTACCAAAATCCACACAGGTCACCTTGGTATCGAAAAATGTCGAAACCGAGCCAAACAAGTGATTTATTGGCCTGGAATGTATGCACAAATCGAAGAAATGGTGAATTCATGTTCCACTTGTATTAAATTCCGTCCGAAACAACCGTCCGAACCGCTTAAACCACATGATGTTTGCAACTATCCATGGGAAAAAGTGGGAGCAGATTTGTGTGTATTCAATGGAGAAAATTATCTTGTGTTGTGTGATTATTACTCCAATTATCCAGAAGTGTGTCGTTTGCAAAGTGTGTCAAGTCAGTCTGTCATCAAGGCAATGAAATATGTGTTTTCAGGCCAAGTCATACCGAAAATAGTGTTCAGTGATAACGGGCCACAATTCAAGTCGGTGGAATTCAGTGAATTTGCGAAATCGTATGATTTTCAACATCATACATCAAGTCCGTTATACCCCAAATCAAACGGGTTAGTCGAGAAAACCGTAGGCATCGTAAAAGGCCTATTGAAAAAATCGGCAGATGATGGATCAGATTTCTACATGAGTCTACTCATCTACCGTGCAACTCCGATACTCGATGGAAAATCACCAGCAGAAATTCTGAACAACGGACGTAAACTGCGTTCAAACCTACCGATGGCTGACAGTTGCCGTGGTAACCACGTATCCGAGTCTTATGAACGAGCAAAGATGCAACAGAAACTCAAACAAAAACAGTATCATGACAGAAACACGAAAGAACTATCGTCTTTGAGTCCAGGACAAACCGTCCGACTGCGGGATGAGAATGACAGTCACTGGGGTAACCGTGGCAAGGTGCTTGACCAAATTGCTCCAAGGTCATACGTGGTCGAAACTGAAAATGGACATACGTACCGAAGAAATCGCAGACATATTTTGCAATCAAATGAACAGTTTACACCACATGAGCAATATGATTGTCAAAATAATGATAATGTTGATCATTGTAGTCATAATGCATGTGATGGTGAAAATACTCAATCACTTAGTCATGATATGTCTGTTAGCACCAATCATGTACCAAGTATGTCAGGGACCACAAGGTCTGGTAGGTCAGTTAAGAAACCACAGAGATTAATTGAAGAGATGTAATTTGTTGTTTGTGGTTTAGATCAGTACTGGTCATGCATGAATGTGAACATTTATGTCATTTGTTTAATCTTAGAAACTTGTATTTTGGTTTTAGAAATTTTATTCTAGTCATTTACAAACGTAAGCAGTTCATAGTTTCATTAGGTAGTTCATAGTTATAGGTTGAGTGTTGTAAGTTGTTTATGTTAGAAATTTGGCTGAATTCTAAAAGAGGGAAGATGTATCATTTATATGTTTTGAAATGACCCCTTTGTGTTTATGTGTATTACGTCATCAACTAATGTGAAAGGACACACACAATAAAGCATGGAACCGCCATATTGTCATGTCTTTGTTACAGGCTCATAAGATCCCCATTATCATATCACAGTCGTGTTAAAAGTCATCTCTACAAAGAAGAGATAAGTCTACACTTCTATCAACAAAGTATTAATTTATATCAACTTAAATAATTTTCGATCGAATCGTAATTTATTTGTCTCTACTACAAAACTCTATTTCTCCTTTTTCAAATTAGTCTCACAATTTATAAATTCTTCAAACATTCTACATGTAGTATATTTTAGTTTGTATCAAAGATATATAAATACTACATGTCTTAATGCATTCTACGGTTACACGAGTATCTCCGGACGGGTAGTTGTGAGATGCACACACACACACACACACACACACACACACACACACACACACACACACACACATATATATATATATATATATATATATATAATTTTCCATTGTTGACAGGGGTATCAATACCGGTAGTCCATTGTTTAATATATCCATCTTTTGACCCCTTCCGGGGTGTTTGGTTATCCCAAAACGACCGAGCTCGTAAATTGTTAAGCCATACGTGGTACACCTGTAAATGTTAGATGTCACAACAGTGTTATTTTGTAGACTATAGTCTTCCTCTTTTCTTTTCTTCTTTTTTTGTTGTTGTTGTTGTTGGTTTTTTTTTTGGTTTATTTTTTATTGTTTGTTTTACATATATTGTATATAACCATGCATTTGACAAATTAGATAAGATGTAAATATTTATATGAATCACTTGTGAAATCTAGAAATGTGCGAAGATAACACCCCGTTAAAATATTCTTGATTTGTAGTGAGGATATAAAGAATTATAAGACTTCCGACGTTACGCCAGATTCGTATACGTGTGGAGAAAAGCAGTGGATTTCAAAATACAAATGCATTATATTTCATTGCAAAAATTCAAATGCTAGAATTGAATGATTAATTCTTGTCATTTACAATGCAAAATTAAGGCGATTTTTCTGCACGTCGCTCAGTGTTTATCAAAATTATGGCTGTCGACAAATAAATATCCAACGATGATAGGAACAGGAAAGAAGCATTGCACGTACATTTCTAGCCATGCGTGACTGCCGTACAGGTTGCTTGAAGGACGAGGAGTAACAGAAGTTATAACACAGTACAAGTAAATAAAACCCACAAAGCGATTTACACTTAAATAACGTCAACTGTTCTTTACAATGTACGAGTAGGTGTTGATAAAATGAATAACAGTTTTGATGTACGAGTAGGTGTTGATAAAATGAATCACAGTTTTGATGTACGAGTAGGTGTGGATAAAATGAATCACAGTTTTGATGTACGAGTAGGTGTGGATAAAATGAATCACAGTTTTGATGTACGAGTAGGTGTGGATAAAATGAATCACAGTTTTGATGTACGAGTAGGTGTGGATAAAATGAATCACAGTTTTGATGTACGAGTAGGTGTTAATAAAATGAATCACAGTTTTGATGTACGAGTAGGTGTTAATAAAATGAATCACAGTTTTGGTGTACGAGTAGGTGTTAATAAAATGAATCACAGTTTTGATGTACGAGTAGGTGTGGATAAAATGAATCACAGTTTTGATGTACGAGTAGGTGTTAATAAAATGAATCACAGTTTTGGTGTACGAGTAGGTGTTAAAAAAAAGTTTTTATCATGTACTGGTGGTTCATCTCGTACGCGTCGCAACTAATTGGTGCCCTGTAACTACTAACAAACACGTGTTCAGGGAATGTCTTTAAGTAGTTGCGTGTTTTAGAATGAGATGCAAGTTGTAGAATACATTCAGTTTTGAAATATATGGTATAATCGATAATTTTCTGATTGAATAATTCCTAACATTTTGACTCCTTGAGATCCAACAAGCTTGAAAATATAACATATAACTTTTTCACTCCCATGTGTGTTTAACGTGAATATAGATTGGGCATGTTCTTAAAAACTTGATCAGTTTTTATTGTTTGGTCTTACCAGGTATTGTACGTTATGCGTAAAAACAAAACAGATGGTCGAATAGGTATTGATTTGTAAGTTCCGATCTCTATGAATTAATTATTTAATCATGATAAAACCATTGTCATATTTTTCGGTCGACATGACAATTTATCTACCCTGAAGTGCAGTTTTATAGGATTGCGGGAATCTGCTTCCATGTAGATTAACAAATTATATATTAAGGCTTCAAAATATTGCAGTGAAGACCATTATTTCAATTAAAATGCACGAACATATTTCTGAAATATATTCAAAATCTCTTTAATGGATCGATACACCGCTATCGCACCTTAATCAAAGTACTGAGAGTACTGATAGACGGAAGCATGTTTGTTACATGTTAGTACAAAATTATACTTCAGCTTAAACTTTCATCCTGTGACCTGAAAATCAATGAGGGTCATATACTCTTTAAGAGCAACCACTGTCTCATGTTTACTTACTGTCAAATGTTTCTCATGATATTGAGCAGACAATATTTTTCGATGGTGTAATAGTTTAAGCTTGACCTCTCACCCAATAATCAATATGAATCATCTTCCCTATTGAAAAAACCCTGTTCCAATGCTATATATTTTTCGATATTGTAGTAGTTTGACCTTGACCATTGACCCAATAATCAATTTGAATCATCTATTTTTCTAGGGACAAACACTGTACCAATGCTTTACATGCTAACTATCAAGAAAGTGGTTCTTTGAATATTAAGCAGACAACATTTAATCTATAGAACCAAGATTTTGGTCTAAAACTGAGAGAGAGAGAGAGAGAGAGAGAGAGAGAGAGAGAGAGAGAGAGAGAGAGCGCTATAAACAAGTTTTACATGAAAATGTTAAATGCATCCAAATGTAATATGCATCAAGTAAATAGCAAGACGTATATCAACTATTAAGATATCAAGGAAAAACATCAGAGATTGGAATACCACATAAGCACAAATATAGGTAATGGATTTTTGTTTTAAAATATAATGGTAGTTATTTCTTTTGTAATCATTGAACAAGTAATATGGAAACCAGTTTGTGATAAATTGTTTTCGAATTGCTATACAATAAAAATATATACTTTCTTGTATACTGTACAAACCTTTCAGCAAGCAAAACTTTAAAATCGTTAGCGCTTCATGAAAAGTATGTTGTCATGAAGCTTTTATGTTCGTTATAACGATCTAGTTTGCCTTTACAACTTTCCATTAAGTCAAATGCTGTCTGACGTGTTTCATACCAGTTAGGCAGTCTTGGCACACTGATTCTGACTACGGATTACTCCCTTTACCTGATCGGGATGTAGGGCTCACGGCGGGTGTGACCGGTCGACAGGGGATGCTTACTCCTATGCACCTGATTCCACCTCTGATATGTACAGGGATCCGTGTTTGCCCATCTTTCTGATTTGTATTTGTCATAAGAATTACGAAATTGAATACTGTTAATTATGTTCACCTTTACATCCTATGTATTGTCAATGTTGAAATTCATGTTTTTTATGTTTACATTCTACTTTTATTTCTTTTGAGATTCTAGCCGCTAAAACAGACTTATTATATTTATCAAAAATCATATGCACATTGTTTACATCTGAATAGCATTCATGTGTAAATGGCAATAGATAAAGATATTGAAAGAAAAACAAACACTGAAAATGTAAAAGTAATATTATCATTAATATAAAAAAATGTGGAGCATACATTTTCATGTGTTATCCAGTGTTTATTTTTACTACAAATGTACACCAAAAAAAAACAAAAAAACAAAACAAAACCAAAAAAAAAAAAATACAACAACAAACAAACAAACAAATAAACAAACAAAAACCAACAATAAAACAACAACAACAACAACAAAAAAGACAGTAAAAATCATATACAATTAAACATTAATAGACTCAAATAAGTTCTACAGAAAAATGTCAAATGCATCAAGAAGGTAATGCATGCAAACAAATTGCAACAAGGCATCAGGAAAAGAGTTGCCACATAAGCAGTAATACTGGATGTCTGTGGGGATATGATGGTCATTTAGTTTAATGTTAAAAACATTTATATTAACACTTAGTGAAATATATTTATGCTCTTGAGAGAGAATTTCCACAGTGAAAGAAATCTTTCTTGGGAGAACTTTTTCAAGATCTATTTCTAGAATTGCCAAAACTTTCCTGCATTCCTGAGCAAATCATGTCCATTGAAATCTAGGTATGTTACGTGTGTGGCAACAGGAATCGCAAAAGTGTTCTCTTTGATAGAAATTGCCTCATACCTTAACAATTGCGTCATTGGCAAAATTTTCTACTACGTTTGAGCGAAAAATGAAATATATTTTATTTAGTATGAGATGTAAATTGAAATATTGGTGATACTTTTTTTGGCAATATTCTTAACTCTCAATGATAAAGCTTACCAAGATTTCAAAGGAAAACAAGATGCCCATGGACGGCATCGCTTACATGAGTCACCTTGTCCTTGCTCATATTATTTCTCGATTTTCTTTTTCTACATTTAATTTTCTTGAAAGAATTTATCTTCATGTTATGGCCCCAGTCTAGCCCCAAAGCGTCAGGACATAACCTAACGTGAATTCACACAACATGGGGACGTCTCAGTATCAATATTACTAAAATCACTTTGTTGTTCTAGAGAAAGTCGGAGTGTGAAATGAAAGGTCTTACCATTGAATCTGAACAACATGTGGATACTAACGTATTAATATGACTAATCATGGCCCTGCTATCGTTGGGATGAAGAGTTTTAAAGATGTTTCCAAAAAAATTCTTATATAAAACTTTGATCTCCTAAAGTGGCTCCGAACTACTCCCACGCGCATGATTTGAATAAACTAAAATCTGAACTGCCTGGGGATGCTTGGATATCAATATGACTAATCATGACCATGCTAGTTCTTGACAAGAAATAATTTCTTATATTGTGGCCCCACCATACTTCCTAGGGCCACAATTTGAAAAAGAAAAATAGAATCTGCACTACCTGGATGTTTGCATACCAACTAATCATAGCCCTGTTGTTCTTGAGAAGATTTTATTAAAGATTTTGACAGTATATACGTGCATGTAAAAGTTTGATTCCCCATCGTGGCCCCATTATACCCTCTGTGGTCATGATTTGAACAAATATAAATTTACTTTATATCATGAAGCTTTCATGTTTTCAAACTTCAACTTTACTGGCAAAGTGGTTCTTGAGAAGAATAGTTTTAAAGATATTTTCCTAAATAACTCAGGCTTCCGCCTAATCATCACTGACACAATATTAAAGCATCAAAGTGTTCAGAGGAGTCATTGCTTCTCACGAAACTTCGGGTGCGTACCTAGATGTGTGGTATGGAACTCCTCGGGTGCGTACCTAGATGTGTGGTATGGAACTCCTCGGGTGCGTACCTAGATGTGTGGTATGGAATTCTTCGGGTGCATACTAAGATGTGTTATGAACTCGTCGGGTGCGTACCTAGATGTAAGGTATGAAATTCCTCGGGAGCCTACGTAGATGTATGGTATGGAACTCGTCGGGTGCGCACCTACATGTATGGTATGGAACTCCTCGGGTGCGTACTTAGATGTAGGTATGGAACTCGTCGAGTGCGTATCTAGATGCATGGTATGGAATTATAGTCTGGAACTCAACGTTTAGACCTCACTGCATCGAAACTGTGGAACTATCTACCGTAAAGTCTCCGATTCCAGAAATCATTAGAAACTTATCAGGCCTTAAAAATACATTTTTTTAATACATAACGTACTATATTGTGTATGGTATTTGTTCTGTAGAATACTTTATGGAATTGTTTTTATCATACTTCTTTTCTGAGACTATACGATTTGAAAATCTTGATGATTTTCCCTTTAGTGAATTTTTCTTAGATGATTAAAACATTAAAATCCTTGTTAATTTTTTTTCAATATCAAAGCATTGTCATATTTCATTTTGTTATAGTGTCATCGTAAAATTTCCATACGTATGTAGCAATATTCCATTATTACCTGCTTCGATACGCGAGAACAAGTTCTGTACATCATCGAGAAATGCCACTAACAATTAAGTTGATATTACAGTTCAACAGTTTCGTTTAGAGTCAGCATTTCGCAAATTCCATGGTCAATTTAACAATACAATCTGTCGTTAGATCGAATGTTGTCTGACGTGTTCATACCACTTGTTAGACAGTTATTTGTATACTAATTTGCTTACGAATTCTTCCGTTGAACTGATGAAGATTTAGGGCTTAATTATGGCGGGTGTGATCGGTCAACAGAGGATATTTACTCCTCTTTGGCACCTGAACCCACCTTTGCAAGTCCGTATGTGATCTCGGCTTAATTTTGTATTCTTTATTTGAATTATGAAATTGATCACGGTTCGCTGTCTTCATTTTTTTCATTTACTTGTTTAATTATTTTTTAATCTAATATAATAACCCAGAAACATGCGATAGTTATCTAATTAATACACTTCAAAACTACTCACATAAATTCTATTTTAAAAGTGATCGAGCAGAGGATAAAACACTAACAGTACATGAAGCAATAAAATTATTGATCTATTTCTATGTGATCAGTGTTTGCATCTGTAAAAGAAGCTTTGTTGTTTCCAAATATTCTAAAATCTAATTAGCGACATTGATTACTCGATAATGACGATACAATTTTTATGACTTGCTTTCGGCATGAATTTCACTCTAACTAGATATATCACGAGGGTACACAGTTATCATGTTTGCAAGTTTGGTCACCAACTCTTTACGTTATGTTTTAGGATGGCTATTCTTAGAAATATCCTTGTGCTATGCTTTGGACACTGAGAGTACTTGCTTAACACTCAACATAAATCACACAATCGGAAAGAAATTGTCCGTCTTCCCCCTTAAAAGTCTGGACGGCATAGGACCGCGTGGATGCATCAGGGAATGTCGGCGAGTCAGTTATTGCCTCTCTGTAAACTACAACAGAAAGCACTTAATTTGTGAGTTGATTGGTCGAAAGATGAGCAATGTTGAGTCACTGATAAGTGATGGAAATTTCATTCACATGGACCTGCCAGATATTGTAAGTAAATATAGATACATTTTGGTGATGCATGTACGTGGACGACGTGTCTATGTACAGGAACAATGAGCAATGCTTCATTTTTCCATGAATAAAAAAGTTACCTTAATAGAATTATGGGCAACGTGATTAGGTCTGAAAATAAAAAGTTTACATTCTTAAGGGCATTGGTTGTTCTAATGCCAAAGGGATAAGAAGGATACAGATACATGTACCTAGAATATCTATTTGTTTGTTTGTTTTACGTCCTGTCGAGAATTTTTAACTCATATTGAGACGTCACCAGCTGTAGGTGAAGTACCACAAATTTAGACCTATGCTTAGCGTTCAGGGCCGTAACAGTGATGGTTCTTTAACATGTCAACGCCTACCGTGACACGGGACCTCCGTTTTTAAGGTCATATCCAAAAGACTCGTGATTCTCACTTCTAAATGCCGAGCGTTTGGCGAAGGCGCAATCACTACCTAATATTTTCGTCTAAGGTTTGACGCGGCCATGGCACGAGCGGGGATCGAACTCACGACATCCCGGTTACGAAGCGAGCGCTCTAACCACTGAGCTACCGCGACCGGTTTAATATCTATTTGTAAATACGTTTTACCAACATACCATGTAATTCCATTTTATACAATATGTTTGTTTGTTTGTTTTACGTCCTGTCGAGAATTTTTAACTCATATTAAGACGTCATCAGCTGTAGGTGAAGTACCACAATTTAGACCTATGCTTAGCGCTTAGGGCCGTAACAGTGATGGTTCTTGAACATGTCAACGCCTACCGTGACACGGGACCTCCGTTTTTAAGGTCATATCCGAAAGACCCGTGATTCTCACTTCCAATTGCCGAGCGTTTGGCGAAGGAGCAATCACTACCTATTTTTCGTCTTAGGTTTGACGCGGCCATGGCACGAGCGGGGCTCGAACTCACGACCTCCCGGTTACGACGCGAACGCTCTAACCACTGAGCTACCGCGACCGGTGCATTTTATACAATAAGTCACTCCAACAAGACGTTTGATGTATCAGACCGAAACATATCCCGAATTGTAGATCTCATCTTTAGATACACAAAGGATATCTATACTACGTGATTTAATATTTGCTCTATCCAACGAGTTGAAATGGTGTATTTATTCGCGAGGCTTCTCGGGGAAATATATCATCATTCCAACTAGCTGGATGGAGCAAATATCAAATCACGCAATTATAGGAGTTCTATTTCTCTTATTTCCTTCTTCTATCACTTAGTGTTGAGATGATCCTCTATACAACAAAACAGCTGATTTAAATCATTTTTGATGTGTCTTTACCGACAGTCGTGCTTGCTCGAGTTCTTACGCGACAAAACATATAGTGCGATAAATATTATACAGTTACATAGCTTTTTATTCATGCCTTTCAATGGGTTTCTTTGAAGGGATTTAAATGATTAAACCTAGTACTTAATTATTCCATTTTTTTTTTTTACTAAACTATTATATTTCTTTACCGAGTATTTATTTTGCTGACATAACATCTTGACGTACTTTAAAACGTTTTGGTTGAGACATTTTGAAATCACATCAACGATCAATGACAGTGGGCTGATATTACTTTGATTTAAATAAAACAGTGATTGTAGCGAATAAAGTGTTTGTTATTGGAGTTACAATGTTTTAAAAAGTCAAATTTCACGTGTTGTCTTGGATATTGGAGGGGGGATAATAGGACTTCCCGAGACAACAACATGGCGTGGCCTGGTATACTGTCTGTTCATATTTGTTACGTCTAGTAGGACCTTAGTTATTGTTTATACTTTAATTCGATGAATATTTTTGAAAAGATAAAAAAAAATCGTATGTTCTTTTTTTTTATTATTATTAAATTCGTTAATCCTATTACTAATAAGAAATGCAAACTATGGGGGTATTGAAGCGGGGATAATCTCAAACGTAGATCACACCGGAAGTGCTTTATACAAATGGGCGTTTGATAAAGCTATGGTATATCACAGTAGCGATATACACCACACGAATGAGATAAATAGCTTTAACACACGCATAAATTCGTTAAAAATCTTAAATCTGTATGTTTATTTCTAAGAGAGAAACTCTTCGCAAAGGTTTGCAAAATATAACAGTCATAACTATATAGCGAGTGATAATATTTTGAACGAACGTGGGGACCTATGTGCTCATTAATGTGTCAACATTGACCTGTTAATACTTTATCAAACTTCAATATTTTGCTGATTAAATTTGAAATATACCTTCAGTATAATTAGAACGATCTATTCACTATGATAAATACACTTGGTAAGGATTAGAATAACCCCTGATCCGCAAAAATCAAAGACAAGATTACAAAGATTTCATTTACAGTTATTACAGTAAAATATATCTATTAAAAATGCTACTTCACAGAATCAAAGCCACTGCTAAGATAAATTTACACACGAACGAAAAAAAAGGCCTGTTTATTGCACAACCGAAATCAGCCTTTAAATCCAGTCCCTAATTATGTGATATTCAATGTAATTCTGTAGAGTATTTTTACCAAAACATTACAATCTATTTCGATTAAACACACACATTCTAGAAAATACATAATACCAGTAAACATGAATTACATCACCTTTTCATTGCACTCTTCCAAACACCGTTCTAAAAATAGATCGTATAGAACCTTGTCTAGGACACGATGTCAATCAAGAATATCAAATAAAAAGTGCATTACATACCGGTAATAAAATGTCTATTTTACATGCTGTGTGACAGTGTTACACGATAACCTACTGTAGTGGTCAAAATCAGTATGTAAAGAACGATTGGTATGAAGTACGTCAGCCAGCATTCAACCTAAAGACAGATTGTATTAGCAAATTACATCATTATTACCGCCACAGAATTTGTAATGATGAAATCAAAGGAGACTGTTGGATTCCCAGTAACATTAAATTATTTGCCATTAGCTTTTCTCGATTTAAACATTGATCATGCGCAGAATATGCTCTTGCGTATCGAATAATTTCAGAGACATAAACATAATATACAGGTAAGAATGAAATATTGCTACATAGATCTTGGAAGTTGATGTCGGATAAACTGTAGTCACCATGTTCATTATAAAGTTGAGTGGTCATTTTGCCCTTAACATGTACTTTCAATAAAATATTCAATAATTAATCAGATGTGGAAGTGTCTGTGTTGTCTTTTATTTCTAGTTCTGTTGGATATATATCGAATAAATATATGGATAAAAATGAACATTAGTAATGTATTCTGTCTCATATAATTAAAAATTTAAAAAGATACAATAATGTATTTTGTATCTATGAGAATTCCAATATATTGTTACAAATCACCAAAGAACAAGTGGATATTATCGATGAGGAACTCTAACACATTTAATTTCAACTTCAGAGTACCTGTGCGCTGAATTAAAGTTGCGTTTAACAAAGTAATTTTGGAACGAATGAATATTTCCGTGTTCCATTTTTACTGAAAGAAACAGTTGTCTATGATTTAAAAATTCTATCTTTTAATTTTTCTTGATGAAATGTCGTATCTTTTGGTGCTGTTGGTTTGATTGAGTTTTGTTATATTCCGCCACACTCAACAATTTTTCAGTTATCTGGTGGCGTCCAGTTTTTTATTGGTGGAGGAGAGAACCCAGATGCAATTTACCAGGAAGAGACCACCTACCTTCCGAAAAGAAACTGGCAAACTTTCTCACATATATCGGCGCGAGCGCGATTCGAATTCGCGCCGACTAGAGGTGAGAGGCCTTGTGATTTTGAGCGCGATACTCCACCCATTCGGCCACGGAGGCCCTGTTGCTTTGATAAAAACATGTTTGACATTTGTCCTTCAAAGCAGTTAACATTTGTGCGAAGAGCTAAGATTTACAAGATAAAACTAAGCCATTCAGTAAACTGAATGGCAACTGAATGGAAGAGCTCTGCCATTTAGTCATATTTCTAGACTTTTCAGTGAACAACTTAATAGCACACTTTCATTCTATGAGGGGCTTGGTTGAACACTTCCATTACTCAGCATTCTATCTCTGTAAGGGTTCCTGTGAAGTTTTGGAATCCAGTGTAGTTACGATAACTACTATTGTGTTTATAATTTGAGCGTGATCTAGAAGAATTTCGTCTTCTTATTAAAGTCCCAACTAGAAAGCACAATGTAATTGGAATTGCATTTTCATCTACTCCTAAAACATTATTCAGTGCAAAGTGTAGCTCCTCCAAATATGTTATATATACTATTAAAAAAAGTAGGGAATATTGGATTTACAAGACAATGAAATGCATATCATGAGGTCAGGAAGGATAGAAATGACAGAAAAACATTAAGGAAACATTTGTCAATTTATTCGAAACCCTGTGTACAGTCAAAAAAAGGACAGACTCTCCAGAATAAGGGTCGACACCAACACAGGGTCACACAGCAAATTTACCACCATTGTGAAACAGGATCATTAGCGGGTAAAACCCACTTGGTTAGCCGGACAAGCTCGGATACTGGCCTGGCATACTCCTAACGAGACGTCCCAGATCATTTTGGGGAGTTATTTCATTCCTGTTGCAATGCTGCAGCAAGGTCTTGGACATTAGCAGGAGATTGTTGACGTTGGCGTAGTCGCTCTCCAAGTATGTCCCAGACATGTTCGATGGTGGAAAGGTCCGGACTGAATGCTGGCCATGGTAGTGTGGTGATATTCTCTGTATCGATCCTGGCCCTATGACATCTGGAATTGTCATCTTGAAAAATGAAACGGCGGTCATAACGGCGTGCAAACGGCACAACATGAGGAGCCAAGATGCCCGGTAGTACTGCCCTGTGAAACGTCCAGCAACAACATGCAAGTCTGTTCTGCCGGCAACAGTGATGCCTTCCCACATCATTACAGATCCATCCCCATGATGTTAACGTCATGGATACCCCCCCCCCCCTGCGTCTGTCCAGGAAGTACACAGTGAACCTCGACTCATATGAGAACAATACGTGGTTCCATCAGCAATTATCCCAGCGTTGATGGTGACGGCACCATAGGAGTCGGGCCCTAATGTGACGAGCCTTCAAACAGGGAATGACGCGAGGACGTCGAGCGTGTAAGGGCAATCTGTGCAGTCGATTTCTGATAGTCTGGCCACTCAATTCCAAGCCAGTATCTCATTGAAGTTGAGACCTTATCTAATTTGCTGTTACCAGGCGATTTCTCAAAGTGATAGTCCTGAGCCTGAGTTGTTGCCCTTGGTCGACCGGATCGTGGTCTATCCTGTACAGATCCTGTAGCATGATGTCTGGACCATAATCTGCTGATAACAGACTAGGAAACATTCATTGCCCTTGCCACAGCGACCTGTCTTGTGCCAACCTGTAGCATGCCAAGGGCACGTAACCTCTCATCCTGTGTTAGACGGCGCATGGTCTGTGTTTAATTAACGACTTCAACAACTGATAATCTGATGCTTTCTCTTCAAAATCTTCCTTTAGAGGGCTCTAGCCTTCCAATTCAGAGGCATGCAAATGTGTGGCACAACAACCTTGATCATCAGTAGCATCCGTACAGATCGTGAGAGTGTGATGATGTGTTTCGGTTATGAATTTCTTTGGAAATGCTTCCTCGTTAAGGAACTATACAACATGGTTTCGTATCCCTTTGTATATGTGAACATTTTGATCACAAAATACAGTATCCTCTACTTTTTAAATAGTATAGTTAAACTGTCAGTTAATAATATATGACTTTGACTCCAAAGATGGAGTGAAAACATTTAGCATTTTTAATGCGTCTCTCTCTCTCTTTCCTTACATGACCAGGTTGATCCCAAAGACAAACTCTGTGGAGGTGAAACGTGCAATAACTACTCCACCTGTATACGTACTACATTTAATGAGAGTGTGTGCATCGCAACAGGTATATTATTCATGATCATCAACTTTCCTTTGAATATATTGAAGCGAACATATCAGTGGGGGGTAAAAAGGGGTTGTAGGCCAATTGGTTGAATATTTTAAACAAAAATTGTCATTTTTGCCATTTTTGGGATTTTCATCCCCACCACAGTTTTGCGAAAAAGGTGTATACTTGGGTCCAACCACCAGAAACATTTTCTTCATTTGCTACTGTATTTGTGTATCCCGTGTTCGACTTATATATATATAATGAAATTAGAATATATATATATATATATATATATATATATATATATATATATATATATATATCACATTACATTACATCTCCTAATGACGCAACATATGTTCCTCTTTCAGTAACGAAGAAATGTCACATTGTGTTTCTTTTAGACCTCATCTGAAAAATGGCAAAACATACCGACAACACTTTGAAATTTGATAATTGTTTTCCAAGTTTGAAGGAATGAAACTTCTTTGTGAGAAGATGCCGATAAAATTGTCGATAAATGCAAGTCTGATGTATTGGTTATTGTAATCATAGTATGGAGGGCGTTTTTTCTAGAATGTGCTGAACCTCTCCCGACGTTAGAGAATGGAGTTGTAACCAACCAAACATATTCTCCCATATCGGTTACGTTTGCCTGTAGCCCTGGTCATACAGCAGTCGGTGCAGTTAATACCATTCACTGCCGCCCGGGAGGGAAGTGGTCTTCGTTATCCTACAGGTGTGAGCCCCCGGGTAAGAATTAGTGAATCAAAATGCGTCTTGGATTAAGGAAAATCATGTACATAAATGACTGGCTAGTATTCAAACATTTTAGAAAAGTTATATAGGTATAACACCATTGCTGCATTTACATGTGATTCAGACATAAATTACAAATGTGTTCCAAACGAGACAGTCGTTATATGTAATATAACTCTACAATATGATTTGAACTCCATGTACACACTTTCAGTTGATGGAGCTTGGGGCATGTGGAGTGAATGGGGTTCTTGCTCGCAATCTTGTAATAGTGGAACTAAAGTCCGAACTCGAAGTTGTAACAATCCCATTCCCAGTTATGGAGGCATCTACTGCAATGGAACTTCAGAAGACAGCGAACTCTGTAATACTAATAACTGTCCAAGTATGTATACATGGAGGAATGTCATAAATAAATATGGGGGCCTCCGTGGCCGAGTGGTTAGAGCATCGGGCTCAAAATCACGAAGACTCTCACCTCTGTCGGCGCGTGTTCGAATCTCGGCCGCGGCGTTATATGAGCAAGTTTGCCAGTTTACTTGCGGAAGGTCGGTGGTCTCTTCCCACGTACACTGTATCTGGGTTTTCTCCTCCACCAACAAAACCTGGACGCCACCAGATAACTGAAAAATTGTTAAGTGTGGCGGAAAGCAATAAATAATCAATCAATCATAAATAAATAAATATGTGTTATTGTAATAAGTTAGCATCCTGTCATTTAGACATGTTACAATTTTTTATGAACATACATTTTGAACAAAACGTTACGTCACTCAATTAATCACAGACGGAGTGTTTGGCAGAATTTGGATGCTCATATTTGTATACAAAATGATGTTCATTACTAGGCAAAGGTGTCCATTTATATAATATTTAATATCGCGAAATGACTCGTACACATCAAATCGTTAGAACATAAATTCACGAGTGCTCTGTTGTTCAAGAGTTTTTACATGTATTTTAGCAACACCAAAATAGAAGCGAATAACTTTATTTCGCGAGTGATGCTTCTCGTGAAATAACGCAATGGTAAATTCTTCGTATATAATTAGGCATTTACAGTATTTCAGCTTGGTTGTGATGTGTCTAAGTTTGTCTATCGTAGTTATCGTGATGGATCGTTGCATATTTCAGGTTTTTTATGTAATAACAGTATTGAAGTGGTTTTTCTTCAAACCTTTCATTCAGGGGTTGAATATGGTGATAAGTACATTACGTATTGCATCGAGTTAACTGGTCGCAACATTTCCAGACGTTAAGGTTATCCAGCTAGCATATTTCTTGCTGTAAAAGATCCAGTTTCAGATTCCTTAAAACTGGGGTTTTTAAAAATATTTTTTAACTTTCTTGAAAATGTATTGTCCTGAAGATTTGTTACTTTTTATTTTATTTTTATTACATGTATTATTAGTATTGCAATTATTATTATTATTTTAAAGGGAGACCCCTGATGAAGCGGGCATTGTGCATGAACAAACATTGTTATACAAAAGAATGCGCATCCAAATACCGCTCAAACACTCTTAATCTATTATTAGTTAACTGACATAGCAAAATTAAGAGGTCGTACTAAATTTTGTGACATACCTGGATGATGGAGTTCAAAGTTTTTCCAACGCCAGTTCTCCGAGATACGTTTGCTTGCAACCCTGAGTATAAGGTAGTAAGTACCATTAAAACCATTCACTGCCGCTGTCAGATCTCCCGGTTAACACTCAAATGTGAATCATTGCTCGTCTTATATTATGTAAAATCTGTAAGTAAATGATTGATAATATTCAGTAATTTTACAAAAGTAAAACATATGATAGTCTTTACTTAACTTTGTCTAGTGAACGCGCTTACAAACAATAATTACTAATGTGTTACAAAACAAGGATTCGTTGTATGAAATATATATAATTTAGCACTATGGTTTGAATTCCATGCATACAATTTCAGAAGACGGAGGGTGGGGTAGTTGGACTGCATGGGGTGTATGTTCGAAGACTTGTGATAGTGGAACTAAATTCCGAACTCGAACTTGCAATAATCCTATTCCTCGTTATGGAGGAAGCTACTGCATCGGGCCTTCAGAGGATAGCTGTCCATGCAATACAAACCTATGTCCATGTAAGTATGTTAGGGGGATGTCAGTAAATCAGTATGTGCATTGTATATAGACATATCCCAAAAATCATCAGGAAGTATGACACTTTTCTTTTGAGAAATATTTATATTATTAATTTGTGAATGATATACCTCCTGTCTTGAAGAAGATTATCACTTGTTTTCTAGCAAAAAGGATGAAAAAGTGAATATAATGAACTGTAAGCAATTTCACAATTCCTATAAAGAATACAAAACTAAGCTTTAAGAATAGGACATTTACGGACCTCTCGACACATCAGGATCATAGAAGGAGTAAACATTCTCCGTTGATTGGTCAAACCTGCCATTAGCCCATTACCTTGAACAAATAAATGAACTGATCCGTAGTCAAAATCAGGATTTATAGAACGACCTAACAATCTGTATGAAACACTTCAGATAGGTTGTATTTGTAAATTAAATCGTTATAACGACCATTTGCGATAAAAAAAAACTCCCGCAATATCAACCAGTTTGTCAACATTTGTTGCTTATAACGAACTTGACCGGTCGCGGTAGCTCAGTGGTTAGAGCGTTCGGTTCGTAACCGTGAGGTCCTGAGTTCGAGCCTCGCTTGCCCAAACCTAAGACGTAAAAATAGGCAGTGATTACTCCTTCGCCAAACGCTCGGTATTTAGAAGTGAGAATCACGGGTCTTTCGGATATGACCTTAACAACTGAGGTCCCGTGTCATGGCAGGCGTTGGCACGTTAAAAAACCCTCACTGCTACGGCTCAGAGCGCTAAGCATTGGTCTAAATTTGTGGTACTTCCCTACAGCTGGTGCAATCTCAGTATGAGTGAAATATTTTCCATTGGACGTAAAACAAACAAACAATTAATCAATCATAACGAATGTCGCACTGTCCGAAAATAAATATTTTCTTGATTATTTAAAGTAAAATAAAACAGAAAAAGTAAATGGGTTGGTTGCGTTCGTTGCAAGATCGCATAGTACAACGTTTATATAATTTCAGGTATTTATAAGCCCAAGTCCATTGAAACCAGAATTTTTTGTTCGATGTTGTCCTACATGTAACTGTCTTTAGACTTATCTGTCACCCAACGGCCGTGAATGTTCAACAATTTCCCTGCACCTTTATTATTAGAGGCTGCTGTAGCGCCTCCGCTACGCTAACTATGTAAAGAATACTAGGAACTATCAAGACGACAACAATAACTCTAGCGCTTTAATATAGGATTAAAGGTTTAGACTTGTGTAAAAACTTTCACATATTTGATGATTTGATAAAATTAATAGAAGTAAACAAAAAGTATTTGTAAGAAATGTCTAGTCCTGTGGTGTATTTTTTCCACCAGAAAATTGGACATAATTCGTTTCCCGTTTTGGCTATGATGACAGAATTTCCTCTCCAGTATATATCTGTTTTGCATTTATGGATATGTATGTCAATATAAGGTGAATGCCGTTTGATATCGCACATACCATTTCTAACTCACTGACCGCCTAGGTCATCACGACAACTTATATTGAACAGATATTAAATAGATGTTAAATGTATGTAAATATTATGCAGCAGAGCATTCTTCCCATTCCGACACGAAATTGGTGCGCATGCGCTTATAAATATAACTGATAATATGCGTGTAGGCGAGCAGCCTACCGCTTTCATCAAAACAATAATCGAACGTTCATGAATATTTATAACTATGCTGGTAGGAGAGCAGTCCTCCTTTTTCGCCATAACCAATGATCAAAAAATATTTATGGATGTAGGAGAGCAATACTTCATTTAACATCACAACAAATTATCAAGCATTACTTGTTTATGTCATTTGGGATGTAGCAGAGCAGTCCTCCATTTACATCACAACCAACGATCGAACATGTTAAGCTAATGTAAAAAGGAGAGCAGTCCTCCACCAAACGGATAACAGACGTCCGTAAATTACATCAAAAATGGTTTTTCACAATCTTAATCACCTGCGTCTATATTCAGAATTAGGACATCGCTGCTAAATTTTTCAGCTGCAAAAACATTATTTTTATCAATACAGGGTTGAAAAAAAACTGTAGGATGTTTGTGCTTCCAAAACTCTGTTATAAACCAATTAAAATTCCCTTCGTGATCTACTAAGTATAGCCAAAAGATGGCAGACTTCCATATAGGAATTACTAATGTGCTTCGACCTATACAAATCAAAATGTGTGTTACCTCCTAATTGACCAGATTTACTCATTTGAGAAAAGGGAAGGAAATTGCTGAACCAACCACTGGAGCTAGATCTCTTGCGGATACAGATCGTTTTAATCTTAACGCGTAAAATCTCTAGTTTGTGCTCAGGTAAACCGAGTTTAGAGTTCCATTCAAACCCAAGTCATGCTAACTTTTGAAACTGGACTCCAAATACGTTTTTCTTCATTGATTAAAATCATGCGTTTTAGAGATCTGACTAAATATTTGCGAATATTTTGCAGCATTTTGATTCTAGCCGTCGTCTAAATAAATAATGATTTTAAATGCTTGAGAGCGCCAATACAAAACTAAAAGTCTTTTAAAAGGGCTTTAATGGAACTCAAATTTCCTGTTTTATAACTCAGTTATTATCGTGTTTAAGACCAAGAATCAACCTGGGCTTTTCATTCAGTGACTTGGACACGGTTAGTATATTTTCATAATGGGGTGGTTGAAAACATTCTCTAACCAATTTTCTTTTTCTCTCAAGGTCAAGGATAACACTCTCATATTCAATATTTTCAAGGGTCAATATGTTATTCAACAAAACTACTTTCTCGGTAAAGAATGAAATTCTACTCTGTAACCGAATTTAATCAAATTAACTATGTAGTATCTAGCTTTTGTAACATTGTCCCAAAAATCTCTAACGTTTATGACCGGTTTAGAAATGTTATCAGTTCTGCAAATTTCATGGCTCAAAGTACAATACTTAACTTCATTGCTGACTTTCAGTGGCTGCTGATAAGTTAGGCTGGAACTGTTCTGAAGTTGATTGTGATTGTGAACGTCTATGGGAGTTGGATCCGATGTCTTTCATCTGCTCCGTGTATGGGCAGAACTTAGTGAAATGACCTGAGAATCTTCAGTAGAGACAGAAGTTATTCGCTAACGAAAACGACTTAGGTTTCCTGTAGGATGGTGAAAACGGTGTTGGAGAATAATCCTGTCGGACGCCGAACTTTGAATTGACGAGAAAAAGCTGCTGATTGGAGAAAACGTCGAAGGTACCGGATGTTCTGACAAATTGAGGTTTATCATATGGTGACTTTCCCTTTTCAACTGCAGCGACTAATTTGGCGGCGTCTTCACTATGATCAGCAATATCAGAGTCAACGTATTCCTTAACGGTATCCCAGCCATGCTCATCTTCTATGCGAAGAAATTTTGTTCCAGTGACGGAGAGCTTCTTTTGTCAGAATTTAGCAATTCAGTTGCCGCGCTGAAACCTCCTGCATAAAGTGTCTGCGATAAATTGTCCAACTCCCGTAATCTGTCTTTTTGGAAAATGAACTGAATTTTGTTTCCTTCAGCACGACACTCGGATGCTTGAGTTTCCCTTCGATTTCGGACAAAATGGCTACTTTTTGCTTTTCAAGAGCAGTCTGTAATATCTTATTAAACAATGATACGGCGTCTATTTTGTCCAGTACACATATCAAGCTCGTGCGCGAGTTCAGAAAACCGCAAAATATATTTACGGAAAGCAACGAAAAAGACGAATAGTAAAAGTTAAGAAATAAAATCAATTGCATTTTACCATTTATTTTGTAAAATCAAAACAAAATCTTCATGAACAAAAGACATCTGAATTTTGTATTTTTTTATGATTTGGGAGATTAAGCATTGTTCGTTATCTTCACTTCATCTGATTGCTCTGTACTTCTATCAATAACTGATTTAAGGGATGATTTCAGAAGCTGGATTTCATGCACGAAATCTAGGGACTATAAAAAAGACCATTTCACAACACGAAGTGTATTACTCGCTAAATCCATAGGATAAATGGATGTACAATTGGATATAGACAGAGAAAGAAAGAATATTGTCAGTTTAAAAGGTTTTGAAAAAAAGACTAATATGTATTTCCTCGTATTTTCTAAAGTGAATTTTATTGTTGAACGTATTTATTTTGCATTGAACTTGTTAGTCAAAAGTTAAGATAACGAACAGTGATCACTGGTCGCGGTAGCTCAATGGTTAAAGCGTTCGCTTTGTAACCGAGAGATCATGAGTTCAAGCCCTGTTCGTACAATGGCCGCTCAAACCTAAGACATAGGCATGTGTAGTGACTGCTCCCTTGCCAAACACTCGGAATTTAGAAGAGGAAATCACGGGTCTTTCGGATATGACCTTACAAACAGAGAACCCGTGTCGCAGCAGGCGTTGGCATATTACAGAACCCTCACTGCTACGGCCCTGAGCGGTAAGCATAGGTCTAAATGTGTGGTACTTCACCTATAGCTGGTGACGTCTCGATATGAGTGATCAATCTCATAATTTAATGAAGGATACAAAATTAAGAGTAGGTCACATACGAGCCACATCAGAGATGGAATCTAGTGTCTAGGAGGAGTAAGCATCACCTGTCCACCGGGATATCCACCGGATTACACCCGCCATTAGGCAACATCAATATGTAATGAACGATCTAACAAATGATGTGAAACCTGTCGGATAGCATTCGACATAAAAACAGGTTGTATCTGTAAATGAAATTCTTATAACCACCATAGAATTCGCGAAATGCTGACTTCTGTCAAGATTGGTGAAAACCCGATAACATCAACTTATTTGTCAACAGCTTGTCTCGACTGAAAGATTCATCATTTTCTGAACATTCTCCCGCGTATCGGATCAGTTCAGAGGCATAAACACGATCTGCAGGTGATAATGGAATATTGCTACATAAACATCGTTAGAAGACGATGGAGAAGCTGACGTCATCCCGTTTGTCATTACGTTATCAGTCTGCCGTTAACATCTATGTGCAATAAAATATCTAGATATGAAGCAGATATGGAAGACTGTGGGACACTGGGATATATTGAATTAACATATGAATGAAAATGAACACTGCTAATACAACCCCCCCCCCAAAAAAAAAAACCAAACCAAAAAACCCCCCAAAAAACAAGAAAAATCAACGTGTCGTTGACTTATATAAATGCTGCGTTGAGGCCTACAGCAATTCATTCTTCTTATGTAGAAGCTTTGAAGACACTCTGTCTCATAAAAAATTAAACAGAGAACGAGTCAACTTCATATATTTGTGTACCAATATTCCATTACCACCTGCATATGGTGGTTTGTCTCTCGAATGATTCAATACGTAAGACCATGTTCTGCATATGATAGTTTTTTAGAATTAGAGGCTACTGATGACATCTAGTGTAATTTTGCAAGACTTTCAACATTTTAAAGTCAGCATTTTGTACATTTCATGTCGTTATCACGATCGTATTTACAAATACAACCTCTCTTTAAGTCGAATGTTGTCTGAAATGTTTCATTCCAATTGTTAGTCCATTCATACCCTGTTTACCTGATCAAGAAATAAGGCTCACAGCGGGTGTGGTAGGTCAAAAGGAGATGATTACTCTTTCTAGGTACATGTGTGCGATGTCCATGTTCGCCTTACTTTTAATTAGGCATTCTTTATGGGTATTGTGAATGTAGGTTTGCATGGTAGGTTTTACGTTCATGACAAAATGAAGCATTTTAACGTCAACTGATGTGTTTTATTAACACTATCATCTCCAATGCGAGTTATTTTATTTTTTATTTTAATTTATTTATTTATTTTTATTGATCAATTTATTATTATTATTATTATTTAAATATTACAACGATTGTACGCATTGTTTATTCGCTATAGGCTTACGTTTATGATGCCGAATTCCACGATCAATAGCATTTATACACCCGATATGCCTTGTATTATTGTGCTATGTTTGCACGTTTTATAGAGAAAATGCAAAATTTGATTTGCTTTAAAATTAATGTCACGAAGTAAGGCTTGGATCAAAACCATATACAATCCTTCAATTAGGTTTTTTTTTTAAACCGAATGTTACTTTTGAACAAACAAGAAAACGATATGTTCAAACCATTCTTACAAAATACACTTATGCAAACATTTATTTAGAAAAATAGTGCATACATAATTTTCTTCTATCTTTATAGGATGGGCGATTTAGAAGGAAGAGAGAATTGAAGTGATCACATTGAAAGTTCTTTTATTCTACGAAAAGGTTTTCCGGTTTTCCATTCTTCCCAACACTAAATTTTGGGAATACAGCAAGGCGAGAAATTGATATAAACTTTCATGATTTTCTATAATATATAGTTATGAGATTGACAACTGTTTGTTATTATATATATTGGTACCGTTTGTGTGTGTGTATATATTATATATATATATATATATATATATATATATATATATATATATATATCCGTTTACATGATCAAGTTTTAGGGCTCACGACGGGTGTGACCGATTCATGTAAAAACTTATCAGATTGATTGCTTATAGTTTCTTTCTCCAGAATCTTTCATTCATATGGAGATGTCACAAGTTTAAGTAAAGGGCTGCAAAATTTAGGCCTATGCTTGGCGCTTACGGCCTTTGAACAGGGAGGGATCTTTAACATGCCACACCTGCTGAGACACGGGATCTCAGTTTTTTTTTATCTCATCCGAAGGACCGCCACATTAAGTCGCCTCTTACGACAAGCAAGGGGTTCTGAGGATCTATTCTAACAACCCGGATCCCCACGGGGAGCTTACAAAAGTGAAGTATGCATGTACTAGTAAAAGTTTCGTTTGAAGTGGATTTTTTTTTCAATTTATAAGTTAATTATATGAACATTATTAAACAGTTTCTAATGTTTGTCACATCTCATTTTGTTTAAACCCTTCCGTGGCAGGATAAAGAAAAACTTTTACTGATTGCATGAAGGGGACTTTGAAACCCGGTATTATAATTTGCTCTAGTAATACCCAAAAATATATTTATGGACAAATATATTATTTTAGGTATGTTAAAGCTGACGTATAACTGACTATTTAGTATAGTTTTGGAACATTTGATTGCTATAAGAATATAATCCTGTAAAATGTCAGTTTGGTATATTTTCTTAAAATTTTCAAATCTTTAATTTCTTACTTTATTCGAGACAAAATAAAATATTACGTTTTATAAATAATTTTCAATTTACATCATCGAAGTTTTTCTATTCATCCAATCAATATTCAATGAAAAATAAGGTACCATAAAACAAAATATAACATTGAGGAATCGGAATCAGTTATCTTCTCTTGCATTGATGGAGGTCGCCACAAGAAAAAGCTGTCCTACACAGACGTTGCTAAATATGGCAGCAATCGTCCTTTTTATCGATGAAATAGAAGTATACAGCATTTAAAGAGATTCACACAATGATGGGATCGATCGACCGAGTTATTAAAAGTGGTCATAAAGGAACAGTATGACTTTAGATATCTACAAAAGCAATTACAAAATGTTACGACAAAGCACACCGAAGTAATTCAATCCGAATTTATTCGAGCATAATTTGGATAGGGGCACGAATTATTAATTTGAATATATTGATTGATTATTTGTTTGTTTTACGTCCCGTCGAGAATTTTTCACTCATATTGAGACGTCTATTTGAATATAACAAACCAGACTGAAAGTAATAAATGGCACGAATGAAAATGTAAATATCTTCACTGTCCTGTGTTTGGCATTTATAAAATAACTGACAGGAAAGATAAAGTTCTCAAGAGTCAGTGGTAGCGAAACAACGCAGACTTGAAAGAAATGTTCTTCTCATCTCAGAGATGATAGGAAAACGTCTTTCTATGAAAAATATTTCAAGACTACTTTTCTTTAAAAAAAAACAACCCCACTACATTAGAACATATGAAGACTCTCATTGTCCGAGATAAAGGATGCCGTCAGTTAAGTGTTAATTTTAATTCTAGATCACGTGCAACAGTAGAAAGCTATGCGTAATCACATGGTATTGAAATATGAAAGTATAAGTTTAATACACATGGATTGAATTTCAATGCTCTTTTTTTTTCAAATCTAACGAAAGCTGTCAGTTTGCTATGCAGAAGTTGTGACAATACAGATTTTAAAATTGCAAATCATAAAACATTCAAAAGTTAAGGATGAAGAAAACTTGGTCTCTGAACTATTCATTGCAGTTGGTTCGGTTACCCATTTTTAAAAGTTTTACCAATACCAATGGGCATTGTTGTTTACTTAATGGTGTATATCTTTAATATATAATTGTTACATTTATCAATTTATTGAAAAATAATTTGCTAGTAATATACTATGTGGATATATAAATAAAAGTTAAAAAGATCAAATTAATTTACGATGTTCGTTAATATTTGTATTTGTTGGATTAGACGATTGAGGTTAATATAGTAGAAAGTCATCATTCACTACAGGTGCTCTCATTTAACACGGACATATACGATGCCAGGTGTTTACACAGGACAGTTTCTTACTTATACGGCATATGTTTCAAATAGGGAAACCAGTAGAGTGCTTTGACGTGGGATTTGATGTCAACAGATGTTATTTGTAATATGATTTCTCCACTTTTATTGATGACAAATTAGAAATACAAAGTGCCGAAACTATATCGTTCGTAGAATTCCGCAAAGCGTCTCCTATTTTACTTGAATTTTTATCAATTTCTTATGAATATTTGCCGTGTTTGATCTTACAGTTTCTCGTGCATAGTACATTCATGTAAGATAAAAGTTAAATGATGGAATAGCTGTATTTTATCGTGAACAAGCTCTGCTAAATAATCTCCTTTGAAATCCGATATGCACAATATGGCATAGATAGAAGCCCCCAGCTCACACAACGGATTTATTCTCGTTTAATTGTATGAATCCATAACTTTCGCTTCGTTTGATCCGATTACAAAGCGTGTCCACCTCTGTTATTACCCCCAGGTAAGCAACAACAGGTCTCCGGCATGTTTCAAGTTTACATTATGAAATCGATTTGTTTACATGTGAAATGGTGATGATAATGCGTTCAGAAGGAGACCGCATTTTCCCGTGGTGCCACCTTTGGAAATATAACTCACTCCGGTTCCCTATAGCGACATTACGACGGAGGCATTATGAAAATGATATACAGTGAAAAGAATGAGAAATGCTTTGTTGTGTTTTGCGGATAGACTATTACAAGCATTTTACTAAAATATGACCTTTGTGTTCATAAATTTGACAGATTAAATTATCAAACGAAATGTTTATATAAATCATTTCTATACAGCATGTGCCTTGCCTACCAAATAAATAACACACGAGATTCTAACGAAATGTCTCGCCATATTTCTTGAAAAGTATAAGAAATATAAAACCACTCCATTATACACATAAATAATTGATCGATTAATAATATATTGTTTAACGTCCCGCTCAAGAATTTTTCACTCAAATGGAGATCACCAGTGCCGGTGAAGGGCTGCAAAATTTAGGTCTATGCTTGGCGCTTATGGCCTTTGAGCAGGGTGGGATCTTTAACATGTCACACCTGCTGTGACACGGGACCTCGGTTTTTGCGGTCTCATCCGAAGGACCGCCCATTTAGTTGCCTCTTACGACAAGTAATGGGTACTGAGGATCTATCCAAACAACCCGGATCCCCACGGGGATACACATAAGTAATAGTAGTTGTAAGCATTTTACGTGTAAATTATGTTTCAAAAACATTCAGTAGGTACATGTCTATTTTATGACATCTCAGTCACCCAATACGTCCTTGCGTACTGCTTTTCATGCAGGTCGATAGCTAGTTACTTCATATTCCTATACATCAAAAGGCTAAGATAACCAACAGAATTCAATCATGTAATTCGCATAGAAAATACAAATGAGAAGATAGGCAAACAAGGACCCCGGGACATATCAGAGGTGGCATCTGGGTCACATCAAAATATTTTTTTCTTGTTATGTTGAAGATTTTGAATGAATACATAAGAATATAAAAACAGGTCAGCTAACAACGAAGCATAATTCGTGCCCATTGGAATCCCAACTGATTGTTGGAAGACCTGATCACCAAAGACTACGAAGATAATGTCAA
The DNA here is from genome assembly GCA_024699665.1 of Ostrea denselamellosa. Taxonomy (NCBI): domain Eukaryota; kingdom Metazoa; phylum Mollusca; class Bivalvia; order Ostreida; family Ostreidae; genus Ostrea; species Ostrea denselamellosa. Next base: position 5,585,268 of record JAMZEH010000047.1, on the reverse strand, counting down.
TGAGTAACTCTAGTATCTTTATAATATATTTATTATATCAACTTCAGAGTACTTGTGCGTGGAGTCAGAGTGGTGTTTGTTGAGTCTCTATATGTTCTCCCATTTTTGCTCCAAAGTGTCACAATATGTCCGCCAACATTTTTAGGCACTGTCACTATATGTCCGCCAACATTTTTAGGCACTGTCACTATATGTCCACCAACATTTTTAGGCACTGTCACTATATGTCCACCAACACTTTTAGGCACTGTCACTATATGTCCACCAACATTTTTAGGCACTGTCACAATATGTCCGCCAACATTTTTAGGCACTGTCACTATATGTCCGCCAACATTTTTAGGCACTGTCACTATATGTCCGCCAACATTTTTAGGCACTGTCACAATATGTCCGCCAACATTTTTAGGCACTGTCACAATATGTCCGCCAACATTTTTATCTATTACTTCATGGTTCAATGGGTAATATTTCTTCATAGAACAATAGTCAAAACGTGAGCATGACATTTCAAAAATCGTCGCAATGTGTTCATTCTCGTATATAATCTTTACCACTTTGTATTTTTATTGTTCTTCTTATATATAGATAGGCATTACTGTGAAAATATTGCAAAACAAAAAAAATGATCCGCAGAATAATCATAAAATGTCTTATATATTCAAAATATCAATATTATCAATTAATTGATTTATTTCGAATTATAATTTTAAAATGAATAACGGACTGTCATCTGATCATATAGTTGGAAGGTCATAGTGGAGCATTGCATTGAAAGCGTGGGGATACCTATATATCAAAGGAAACTGGAATAAACTGTCTTTGATGGTTTCGTTGATAATCGATAATTAGGTACTGATTGAGGAGTCACTGACAGGTGTCAGTTAGGGTGTGTATACTACACAGTTCGGTACACCGGAAACAGGTCTAGAGATAGAACACTTTGAGGATGTCGCTCCGTACTTTTCTGTCATTTCATTGAGTGGATATTCGATATTGGCCAATGAAATATAACACTAACTTCCAGGCTACAGGAGTGATTTAAAAACAACAACAACAAAATAATCACTTCGCTGACCCTCGTCAGATCAAGACGAGGTGGTGAGTAGCACAATTGTGATTAATAGTGTTATAAATGTAGTACTCTAAAAAATTAATATGAATTTTGACACTAATTATAATGGCGCATTTTAAAACTAGAATTTGTTCATAACTGATGTGCTTATTATACTTATAAACTGCAAATCCTATACGATATTAATTATTTGTATGAAAATTATGTAAACCATAACTATTTCAATTATATTTTATCTTTAAAAGGGCATAGTCACGATTTGAGCTGAATATTGTCAAATTTTATTTACAGTTTAATGTTTGCAACACGTAGCGATGCTTAATTTCTAATGATTTGAATGTCAGTTGTCGACTTACAAAGTGATATAGAACTCACAATTCTCTTTGATGTAAACAAAACTCGTGTCGTGTTTTTGATTAAATTGGTTAAATATTCTAGTAATTTCGTTTAAACCTGATTTTTTTTCAGTTTGTAAGTTTATTTTGATCACAAGTAAACAGTTTCTAGTGTTTGTCACATCTACGTTTGTTTCAAACATGATAATTTTTCATCAAGCAATCTATAAATGTAACCAAAACATGGTATAGACCTCTTATAAAACAAAGAATTGTGAGTACTGCATCTCACTTGTAACTCAAGAGCTGACATTCAAAATGTTGGTTGACCATTTGAAAAATCTTACTCAAGTATTGTAAACATTCACCAGCCCACCACCCACCGTTTAAGTAAAAAGCCAACAATTTGGTCCTTGTTCGTAACAAAATGTTTTAATACAATACCAAATTATGCAACTTTAACATTGTGTTGTTTCGTTAATCAACATCTATCTAGGAAATGATCTTGAAGTAATATTATCGGTACTTTGGTTGTTATTATTGATAAAATGGTGAACAGTTACAGATATTGCACATATCTTCAATAGTTTAGTCATGACACGTGTAACATGTAACTTGCACGTGTAAAAGTGAACACCTGGATAATGTATCAAACTTTATTCTACTTTAATTTACACATATATAAAGTGTACAGATAAGAAAAATACTACATCAAAGGTTTACAGGCAAATGTGTCGACTCGGTATCATTTTGGAATTCCAACTTTTGGTTTTGTTTTAGGTTTATTTTAATAGCGTCCTAGACACCACCTTATCAACGGAGAAACAAGTCAGATCTGTGGTGAGAAAGATGTACTACAACGTCAGAAGAATCTCGAAAGTCAAAACACCATCTGACTCGAAAAGCTTGCGCAAATGCCATCAACGCAACAGTCATCTCTCATCTTGACTTCCACAATGCCCTTCTCCTTGGCGTAACAGACCGACCCATACATCAGTTACAAGTGGCTCAGAACAACGCGGCACGATGTCTCACAGGAACAAGCTACAGACAACATATTACGCTAGTGCTTCAATGGCTGTACTGGCTGCCTGTGAGACAGCGTGTCGTGTTTAAAGTGTTGACAACCATACACAAGTCACTCCACTCCTCCTCATCACCAGCTTACATGAGAGAGTTATTTCCTTTATACCAGCCACACAGGACATTGAGATCATCAGCGGACCAGTGGAAACTGATAGTGGAGAAATCTTCAAACAAATACGGTGCAAGAGCCATAAACAATCTAGGCGTGCAATTATGGAATAATCTACCGTTGGAACTTCGCAATCTTGAATCACACAAAACATTCCACAAGAAAGTCAAAACACTGCTGTTCAAACGTGAATACATTTTAGCATAAATCAATATCACGTCATAGACTACGTATATATTTCTTGTCTCTACATCTGACTGCCATACTTTTACACAGCATTTTGGTGCCTTATCGCTATTTTAGTAATAATTTGTTAATGTTATTCTTAACAGTTCTATTTATTAGTGTTTCATCTTCATTAGGACAACCTCTGTAAAGCGCATAGAAACTATACGTAATTTTGCACTATATTGTTTGTTTGTTTTACGTCCCGTCGAGAATTTTTCACTCATATTGCGACGTCACCAGTTGTAGGTGAAGTACCACAAATTTAGACCTATGCTTAGCGCCCAGGGCCGTAGCAGTGAGGGTTCTTTAACGTGCCAACGCCTACCGTGACACGGGACCTCCGTTTTTAAGGTCATATCCAAAAGACCCGTGATTCTCACTTCTAAATGCCAAGCGTTTGGCGAAGGAGCAATCCCTACCTATTTTTCGTCTTAGGTTTGACGCGGCCATGGCACGAGCGGGGCTCGAACTCACGACCTCCCGGTTACGAAGCGAACGCTCTAACAACTGAGCTACCGCGACCAGTTTTTGCACTATACAAGTGAATATAATAATAATAATAATAATAATAACAATAACAGCAACCATATCCTGCATTCTGATTGATGACACAACAAGATATTCTTCAACATGATGCGTGTCTGATGAACGATTTCAAATTATCTACGATAATACATCTTTTACACACAGTTCATAAATACATGATTTAACAAGTCTTATTTTATACGCTTTCGATGATCAGTATCTCACAGTCCAATGCTATACTGTAGGTCTACTCTATGTAGTCCGGGGACCTCCGTGGCCGAGTGGTTAGAGCATCGGGCTCAAAATCACAAGGCCTCTCACCTCTGTCGGCTCGTGTTCGAATCTCGGCCGCGGCGTTATGTGAGCAAGTTTGCCAGTTCACTTGCGGAAGGTCGGTAGTCTCTTCCACCAACAAAAACTGGACGCCACCAGATAACTAAAAAAATTGTTGAATGTGGCGGAAAGCAATAAATAATCAATCAATCTATGTAGTCGGAAGTGGACTCGCTTCTTCGAGGTATGTATTTGACTCCAGATCTTTTTAAACAGACTGACATTAAAATTGATATACCTATCAAGAGGCGGCCAACAAATTAAAAGACTCGATAGCTCGAAATTCACGCAAATGTACTTGATATTTGGGAACTCTTCGCTTCCTATTAGAACATTCGTTGGTAACGACAACACAGTATTGCCTCAATGACAATTTTAAACAGTGTACGGATTCGTAGCGAAGTATTTGCATTAATCAGGTATATCTGTAAGCATTTCGGGTTATGGATTTAAATAATTAATCTAAAGTCGTCACCATTAGATAGAAATTCAATGTACTGTCAAAAAGAACTGACGTCAAATAGACGCATCAAATCTAACTATTGCTGATATCACTTCCGGTGATGCAAGTTGTACTCCATGAATAGAGATTTGTTCATGGTTATCGAACACAAAATAAGGTTGCACAAAAGGTGTTCCGATAATTCATGAAGTCCACAAACTTAGTATCAAGCATATAGCATTATGAATGCAGCTCATAATATATCGCATGTGCTTTCATTTAGCATTTAGATTTCGTACTACATATATTGCATGACTCCGAGGGCGTCATACCAAAATATTTGCCTCAGGTGACAGGAAAGCCCTGGAGTGTTATGTCGCCCAATGCCGTAGGTAGAGGGCGACATAACACCCCAGGAATTTCTTGTCACCGAGGTAAATTTTATGATATAGTCACTCGAGAAGATATGTAATATATAGAGGATATTCAATGCTTTGATGTTAGATATTGAATTTATTTCACGGGTGAGACGAAATTTTTTTCATATTTTCACGAGTGCGAAGCAATATCAAAACAATCCCGTCTTACGAGTGAAATAAATTCAATATCCAACAACAAAACATTGAATGTTCGGTTTATTACATTTTCTTACGTTTTCCCTTCGGTCTAACCACTTCCAGGCTCCCTTTCAGCCCACCCTTTACTGAACGTTCAAAACAATATTGCGCCAAAAAAAAATAGTACCTAAGAAAAATGTAAGGTATATAGAAATAAATACATTTGAACAATAAAACAACTTTGATTAAATTTTATTTTAATATTCAAGTAAAAACACGATAAAGTATTTTTTGTTACGTAAAATAAAGGTGGTTGTATTTATCGCGGATGGAATTTACTACAGTCACGGTTGTTATTTTCACAGTGAAAATAACACTTTAGTTATTTTCAATGTGAAATAACAACTGTGAAAATATAAATTTTATTGAAAGGATAAATTTCAGTATTTCACTGATGAAAATGTAATAAATGTTATATACGTAACATTCTTAAAGACCAAATCCAAAGAGTTTAATTCATTAAGACATTTATTAGTCCCCTAGCGGCTTTGCCGAAGAGAACTATTAGTTTACCTTCGATCTTTCCGTCCTCCGTCTGTCTGTTCTTCTACGACATAACAACTCCTCACTCTTCCAATATATCATTATATACGTGACGAAGCACATCGTTGAATCATACACTCGTGCAGATTAAGTCAACAAACCATTAGTCTATGACTTAACAACGCCCCACTAAAAAATTCTTATAATTTACATTAGGCAACACAGTATAATTGCGTTAATAACTTCTGGAGATCAAGTTCAGATAGTGCTATTCTACGACATAACAACGCCTAACATCTACTTACACCAGAAAACAAACAAAGTTGAGTCATATCAACGCCTCACACTTCAAGTTTTTCATCATTTAGGCGAGATAACACAACACAGTCGTGTTACCGGCTTACACACTCGCGCAGAAAAGTATCGTACATTAAGTCAGGTAAACCTTGCGTTATTCTATGACGTTACAACGCCTCATACTACACGTTTCTTATTATTTACATTAGCGAACACAACTTGAACGCTAGCTCGATCATACATTTGCGTAGAAAACTATCACACACGCTGTCAAGATTACTTGTTTGCTTTAGTCCTGTTGAGAATTTTTCACTCATATTGAGACGTCACCAGCTGTAGGTGAAATACCAGACATTTAGACTTGTGCTTAGCGATCAGGACCGTAGCAGTGATTTGTGGATGATTGATCACTAGATATGAACAATTTCTTTTATAGTTTTTGTTGAAAAAGCAAATGTCTTTATCGCGAGGTATAGTCGTGTAAAGTATTGTAAAGTCATACGTTTTAATGTTATTGATTTGAATAAAGTTTTGTGATTTCAAATTCACTAAAATTAGAATTTTTAAGAATCAGCATTTGATTTACACCACGTCTGGCATATGTAGCGGCACAGTACGTTTGAATTTTCTCCTTCACAGCAATTAATATCTTCGTGAGGGGCAAAATAGAGGCTTGGTAGAACATTTACTGGATCCAGCAATGTATCTTTGTAAGGGTTTTTATGGAGGTTGGGAATCCAGTATAGATAGGGTACCTCATATTCATCTACTCCACTGACTGGGATATTAAATATGTTTAAAACTGAAGTATGATTTTGATATATTTCATCTTTTGAGAAAGGACAGTTGGAGTAGAAGTACGATTACTAAATACAGAATTAATGCCAAGTTAGTTTACAATGCAGTTGTGGTAATGAGCCTTACAAACCAATACAATGTTGTTACAAGCTTTCTCAGTTGGAACCAAAACACCTTCCTCGTGTAACTATATGATGGCTATACCATCTCATGAGAAAAATATGCAAAAAAGAACCTTCTTCGTGCTTATGGTTCTTTTGACAACTACAGGCCTTCTACCGTGTTTAGTTAACCATATTTTGTTTCCTATTTTTCTTACTGGTTCGAAATAGTGATCCCATGTTTCTTCATCAGTAAGAATGTTTGCAATTGTCTTTGATTGAATTTGAGAAACATTTTGAGCAATTGTTTAGCGGTTTGTACTCGTACCCGTTTGTGGTCATCTGTCAATAATGCGGTATCCATCTGGCAGAAATCTTTCGTACTTTTAAAATACGATTCAAAATGTAATGCACATGCGATAGCGATATGCCAGCAGCTTTGTCAATATCACGTATCGTGTACCTGCCATCACTTGCAATTATTTCCCTGATTTTTGAGACATTTGCCTTGCCTGTTACAGACACAGGTCGGCCAGATTTCCTTGCATCTTTGACGGACTCTGTGCCAGTCGCAAATTTCTTTGTCCGCCTACAAATTGTCTCATAAGATACCTTATCAGACTCATAAACTCATCAAAAATCTGCATTACCGAATGACCGAGTTTCGTGTGAACTTTTATATAAGCTTTAATTTCCTCAATATTCTCAACCCGTTTCCAAACCATTTTTACAACAGTGGTCTACGCCTGGCTCTATTGAAATGACTATAAGTTTAAAATTACGTGGAGCTGAGGGATCGTGTTTATACCGTTGGATAGGTATTAGTCCAGGCAATGTATGGTACTACCTAGGACAAATTGCAAATGTTTTTAAATATGCTTTTTCTTTTCTAAATGTTGTTCAAATAAACATATTAAAAGTATAGGAAAAAAAATTAGTGGAACACTACTAAATTCAGCGTTACATTTTGGAGGTATCTTATATGGCGAAAACCACATTTATCCCGAGTAAGTACATCAAATATTTTTGTATATTAGGTACTTACATTGTTACTACAATACTTTCAAGCACTCATGGTAGTGGTTTTTAACAATAAAAATTACTAGTTCAAAACATTTTTTCAAATATGCTGAATCAGCAGGTTTGCTAGATACCTACCCGGAGGTTTATGTTGCGATTGATTGTACCCTGCTCGTGCCGGCCGCGTCAAACCTAAGACGTTTAAAATGGGTAGTGATTGCTCCTTCGCCAAGAGCACGGCATTCTGAAGTGAGAATCACGGGTCTTTCGGATATGACCTTACAAACGGAGGTTCCGTGTCGCAATAGGTGTGGTACGTAAAAGAACCCTCACTGCTAAAAGCCGTACTTTGTATGAAATGAATTGGTACGAACTTCCTAACAATCTAAGAGTTATCTTTTTATTCACCAATCTTTTAATATCTAGAGAGTTATCACCTTTTTATTCACCAATCTTTTAATATCTAGACCCGGGTATTTAGATTAGACTGATCACTTACACCGTCCTTAGTGTCTTTTATAGATGTAACTCTTTGCCTTGATTAAAGCCATACTAATAATCTGGTAGATTCTATGGCAAATCTATTAGGCCATGTTTAAATTTTCTGGGCACATATTGATGTTTCAGGGGTTTTTTTTCTTTTAAAATTGCTGAGGTAGCTCAGTGGTTAGAGCGTTCGCTCCGTAACCGGGAGGTCGTGAGTTCGAGCCCCGCTCGTGCCATGGCCGCGTCAAACCTAAGACGAAAATTTGCTCCTTCGCCAAACGCTCGGCATTTAGAAGTGAGAATCACGGGTCTTTCGGATATGACCTTAAAAACGGAGGTCCCGTGTCACGGTAGGCGTTGGTACGTTAAAGAACCCTCACTGCTACGGCCATAAGCGCTAAGCATAGGTCTAAATTTGTGGTACTTCACCTACAGCTGGTGACGTTTCAATATGAGTGAAGAATTCTCCACGGGACGTAAAAAACAATCACACAAAACAAAATTCACCGTTACGTTTATGTTAAGCACAAATAAAAAACATATGTACAATGCAATTTGCATTTGCCAATCAGAGTTTGTGTTGAACGCATAGAAAATATTTTCATATAGTAGCATACTTAAAACAGAAAAAAGACTAAAACTATATCGTGCCCTCGTTTTCAAGAAAACAGTTATCTTAATTAGTAATATTTAATATAAATCTGGTTCACATTTGCTAGTTTCGATATCAAGCTCTAAAATATATTCATTAAGATTTGCCTTGAATACCTATAAAAATGTTTCTGTGTATTTTTCTTATATAAACTGTCTATAAAAGAAATTATTTTATTACCTTTTAAAACTAATTAAAAAGGTTCGGGCCTTAAATGCCCGACATTGTAATTAGAGGGTGTTCAGAATTGGGTATCTGTATTTCCGACTGTAAATATTGTTTTGACAAAATAACATTATTACCAGCTTTCTGGTGTATTGTTAGGAGAATACAAAAAGCGTCGAATCATGAATATTCAAAATAGCTAAATACGAAATTATTTCCGATTTGTCGAGCCTCTGAAGCCCTGTGATGCTACCGAAGGGTTAAACATGATATTTTCTATTAAGCAATCCGCATTCAAACAAAATCGTGGCACTAGTCTTGTTTACATACTAAAGAACTGTGAGTGTTATACCTCACTAGTAAATGATCAACTGACATTCCAGGTTAGGTTGATCATTACATATATATACTTTACTAAATATGGAGAGATATTAACTTCCTCATCTTTAAATAGTGTTTATACCTCTTTATTGACTGCGTCAAATTTAGATTTTATCTTCCTTATATACGTTAGATCTTTTGTACTAAACAAAAGAATATTTACACACTTATAGTTAATAACAATACTCTCCTTTGCTTTACTTCCATAATCAGCTAAATTCTTACGTATTTGTATAATGATAGTTCCATGGCCGAGTGGTTAGAGCATTGCGCTCAATATCACAAGGCCTCTCACCTCTAGTCGGCGCGGATTCGATTCTCGCTCGCGCTGATATACATGAGAAAGTTTGCCAGTTTTACTTTCGGAAGGTCGGTGGTCTCTTTCCGGGTACATTGCATCTGGGTTCTCTCCTCTACCAGTAAAAACTGGACGCCACCAGATAACTAAAAAGTGTTGAGTCCAGCGGAAAACAATAAACAATTCATCAATCAATAAATCATATGCAAAATAATATTTATTATTAAATATAATTTTTCATTAGATTTCTTTTTACTTTTTCTCGTCTTTGTAATATTATTTCAACGCGAATCTGCATTTTTATCTATCAAAGTATCAAATACTTGGGAATACTCTTGAATTCTATATTTTGTCCACTTATTTTGTATTGAATATGGAACCAGGATCACATAATTTATAGTATGAGCCTAGGGGCGAATCCACAGATTGAAATTACAAGGGGATGGGACGCATCATCTTGTGGAAGGGGGTCTGGGGACCTTCTTTAAAGATCCCAGAGGGGCCAAGACGAAATTCAAGTGGGGCCCCAGGGGTGAAGCCACCGAAAACTCCAGGAATTTTAAAGACTTTATAAGTCTTTAAATATGTTTTTGTTAATGAGGTGAAATTAGTGAAGTGATGCCAATTTTAAAGATCTTTTTATTTTAATATAATTTCGTGCAATAAAGGCAATGAAAAGGCCAAGAGAACTAACAGTATTCAATCTCATAATTCCTATAGAAAATATAAATCAGAGAGATGGGCACACATGGACCCCTGGTCATACCAGAGGTGGGATCACGTGACTAGGAGGACTAAGCATCCCGTGTCGACCGGTCACACCCGCCGTGAGCCCTACATTCCGATCATGTAAACGAAGCAAGCCGTAGTCAGAATCAGTGTACCAAGAACGGCCGAACAATTAGTATTAAACACGTGAGACAGCATTTGACCTAATTGATGAATGATTGATTGTTTGTTTGTTTATAGCCGCCTGAGCAATTTTTCAGCTATCCGGCGGCTGTCACCATTACCGGTGACAGGGCTGCAAATTTAGGCCTATGCTCGGCACTCAGGGCCTTTGAGCAGGGAGGGATCTTTATCGTGCCACACCTACTGCGACACGGGACCTCGGTTTATACGGTCTCATCCGAAAGACCGGCACCCACGTCCCACAGTGGGATTCGAACCCCCGACTCAAGGATCATCAGATCTAATTGAAAGTTGTACTGGCAACCTACATAGTTATATCCAGCAATCTACTTACACTTAACTATTTAATTGACTACTGCTTGAGAATAACATGTCAACATTTAACATTTATTTCTCTGAGAGTGGAAAATATATATTGCCTCTTTTATCGTTAGCAAGAGCTAGACCATGATTTAAGGGGGGGGGGTCCCCTTAAATCCGCCGCCACTGTATATCAATGGCGTTTGGAGATTTGTGGCTAGCAAGAACAATCAAACAACTACACTATGTAACTGGGTTACTTCACTGTCTGAAAGTTTTTTTCTGTTTTCAAATTTTACATACGAGTGTCCTTTCGGTGAACAGTGATCAGAATTCTTCAAATCTTGCTCTACCTTGCGCTACGACCTTTCAGATTCAGACAATTTTATTTCGATTTAAATGTTAGAGATCGCAAAGACATCGTTTATAAAAATTAAAATTACATCGACGTGCTTTCATTTCTATAAATACACCGAATGTTAACATTAAGGAAGTTGGATCCTCAGCTTTTGCGCGCAACTGCGCAGGATGCTATAATTTTGTATGTTCTGATTCAATACTGATCTCATTGGTCCACACTTATTACAAATCTATTACTTAACCCTATCCAGTTGAAAAAAAAATGGTCAGTTTAAATTTGAAAAGGGTTAGGCAGAGACTACATTTAGTGGCGGAAGGATTATTTAATAAAAAGTTTTAATTCTGCAAGATTTTACAATTTCTGTTCTATCACATGTATCATACGCCGCAGCCATTATCGAGTTAAATGTCATTGCGCCTAACCAAATCTTCTATTCCAAGCTAAGCGTGAATTCTATTGGTCAACGAATTCTCTTACGAATTACACATTCTCTTACGAATTCTCCTGCAGAGTTGAAAAGTGGGAGGAGCATACATTGCAGCTGTGGCTTACGACGATGAATGAACATCTGTTCGTTTTTCATTGTCATAACAGTGTACATGCAGAGTCTGTTGTCATGTCATTGTAAATACAATGTCAACTTTTCATTATGTGAAGTCATATTTGGTATTCAAGAGAAAAAATAGCATTGTCAATTTCTTAATCCTTCTTAATTGACGAAACAATATATATATATATATATATATATATATATATATATATATATATATATATATTGCTTCGTCAATATATATAGTGCATTTAAAACGCATACATATTATTCCGGATTTTTTTTTCACAATACCATTCTTTATAGTATGTTATTATAGTATGTTATATATTACGTACTTGTAGTGGGCTTGCATTTCATTTCTACCGGTCGCGGTAGCTCAGTGGTTAGAGCGTTAGAACAGTGAGTGTTCTTTAAGGTGCCAACGCCTACCGTGACACGGGGCCTCCGTTTGTAAGGCCATATCCGAAAGACCCGTGATTCTCACTTTTAAATGCCGAGCGTTTGGCGATTGATTGTGAATGAACAATCACTACCTATTTTTCCGTCCAAGGTTTGACGCGGCCATGGCACGAGCAGAGCTCGAACTCGCGACTTCCAGGTTACGAAGCGAACGCTCTAACCACTGAGCTACCGCGACCGGTTCATATGATTCATTGATTATGTATTGTTAAACTTCCCGCTCGAGAATTTTTCACTCATATGGAGACGTCACCATTGCCGGTGAAGGGCTGCAATATTTAAGCCTACGCTCGGCTTTCAGGGCCTTTGAGCAGGGAGGGATCTTTATCGTGCCACACTTGATGTGACACGGGACCTCGGTTTTTGGGGTCTCATCCGAATGACCGCCCCATTTAGTCGCCTCTTACGACAAGCAAGGGGTACTGAGGATTTATTCTAACAACACGGATCCCCGCGGGGCCGCTCCATATGTTGAGTTAAACAATATACAACCACCCTTTGCCATTTCTGATGTACTATGGATATTTTTGTTCTTGTTTGTTTGTTTTCTGTTTGTTTTTGGTTTTTTGATATAACTCCTTTACCCTTGCTTAAAACTCGCGAGTTTGCAAACCCTTCGTTCACAGTACAGTTAACAATTTTTCCCCAGTCTAGAATATCGGTAACATGAAACGTACTATATAGTCAACCTAAGCATTCGAGTTATGTGAAACTATAACAAACGATGTAAAGTCATCCTGATCACACAATTAGACCTTTTTAAAGTCTTATCCGAAAGACCCGTGATTCTCATTTCTAAATGCCGAGCGTTTGACGATTGATTGCGAAGGAGCAATCACTACCAATTTTTCCTCCTTAGGTTTGACGCGGCCATGGCACGAGCGGGGCTCGAACTCCCGGTTACGAAGCGAACGCTCTAACCAAACCTAAGACGAAAAGTAGGTAGTGATTGCTACTTCGCCTCGGCTTTTAGAAGTGAGAATCGCGAGTCTTTCGGATATGACCTTAAAAACGGAGGTCACGGTAGGCGTTGGCACGTTACAGAACCCTCACCGCTACGGCCCAGAGCGCTAAGCATAGGTCTGAATTTGTGGTACTTCACCTACAGCTGGTGACGTTTCAATATGAGTAAAAAATTCTCGACGGGACGTAAAACAATCAATCAATCAATTTTGAGACAATTACTTTCCCTGTTACAGTCACAGGTCGACCAGATTTTTCTACATATTTGACGGACTCTGCGCTAGTCAGAAATTTCTTTCTCCACCTACGAATTATCTCAGAAAAGACCTTATCGGACCCACAAGCTTCCCCCAATTCAGTAAAAATCTGCATTACCTAATGACCGAGTTTTGTGCAAACTGTTATATAAGTTCTAATTTCTTCAATATTCTCAACCCGTTTCTCAACGATATTTATAACAGTGGTCAACGACTGGCTCTGTTGAAATGACTGCAGGTTTAAAACTATGTGGAACTGAAGGCTCGTGTTGATACTTTTGGAAAGGTATTAAACAGAGCCATTATTCAAGAGAATCATCATTCACGAAATTGAGCAAAGCGTTAACGTGCTGTGGTACAGTACACATTACATTACATATCGAACACCCCTCGTAAAGTAAAGTAGTAAGACTCACCTGCCCCTCGATCTGAATCGGCCACAACATCAATGTTACATTACATCAGTAATGCACAGTCATTAAATATAATTGTGTAGCACTTTGTGATGAGGATCATAAGCAGAATGTTAGTAAACAGGTGATATAAAAGTACAATCACATGGACCCCCAGTCACCCGTTGTAGGACTGCAGTAGCCCGCCATACGCCCTGAAGGACTGCGGTCACCCGCTGTATGCCCCAGAGGACCTCAGTCACCCGCCGTACGCTCTGTAGGACCTCAGTCACCCGCTGTACGCCCTGTAGAACCTCGGTCACCTGCTGTACGCCCTGTAGGACCTCAGTCACCTGCTGTACGCCCTGTAGGACATCAGTCACCTGCTGTACGCCCTGTAGGACCTCGGTCACCTGCTGTACGCCCTGTAGGACCTCAGTCACCTGCTGTACGCCCTGTAGGACATCAGTCACCTGCTGTACGCCCTGTAGGACCTCGGTCACCTGCTGTACGCCCTGTAGAACCTCGGTCACCTGTTGTACGCCCTGTAGAACCTCGGGCACCTGCTGTACGCCCTGTAGGACCTCAGTCACCTGCTGTACGCCCTGTAGGACATGTCACCTGTTGTACGCCCTGTAGAACCTCGGTCACCTGCTGTACGCCCTGTAGAACCTCAGTCACCTGCTGTACGCCCTGTAGGACATGTCACCTGTTGTACGCCCTGTAGAACCTCGGTCACCTGCTGTACGCCCTGTAGGACCTCAGGCACCTGCTGTAGGACCTCAGGCACCTGTTGTACGCCCTGTAGAACCTCGGTCACCTGCTGTACGCCCTGTAGAACCTCAGTCATCTGCTGTACGCCCTGTAGTATCGCGAACTTTATATTGATAGAAGAGTCTCCGCCAACAAACTGACGCACAGTGTGACCATGTTTAATTCCAGCATGTGAGGGGAACAAATAAAATATAATATAATGAACATTTATATTACGGCAGCGAATTGTAACGGGTGACACATCGATATTCAGACTGTCACTTCCTGTTGTTTTTCTAATAATTATTATCTGCATCGTATTAACAAACGGAGAGCAGGTGCTGCATTTTATTAACCACAATGATTTTTTTTTTTTATTCCCTTGTTACGCCTTACATTCAATGAACAAATAAAGATATAAAACAAACAGTGATCAATCTCATAAGTACTATAGACGTCGCCATATGAGTGAAGAATATTCGAGCGAGACTTTAAACAAAAAATAACCAACCAACATTAATTCTATAAAGAATGCAAAATTTAAAGTAAGGCAAACACGGATCGACCCCTGGGCACACCAGATATGGGATCAGGTGCTTGGGAGGATTAAGCATTCTCTGTTGACCGGTCACACCTGCCGTGAGTCCGATATCTTGATCAGGTAAAGGGATTAATCGGTAACTGAAATCGGTGTCTAAAGAACGGCTTAACAGTTGGTTTGAATCACATCAGATAGCCATCGCCTCAGTGATGGCTTGCATTTGTAAATTAGATCATTACAAGAAATCAACTTGACGCAAGCGTCAGGCATCAGAAGATAGGAAGAAAACATTCGATCACTTATCATTATTATTATTTTTAAATACATTATTAGTTGTGAAAATCACACTGCACACCTTTTTGTATAGAACGTAAACGAATAGTAACAAATTGAACCCGAAACAAACGTAATACAAATTGACAATTATAATGTTTATTAAATTTGAAATACGCTTTATTTATATCTAGAGATTATACATATCGAACATTAAAATTAATAATAACTCCATTTCCCAATTTAACACTTGCATTAATTTTTGGAAGTAACCATTAAAAAAATACATTTACATTAATCCCGCAGAAACATATACATGTACATTTTGAAAACCTATATCAGAACAGACTGCATTCTTGCGCGGCCTGTAAGAACGACCATACAGTTTGCGAATTGTGGAGTTTAAACGACCCTTGTAGGATCAATGTTTTTTGGGGTTTTTTGTCAATAGCTTGTTTCGATTTAAAAACTGAATATACATTTTAACTTTATTTCTGGATCTTAATTATACATCATTTTGAAAGTACGTCGCTGTCGAGTTTTTCCAATACTTCTTAACCACGACCTTTGGGTGACTGTTTTATATTTAATATCAACTAGGCACTCAGCCAATTAAACCCTAAACATCACTCACGTTAGACGAGAATTACTGTATTTTATTGCAAAATTACCCGAATGTGTTAATATGCTTTACGTACAGCGTTTAATATGAATATTATTCTATCTGAAATAAACTTTGGACCAGGATTTTTATGCAACACGGTTTGGGCAATTTAAGTACGTTCGTTTTGGGTCTAATTTCATTCTCGATAAAAGATTGGCTAGATATCTATATTGAATCCTTCACATCAACTTTCATCATTGTAATAATTGACTGAAACACAAGACGCTATCATCAACAAGCTTTCATCGCTTGATTAATTCAACAAGGGAATCCCGAGGCGAGCCCTCTGATGAATGAAACAAGGAAGAAGATATAATGAAAGATAATTGCTTAATGTTGTGACTAATATTAGAGTGTACGAGCGTGAAATACACGTGTAGAAAAAACCTACAGCTTTCTATTTAGATTTTAAAAATAAGGAAGTCATTTAACTTCCCTGGTACACTTTTGAAAAATACACGACATTATTACGTGCTTCTATAGATAATAAGGATGGTGTGCTCTATTTGTAGAATCCTGCTTTTGCCAGTTTATCCACATTTTTCAAGACAAGGATCCAGAATTCTGAGGGAAGACTTCATTGTGAATTCTGTGTCTACGTTACTATTCTGCCATGCGTTGGCCGTGAGTTTCGTTCTTTTCGGAGTGTTATCTGCTGTGCATGGGCCGCATGTAACGACGATTTTTGTCAAATGGTTTATCCTTACAATATTTATCATGTTCGGGTTGGTATCGTCCTTGGTGTTACTGATTTCACGCTGTCGGACACGATTGCCAATAGGTCACACACACGTTCAAGAACGAGATCCGTCCATGAACTTGCAGTTGGTATTCTTGTGGATATTCGGACTGGCAAACATGATCCATTTTTGTATAAATTTAGCTATATATCTACAATGTATGGAAAAGACACAAAACGACTCTAGCCATTATTCATTCATGATATTCACCAACATTATTTCTTTGATGTTCATCATATTTCAAATGTCGTTCATTACTTATAACAAAAACGAACAACTTCAAACAAAGTTTCATCTTCGGATTTCGTGTGTTTTCATTCTTCTGGCAAACTTCTCAATTTGGTATAGTTCAACTATAAACAATATGTTTGCGAGCGGCTATCTTCCAGAAAAGCATTCTAACAGATCGTGTTTTCACAAATCCGAAATTGAAAGAAAACTGGGGAGTCGAATATCTGCATTCCTTCTGCCGCCTCAACTTGAATTTTGCATCCTTGCTTCAACTCTTACGATGTCCCTCTGGGAAAATTCAAAAGAGTCGCCGACATCAAGGAACGCATGTGATATAAGTGATGGTCACCAATCACAGCCCGTCCTTCCGAAAAATGAAAACATTGCTTTTAGTCATATTCTCGCTCTTATTTTTGGCATTTTGATAAATATACCAATTTTGATAACCACTGTTGTTCTGACGTATGCATATAATTGGGAAAATAAATCTGCAATCCTAGTTTTGGACATAAGCGAAAGTACAAGTGCCTTTTGTACCTGTATCATCGTGTTTGTTTGTAGTCGATATCTGAATGGAAACTCTGCATATAGACAAAAGCCGTTGGCGACTAGAGAGAAAATCTTAATATTTAGTTCAACCGGGATAATGGCGTATTTTACACTTGGTCTTTTGGCTGGGCTCTCAGGTTTTACCATTAGGAAGTCCACTATTGTCAGTCGGATCTTTGGAATGCTAGAAACATTCCTTCAGACTTTGTTTCTTATCAGATCTGGTCGCTATAAGATACAGAGTCGTGAAAGGAGATTAATATCGTGCTGTGGACTGGTGTTGGTGGTCACTAATTTAATGTATTGGCTGCAGGACTCGTACAACAGATACATCGTCACTAGAACACGCTACTTCAACTACATGGATTGGAACGCTGTGGATCTCACGTTAGTGCCTCTGATGATATTTTATAGGTTTTTCTCCGGAATCAGTGCGTATGTAATGTACAAAAGATTTTCACATTAATGAATGTTTTTGTCAATAATAAAGCTTTGTTACTTAATAGTGATTTATTTCTCGTTTTGACCGTTTAACCTGACATAAAGGCCTATGCATTACAAAATATTTATGTAAATACTTGGATTTCTAGTTGTTGTATTTCTTTATTTGATTTTTTGTATTTGAGAAGCATAAAAACAATGGGAAATGCAGAAATTTTCCTTATTCTATTAATACCTGTATAATATAAATAACCAAGATTTTTTTTCCGTGAACGTCACAGTGGTATGGCTGATAAGACTTGTTTCATTTCACATTACTTTAAGATATGTGTCCTTAATCTTGCCGAGTGTACTCCTTGAAAATATCTCAAACGTTTCTCAATTTTGACAATAATGTCTAGTATTTATTCACTCGCATTCTACTGTATATTGTTCATCTTGCATGGTGGACATGTATAATCGCCTGGGATACATATTAATTATTTCCCCACAATTCATTGCGAGAGGAAGTGTGTTAGCGGGACTGTCCATGCGCGCGAGCGCGCGTGTGTGTAATACTGAGATAATAGACACTCCACAGGCCACACTTTTTCTTCCATTGACATGTAGCTTTTTATCATGAAAGGAAGAACTTTATTGATTTTGGGGTCAAAAGGTTAAAGTCACTATGGGACCTTGGTGACACTCATTGGGAAAGGCATGCCCCGCCTTGCGGTTTCGTGTTTATTTTGTTACATTGTTTATATTTAATATTCATGTATCTTACTTTTCACTTCACTGAGACCATTTAAAAGTTGTGTTCAAGTTTTTATGATAACACTCCTAGTAGTGTCTTACTAGTAATTTATTATGTACAATGTGCTTCGAGGTAAACGTGGACAAAATCATTGTCATTCAAAATTTGCGTTTTCAAAATGATTTCGTAAGTTCATAAGTTTGGGTCTTAAGTTTCATATATTTTTTTCTAATTCTTACAGTAAATATTTGCCCAAAGCTTTGAATAATAAATTCATTTCCCGTACTTGTATATAAAAGATTTTCATCTTGGAAGTCAATGAGGATGGATAGATAGATAGACGGATAGATAGACAGACGGATAGATAGATATATAGATTTTATTCATATTGTGATGTATGAAAACTCTAGTACATATGATTTAAAAATTATGACCAAGATTAAAGTTTTTAAAAAGCAGTTCAAACACCAATATCAACGTCACAATGTTAATTATCTTGGAACCAGAAATACGCATGTGAAATATGAAAGCCCTAGTATTTGTCATTTCAAAGTTATGGCCAAGGTAAAAAAAAATTAAAAGGTTGGTCAAACATACCTCGCAATATCCCGATAATCTTGGATTTTTTACATAATAGCATTTTGGGTAGCCTCCGTCACCGCCATCAATGTACATGTTTGTGGTTGATCAGTTATAATATTATAGTATTTATTAAGGATGTGTCAAAAACGGCACATATTATGGTATGTCGTCGTCCGTCTCTTGTACATCCGTCTGGACCTTGAAGACAAAATGCAAAATAAACCGTAAGCTCCAGGATCTTACACCTTGGTATATTTGATCACCATGATGAGATGAAGATGCATATTGTTTTTCAAGGTCAAAGACGAAGGTGGTTGTATCAGTTAACAGAAAAACGTTGAAGGCAGGACACAGACGGAACCATTAGGGCTAGGACCTTCAAACGTGTTACTCATACTCCTCATGTAAGGTGGAGGACGCCCTCTGTACTTCAACATCAAAGGTCAAGGTCGTAGTATCATTTAGTAGGAAAACCTTGTAGGCAGGATACAGACCAACTCGTTGGGGCTAGGACAGTCAAACTTGTTATTCACATGATGCAAAAGAAAGAATGTCACAACTTGATAATGGCTGATACTACCTTGAGTAAAGTTTTACAACTCATGACTTAAGAAGAACGCCCTGTATAAGCTTTTTACGGGCGTATTACGTACCGTTTTCGGTACTCTTGTTATAAAAAGGATATTACACCTTAGTTATTCAATAAGAAACGTGATTTGTCGTAGCTCATGTGGTCAACATCAAATTTGTATCCATTTGAAATACTATAAAATATTTTACCAATTTTGGAATGAAAAAGTTATACGTGAAGTGTGAGATATGTTTCTCCCCACCTCACCTTTTTTATTTCCTATCTTCGGAGTCAGCATGTTATAATCGTTTTCTTTGTTATATATTAACGCAATGCCACTGAGGAAAAAGAAGCAGAAGATCATGTAATCACAAGCGGCTGTGGACCAGGAGTGTGTAATCTTCTCCAAGAATTCACACTTCTTGAATCACGGAAAACTGTACTTTTCAACCAAACAAGGTGCTTAAGTCTGTTCCAGATGCTCATCTTCTTCCGGATATCAACGCTGTTTAAAACCCTACCCTTGTGTCATATAATAATAATAATAATAATGCATTTATATAGCACCTTATCTAAATATACTCTAAAGTACACTATACTAAAATGCAAATCACCGGTCGCGGTAGCTCAGTGGTTAGAGCGTTCGCTTCGTAACCGGGAGGTCGTGAGTTCGAGCCCCGCTCGTGCCATGGCCGCGTCAAACCTAAGACGAAAAATAGGTAGTGATTGCTCCTTCGCCAAACGCTCGGCTTTTAGAAGTGAGAATCACGGGTCTTTCGGATATGACCTTAAAAACGGAGGTCCCGTGTCACGGTAGGCGTTGGCACGTTAAAGAACCGTCACTGCTACGGCCCTGAGCGCTAAGCATAGGTCTAAATTCTTGGTACTTCACCTACAGCTGATGACGTCTCATTATGAGTGAAAAATTCTCGACGGGACGTAAAATAAACTAAAATGCAAATCAGAATTATACAGAATACATAATAATGCCAGATATCAATATCGTATAATAAACAATTGAAACTATGAAAGAAATAAGCTAGAGAAAATTAGAAATTAATTCATATTATAAAAATCATAAAATATGAAGTAAGTGCTAGAAAAAACTTTTTTGATACCGTTCTTCGGCATGTTGCCTAAAATACTGATTATAAAATAAATCAAATCAAAAAGATCACACATTAAAAGCCTGACGAAAGAGATGGGTTTTTAAATCTTTTTTAAAACAGTCAATTTTCTGAATCTTCCTGATTGCAGATGGAAGACTGTTCCATAGAGTGGCCGCTGCTTTATCAAACCTGCGTTCTCCGTACGTCTTAGTCTTACAGGCATATCTATCAGATGTGCATATTCCCATCTAAGAGATCTGGCGGGTTGTATGTACAATAAGTTCTGACAGATTGTTGAGGCACTTAAAGACATGCATAAGTATCTTGTACTGTATATGGTAGTTGACTGGAGGAGTGGAGGCCAGTGTAGTGTGACAAGAACAGACGTAATACGTTCGTGATTTTGGTCCGCGTTACTAATCAGGCAGAAGTGTTTTGTACCCGTTGAATTTTGTCCGTATCTTGTTTGTTCACACCGTACAGCAAGGCATTTCCGTGATCGATTCTGGCGAATACCAATCAGTTAACCAGTAATTTGCATGCCTCATCAGAGATGAAAGATCGAATGCTACCTATTTGACGGATGTGTATATAGCAAGATCTGGCAATGGCTGTACAGTGTCTGTCCATGGTAAGTGACTTGTTAAAATAGGTTCCAAGGTTTTTCACATACTCGGCCTCAGAAATAATGTTTCCTTCGAACAAAATCTGGAAGTCAGGTTCCTAGATCGATTGCACTTTGGGACAAATGCCATGAGTTCTGTTTTGTCCTGATTGGGTTTTAGTAAGTTTGAACTCGTCCAGATGCGGATATCTGTTAGACATGCCATGGGCCTTTCACAAATATCGACCCACTTGTCGCGCGGTTCAACTTCAATGTAAATCTGACTGTCATCCGCGTAACAATGATAATCCATAATATGAACATCACATGTATGACCAATGGGTTTGCTGAAAAGGCAGTAAGTCGAGGCCCGAGAACGGAGCCTTGCGGGACACCGAATTGCATTTCTTGAGATTCGGACAATTCGGAGCCAATCGCTACGCATTGACGTCTACCGCTCAGATACGATTTAATCCAAGATAAAGCTGACCCGGAAATACCGTAAGAATGTTCCATTCGTTGAAAAAGAATTCGGTAGTTTATTACATCAAATGCGGCTGAGAGATCGAACATCACAAAAATACAACTACCAATATGACCTAAAGCTGAAACTATGTCATGGTGAACTTTCAACAGAGCAGTTTCGGTTGAATGGCCAGGTCGGTAAGCCGACTGTTTCGTATTCATCACGTTATTTGCGTTAAGGTGCTTATGAATCCTTGCTGACGCTACTTATTCAATAATTCTGGACACAAAAGGGAGATTAGATACCGGACGATAGTTCTTCGGCGACTCCTTATATAAGTCAGGCTTCTTCAAAAGTGGACGGATGGTTACTTGTTTGAAGATGCTCAGGCATTGACGAGTCGCAAAGTGATGCATTTACTAGAGATGTTACCATCGGAACAAAACTTTCTATACACTGCTTCAACAGGTACGTTAGGATAGGGTCTATGTCGCATGTCTTAGAGGGCGAACTCTTTAGAAGTTTTCGAATTTCATCATGGTTTGTTGGAGAAAATTCTGTTAGCGGCATTATCTGTATGCATATTACTAATCAAGTTACACAGCGTATTATTAGTGATCAATGTATTGAGTTGCTAACTTTAGCTCCACCAAAAAATGGGCCCTGAGGACAAGAATTCGATAATTAATCACATGGGTGAAATTCTTCCACCAAAAATGAATGAAACAATAGAGCAATGGACCAACCTTATGGTTACGATTGCTGACAGATGTATACTTAGGTGCATAGCCTGTCAAAACGTTGGAAATGCTCAAGTACAAACAGACTGTTAGGATGGTGTTAACTATTCTTGGACAGAATTGAATATGATATGTAACACAGACTGTGCAAAGAGCAAAACCCGGCATCTTGCGGGGAGATTGACTCAAAATTATGGTCAATGTACATGACACCTGGATTCAATCTCAATAGCTTCCTGTCAGCTCCTTCTACGCCCGATCTTGGGAGATGCTACAACATTAATTTTAATGGTTTTTAGGATAAATACCCATGCATGTATAGACATGGCTGTCTATGTTGTGGTAGCCTGCATCCAATGTTTCATTGCACATCTATTTCAAGTAGCCGTCAGTCACAAACGTTTTGTAATCAAAACGCATTCAATCAATCCTATGCCAAACTTTAGACCTGAAACTGTCAATCTCAAATGTCAACTCAACACCTACTAGCGCTCTGTCTACAGACAAATATTCCACGCCCCCAACGTATGGTGCATTGGTACAACAACATTGTGTCCTATATAAATATCTACCACATTACAAGGCCGTAGCAAATAGACTTATCCAAGGATTTTATACGCCATTATTGTTGGCTTAGATTCCCAATACAGTGCAATAATTTGAAATCTGCTGAGGATCGCCCCACTGAGCTCCAAGAAAAAAAATATTCACAATGTATTACAAAGGGGTAGGATACAGGGCCCTTATTCAGAAATACCAATTTACAATCTCAGGATATATCCAACTGGGTTAGGCCCAATGCCGACTGGCGCCTAATAATCCATCTCTCATTTTCAAAGTTTAATAGCGTCATGTTGTTTCATAGATCCCGACAAAATTAGTGCACAGTATTCTACCTTTGATTCTTTATTCAAACGGTTGCAAAATAGGGAAAGGTACATTTATAGGTAACTGTGACATTAAAGCAGTATTTAGGCTACTGTCAATATTCCTAGGTGATTTTGATTTCCTCGGATATACATTTCAAGGAAAATACTATATAGACATGGTAGACAAATGCTTACTTATGGGTTGCTCAAGGTCACGCAAAATTCGTGAAGAATTTTCTTCATTTCTACAGGGACTAGAATGCACCATTCTAAGTCAAATACAATTGATTATTGTTTTGATGATTTCATTTTCGCTGGAAGGGATGCCCATGCAGTCTTGTCAGCAACTCATGACAGATTTTTCAAATTATTTGCAGCGAAATATGTGTTCCTATTGCAGAAGACAACGCTGAGGGTCCTACTACTCGCAAGACATTTTCGGGGTTTGAAATAGATACTATTTTACATTTTTTTGAGGTAAATGAAATAAATATCATCAAATTATTTGATATTTTTGTTTTACGCCCCGTCGAGAATTTTTCATTCATATTGAGATGTCACCAGTTGTAGGTGACATATCACTTTAGCGCTGTAGGTTGAAAAGAAATGATCCTGATCAAATCGATTAATTAATTAATGATTGTAATTGGGTCTCAGTATATCCTTACAACAACAATAATAGGGGGTTCAAACATGTAGAAAACCTTAATCTACACTTCTTTAATATATACCAATGCTGAAATATTTAACGAAACACTACAGCTCATTTTGCTCCAAAATCGTAATATGACAATCTTCCCAGAAATTTCTCTAATTTTGTTGCATAGTTGAATGAATAAACTTTGCAAACATGACACATTTCTAAAGTTGAAAATTCTCCTTTAAATGCAAAAAATTAATAGTTTTTGAAAGCCCTTTTTTAACAACATTGGTACTTCCTCTTTCGGTCTTCGGATGCATGCGCACAGAGGGTAAACAATCCAGTGAGAGTTAGCATACAATGGCTAAAACCAGAATTTTGACAGACTGTGCGAGAAAAGAGTTAAAATGGAACGAGATACAACACATACGCAAACTGAAATTTACGTGGGAATATTACTGACCCTCTAGCTACGAGACACAGATTCTGCGCTTCAAAAGTAAGCTATTTTATCAAAACACGTGGCGTGCTTTGAAAAAACCCACATTATTTGCTTATAGGGACATGAAAGGCTTTCTGTTATAATAATGATCGGAAATAATCTCATGCTCGAGAAGCGAGTGTGCATCTCTAATGTTCAAAATAGTCAGCATTGTTATAATTTTTATTATTTTATCGATACGTGTTTTAAAAAGCACTCGATTAAAATATGCAAAATGAGCTGTAAAGCCTCTTTAATCAATGTAGATATTAGGACATATATATATATATATATATATATATATATATGTGTGTGTGTGTAAAGCTATGATATATCTCGGACAGCATTTTCCTAATGATAAGATGTATTGGTAAATTAGATAATGACTTTAGAATTTGCATCTTAACATCAACTTTAGAGTACTTGTGCATAGAATCAGAGTGATGTTTGACAAATTAGTTATCACAAGATATGAATACATGTATTTCCTTTTTCCAGTTTTTATTGAAGAAGAAACCTACTAGTAACTCTGTTTAGACTAATTAATAATTATAGTCTTGCTTACTATAACAGAATAGAGATCGGGGTCAGTGTTGTTGAAGCATAAGGTGATCATTCTGATGTACTTGTATATGGATTGGTTTGCGATGTTAGTATTATATAAAAGACACCTTCATATATGCCTACAACATTTATTCTATTAAGAATCCCCATTTCCATTCATTTTAGGCACCTGGTCCCATCTCTGATATGTCCAGGGGTCTGTGTTTGCCCATCTTTCTGATTTGTATTTTCTATAGGAATTGCGAAATTGAGTAATGTTTGTTACCTTAGCCTTTTCATAAGTCGATTCGATGTATCCAGTAAATTTGATTTAAAAGACGCCGCATAGTTTCCCCCATACGTTTTAGATCTGGATGTTTTACTGAACATAGACGTGATTGGATAGAAAAAAAGAGCATTCCTTGACAGAGATTTGATTGCGTACTGTCACTATTGAGATGGATTGTATATTAATGATAGTAGTACAGAAATAGATAATTATGTGTACGAATTTAGATCGACTATATCTAATTAAGCTACCTACCCATTTCCTCAGAAAAGTAGATTTGTAATCATTGATAGATACTGCTATTGAATTTCAACATTAAGTAAAACTCTCGATGATGGCAGCTTCCGCCGGTATTAGAACTCTTTAACGATTTCGGTTTCACTTGGGTTGCACTCTTATGAGTTGTCAATTCTTTGGAATGCTGAGAATAATACTGTACATAGAGTAAATCACTTAAACAGCACTGACACTGATGTTGGACGATATGTGCCACATAAGATTATATCAGAAGCCGTGATGGCCATTTTCTCCACATTACAAAACGCTCTCTATTATGTAACAATGACATTCAATAGCAGAGCAGCAAGGATATGTACGTGTACAACACAATTCCTTGATATTTACAATCATCAGATTTCATCTTGTCCTAATTCTCTTGCTGTTAACCTACAAATGTTACATATTTGCAAGTGCAGAGACACGGAAAAGCAATGCATCCTCGCAAGCGCTTATAACGATTGTTAACTTCTCCTGGACCTGCTAGTTCTTATATTAGAGAGATTACAAAAGGTAGGATATGATTATTCTGTAATGTCATTTGCTATTTTTCTTTATATCTATCTATCTATCTATTTATCTATCTATCTATCTATGTATGTATATTCTTTCTCTTATTAAATATTCAGTTTACCAAGTGTTTACAAATGTCCAATGTACATTTTAACAGTTTCTTTTCTGACTGAATCTTCTTTTTCTCTTCATAATAGGTATTCTCAGCATAGTTTTAGTCAAACCTGTTAAGTCATGATATCCATGTTAAATTGACTTGCCTTCATTTTTTTTTTCGTTGTGTATATTAACTATTTTTAATCTTGTAGGTTGATTGCTATATTTAACATAAAGAAAAACAATCGGTGCCCATTATTTCAATTTGTTTGTCCACATAGGCCATTCAGCACGATGAAGTCGATAGTTATCTTATTTCTAGTCCAGTGTGTAGTACTGAGGCTGAGGGATGTGCAGAGTCTGTCTTTGTTGAACGGTAATGTCAGTAAAGAGACGTCCAAAGCGTTGTCAGAAGCGTCTACTGCTCACGTTACAAACGTCTTGCGCGAAATAGTGAATCAGGAGACTTTGGTTCGGTTCTCAATGGTGCAGAAAATTCAGGAGTTAACTCTAGCAGTTGTTGAAAATAAAAAAGAAAATGAATTTCTGCAGAAAAGTATTGCTGGCCTTACAAATGATGTCGCTGACCTTAAGAAAACAAACCAAGAACTTAGGGAGAGAAATGAAGATTTACAATTGAAGTTTGAGGACGTAATGAATCAAATGGAGAATTCAAACAACTCCAGCCAGAGAATGGATCTGAAGTTAACGTCTTTATCTCAATCGGTTAATGATATCCGCAAGGTTCAGACAGAAACGGAAAAGGATTTAAAAAACATTTCTTCATCCCTTTCAATTGTTGAAAAAGGTATGTTCCTGCTATACGAGGGAAGTATTGTAAATACCATGTGTACTTGATTAAAAATACTATTACAAAAGAATTGCAGTGAGGGTATGTTTCCGATTCATTCATATTTTGCTTCAGTTCAGAGATTCATGTGCTGTACAATACCTGCACATAGTTTGAAATTTATCAAGCTTTCAGAACGATTGGTGGATTTCAGACATCAATTAGTAGTTATTATTAAATTTACTCAAAAAGTAAAAGCCAGTGTGACAGAAGTAGTAATTTGAAACATTACCGGGAGTATACTATGCTTTGTGGAACCATGATGTGTGCTCGCATTGAATAATGGAACCTATATATTAAATTGTAACACTTGATTGAAATTGTCGGGGGGAATGGATGTTGGTTTCTCATAAATCTTGATAAAAAGGGGGGTGTAAAGTCTTCTACTATTAAAGCTCATAAGCTGCGTAACGGTAAATGTAAAGGTGAAGATAACTAACAGTATTCAATCTCGTAATTCCTATAATAAATACAAATCAGAGAGATGGGCACATACGGACCTCTGGACATACCAGAGGTGGGCTTAGGTGCCTAGGAGGAGTAAGCATCCCCTGTGGACAGGTCACACCCGCCGTGAGTCCCACATCCCGATCACGTAAACGGAGTAATCCGTAGTCAGAATCAGTGTACTAAGATTGGCCAAACAGTTGGTATGAAACACGTCAGAAAACATTTCACCTAATAGAAAGTTGTAATGGCAAACTAGAGCGTTATAACAACCATAAATTTTGCTTAATGCTGTTTTAGACGAAAATGTACAAACTTTTGTAACATCATCTTCTTTGTCAGAAGCCTGCCTCGATAGTTTCTAATCATTACTACTTTTAAAAATAGTGGGGAGTCACCCAATATACTTTTTATTTGCATCACAGAATAACAAAATTAATAATGGTCACTGTCAACAAAAGGGACGCCCTGCCCCTTCAGCTCCACATTCCCTGATTGTTTAATCAGATAAATGTAGCATGCTTATTGTAGTAATTCATTAATGATTTGCTAATTTAGAAATAAATTATAATTTTCAGAGATATTTCAACCCGTGAAGACAACGATACAACCTTCACTGCAGAGTAGTACTATTGCATTTTATGCATACAAGTCGGTAAGCACAAACACGATATACGGTCGGCTGACTCTTGTGTTTGATGTCGTAAAAACTAATATCGGTGGGGGTTACAGGCCATCCTCTGGAATGTTTGTCGTGCCACTGACAGGGACATACGTCTTTTCCTGGACCTTTAGAGTCAGCAGTGATGCTTTTCATTCCACACAGCTAATGGTGAATGAAGTGGAATACGGTATCCTCCATTTGAATTCAAATCCCAACATGGATATACAAGAAACAGGCCTTGTTATTGCGAGTGTCACAAAGGGAGACATAATCTTTGTGAGAACACATTTAAGCTGGAATAGAGGAACTATCACAAGTAATAGCTCTGGCAGATCCTCATTTGCAGGATGGAAACTGTAACAATTCTCACATTTGAGTTTCCCTTTAAACAATGAGCAAATGTCAACTTGTGTTTGCTGATGTCACGTAATGTCAACTTGTGTTTGCTGATGTCACGTAATGTCAACTTGTGTTTGCTGATGTCACGTGAAAATGCAATATTTAATGCATGCTAGCATTTGAGAAATTTTATGAAAGTATCTTCTGTATGAAAAAGATTAACATCTTGGTTTTTTTTTTCAATTCAAATTCCGTTGATTTATTTCGTATAAGCATTTTGTACTCGTGGTTAAACAAATAATCATTGATTGATTGATTGTTGTTTTCCGCCACACTCAACAATTTTCCAGTTATCTGGTGGTATCCAGTTTTTTATTGGTGGAGGAGAGAACCCAGACACAACGTACCCGGGAAGACGCCACCGACCTTCCGAAAGTAAACTAGCAAACTTTCTCATATATATCGGCGCGAGCAAGATTCAAACCTGCGCCGACTAAGAGGTGAGAGGCCTTGCGATTTTGAGCGTGATGCTCTAACCACTCGGCCACAAATAATCAGATAATGTACAAGATTATATGCATGGAAAGGGCAGTACAAATGTTGAGAATCATTATCGGTTACGATAAATGATACATATCGCTTATATTCTGAAACCATTTAACCACTATGCAATAATTCTAGTAGGATGATCTTCTGAATTTATTTTAAGTGTGATCGCTATCTATAGTTACAATTTGATGAAATGTTGAACTGCTGTAAGTGACTACTGCATTAGAACTGCATACAACTATAAAGTGAAATGAATGGAGACTGTTTTATACGATTTCAACAAATATGCACCGGCAAGTATAAACGGTCAACAGGGGATGCTTACACGTCCTAGGTATCTGTTACCACTTGGTGTTCCATGGGTCCGTGTTTATCCTATTTTCAGTTTTGTATTGTTTATAGGATTTGTGAGACTCGTTACATCACAGAGGACAAAATCAAGGTTTTTTTTTTTGGTTTTTTTTTTAGGAAGATATCAATTACAAACTTAAAATTCAAAAACAATATGAAAGAATCCGAATTGTTAATATAGTGACGTATTTTTGTATGCCATAATTCAAATGCGGTAGCTCAGTGGTTAGAGCGTCCGCTTCGTAACCGGGAGGTCGTAAGTTCGAGCCCCGCTCGTGTCATGGCCGCGTCAAACCTAAGACGAAAAATAGGTAGTGATGGCTCCTTTGCCAAACGCTCGGCATTTAGAAGTGAGAATCATGGGTCTTTCGGATTTTACCTTAAAAACGGAGGCCTCGTGTCATGGTAGGCGTTGGCACGTTAAAGAACCCTCACTGCTACGGCCCTGAGCGCTAAGCATAGGTCTAAATTTGTGGTACTTCACCTACAGCTGGTGAAGTCTCAATATGAGTGAAAAATTCTCGACGGGACGTAAAACGAACAATCAATCAAATATGATTTCGTTGACTGTTTGGTACATGCAGAATGCTTTGGAAATATTGCACTATTTAGATAACCCGGAAATTGATTTATTCCGTATTGTTTTAATTATCCGTGACCATTGTAGTCGAGTTACTTCCTAGTCTTCGTACTTCGTAGTCAGGCAATTAGACTTTCCTCTTCCTTATGAAGCATTTCACTGTCTGTACCCAGCAGATACGCATGCTCCCATTTATCATCATTCATTAGTTATACACACATGTATGAAGCACGTTGTAATTCTCACTGGGCGCCATATATTTCCGACCGTTACTCCTAGTAAACTGTAGAGCTATGGAAATTTTATCATGGTAACCTCCCGTCGATGGTACAAAGTCATTATGGCTGTGAACATTTCCTAATTTATTGCCGACTTTGCGCATTATAACAAAAAATGAATCCACTAATTTGTTCATTTAAGTTAACTACAGAATGTCCACTGGTAAGATATGATGTTACAGCTACTGTTTCAGATATTTTTCATGTTAATGTTGATATTTCTGATTAGTGTGTAATTCAAATCTTCTTACATTTAGTGTTTATACCGATATTTATTGCTATTATTAAAGCAATATAAGCTGCCAAAATTGCAATTTTTTATAGTGGCATTAAAAGAGGTTAAATGAACGTTGATATGATTGAAAAAAAGAACTGCATCGAATTTCCTCTCTTATGCATCGTTTACACACCTTTACGTGATGAAAAATATATTCCTCGACATTCCGTTTGAACCTAACAATGGCAGCTGATTAATCGTCGGCGACAATCCCGAAGATAACCGATGTTGACACGAATGATTCTGATGCTGATCGGGGTGGATCGGGTTGTATCCGGGTCATTAAAATATGGACGGCGAGGTGAGATAAAATTCTAGTTACCATCATTATTTTGGCACTGTTAACGATGTTATATTTTTTTAAGTTATCATAGTATGTTTTTTAGTTATGATAGTTTTAAGGGATCACTCGAAACATTACGCAAAATTCCAAAGCCGGCTTTCTCCCTCGCTTCGAACCTTTCGTGTCAGACATCTTTCGTGCTTACCGGAAATATTGCGCTTGCGCATTTGATTTTGCCGAATGAGTTCAACTTTAGGTCATTGCATACGGAAATAATGTCGGGAAAATTAAGGTACGGGAAGACTTAATTTCAACTGTCGAACATTTTTGCATTTAATGCAAAAAATACAACATGTCAAAAGTTTAATCGATAAAATCAGGTATTAGAAGGTAGATGTTTACAAAATTTTCGATTAAATTTTAGGACCCCAAAATAACAATTTTGACAGCTTATATTGCTTTAAAACCTAGACTAGTCTTGATTTTCAGTGATAGAGTCAGGTTTATTATGACGTCAATAAAACGTGAAGGAATCTTTAGCAAAACGCTCAACAGTCCCATTTCATCAAATAAAATTTGCAATGAGACTGAAAAGGAAGTCACTGCACAGCTTTTATCTCATAAAATGAGGTAGATTAGAAAGGGCAAAAAATATTTTATCTTATCACTAAACTAGTGTTGTTTAGAGGTAAGAAAGATATTTAAATCACTTACTATATTCCACTGTAATGAGGGATCCGTGGAAAACGATGACGAGATTTCATATCAATTATTTTTTTCAAAATCTCATCCCGTAATGACTGTTCTGATTCGAAATCCATTAAGGTTTAATAGTCGTTGGAATATTCTTCGTAATTAGTACACGTTGTCAAGCGGGAATCTAGAGGAGGGAGGGGGGTCTGGAACACACACACACACATGCACACACACACACACACACATACACAGAGGAATTTCCAACTGAAAGAAAATATAGTCATCTTTTACCCTAGCATCGCGTTTAATATTGCTTCATCTACTCTCTCAATCGACTTTATTCACTCACTGGGGAAGATTTCAAAATTCAAGGTCATAATATGAAAATTACCGTACCGCTTAATATATATATATATATATATATATATATATATATATATATATAATTTTTAATGGGACCCTTAAATATAATCACAGAAAAAAAATTAAAATGATTGATTTATTGTATTTTGTTTCACAACCCGCGTGCATATGGGGACATCACCATTGTCGGTGAAGGGCTGCAAAGGTTAGGCCTATGCTCGTGGAAATTTCGGAGGTTTCACCCTGGAACCAGGTCCCAGGCCTGTTGGACCCCCCCCCCCCCCCCCCGATGAAAAAAGCTGGATCCGCGACTGGTTGTTATACGGTTTTTCGATAAAGTAGCACTATGGGTCTTGATACTGAAAAGAAAAAACCAAAAGAAAATGAAGTATATATAAGCCGAACTTTGAACCTGCTTACACAATAAATTATTGGAAATTGGTGTAGAGTTAGGGAGATATTTGTAATAAAGTTCGTTAGCTGTGCCTACAGTATTCTGGATGCTGACGGAAAAGGAATGCCTAAAACTTTATCACTTTAGAGTTACCGGTCTTGTCTTTCAAAAAGAATACACTTCATGATCTAAAGGGAAGATAGTACCAATTTATTTCCCACGGCGCTCAATAAAAACCTGTGGTCCTCTGTTTATTTGAGACCCACAATCAAGTAAAAGTTCATTCCAAGCGCTGATAAACAAAACCATTAAAAATAATAACTAGGACCCCACATGTCATATTTGTAATTCAGCTATCCATA